>JAQPZY010001564.1:1200000-1800000 GCA_029931535.1 Margaritifera margaritifera | reverse complement strand
AAGAAATGTTTTGTTCCACTTTACAAGAAAAATACAAGAAAACAAAAACAAAAAAAATTGATTTTTACTCCCCTGTCACACACTTAAATGCAGGTTATGATTTGAACCGCATAATTCAAGCCTTATGGTTCAAGCTCAACATCACCTTATTTCAGAATCATGCAGCCGTGGCCTTTTCTCCTGTCTTGATGGTAAATGTATATCCTACGACCAAAGATGTAATTTCGATTCAGACTGTGACAACATCTACGACGAATGGAACTGCAGTAAGTAACTACCATACACGTGACGGAAGTTATATTGTGTAGTGGTTGAGTGTAAAAATATGTAAAGAAGTATCAGTTTTTGTCAAACCATTTTCTTTCGTTATCTTTACATAAATTAAGTTATATCTATATAGATACTTATTTATTACTAGTATTCTGAAAGGTCAATCACTTTATATAAGAAAATAATATTTGATACAGTTGTTCATTTTTATACGATCCAACTTCATGCGAGTATTTGTTGAAAACCGAGGTTTTTTAAGCACCCCCCCCCCAAAAAAAAAATTTGAAAGCAAGAAAAGAAAATATTAGAAATAGTACCTTCGTGGTGAATTTTTTTGCCGAAATATTTCCATGAGTAATTTTTGCAATACGCGGAAGAATATAGACGAAGATCTTTGAATACTCCGTTGTCTTCCTCATCAGTGACAAGCAGACAAGTGTTACATGCACACATGAGGCAATTAGACACTTATTAGACACCGTTAGCACCTTACATAATGTTGAACTCAAACATTTACTTGTTAACGGGTATAAAGACGAACTACAATATTTGGTATTTAATGAGGCATGCAATTTCAGTAGATTTAATCACTGATTTAGTGTTTTTCGATGGACTTATGCTCTGGTGCCTGCGATTTCAGATCATGTGCGATGCAGAAAGCTACGATTTGTTTCGTTTTTTAGACTCTAGGACTTCCTATACATCAGTTACAAGTTTGGTTCTTCAACTCACATTTTGAAAAGTCTTACCTGATTTTGTAGCCAAACAAAACGACACTACCGGGAGGAATGCAAGCATTTTGTCTGAATTAACAAGTCTTTGGGTGATTATAATTTCGTTACTTGGTGATTTAATGTACACAAAGGGATTTTATTAATTGCAAAATTGACTAAATATAGTGGTAAGGAAGATCATCTCTGATCGAAAACAATCTCTCTCTCTCTCTCTCTCTCTCTCTCTCTCTCTCTCTCTCTCTCTCTCTCTATATATATATATATATATATATATATATATATATATATATATATATATATATAATGCATGTGCTTGAATTTGATTCTTAAATAACCAACTTAATTTTTTCTTGAAAGGCAGTATACTAAAAAGGTAAACATGGCTGTTCTTTCAGTAAGCTTGAACAACCAAGGGTTATTGATGCTACCTTACGGACGATTTCAGTATACAGTGTGCTCAAGTTCCTGGATTGATGATTACGGCATGTACACCTGTGAACTTTTGGGTCAAGGGTAAGTCGCGAATAGAAAAAGGAAAATGCAGTCAGATTAACAATTTGATTCATACCTATTAAAAGTTGGAAGTTGAACAGAAGTAGCTTGAAACAATTCCTTTCCGTGGAGAAAAACCGAATGATAATTATAATTGTGTGCAGTAACTCAAAAAGAAAATTAACGATTTTAAACTATATTAAAATATTAAGACAAAAAATGGTCATTTTAATCGATGAACTTCATCTGAACGATGTTTTCTGATTCATTTTTCAGTGACTACATCTCAAAAGAAGATTACGCCATACGACAAGGAAGTTATTTAGGTATTGGAAACGGAAATATATCATCTCTTCTAGGGCCGCTCGGCGTGGTGTAAGTCTATTGCAATGTTTTTTATATATATAGATTCTTTCATATTTGTAGTAGTTGAGAGCCAAAGTACTATCAAAAGTCCAGTAACTAGTATCTTTCATACAAAACTTTAGTAATTAAGATTATTTGATCATAACAATTATTTTACTGGATCTATGACCAATTTCAGGCAACATTAAGTATTGTATCACTTTATTTGGGGAATTAAATAAAGTTTGTATCCCAAAAAAAGTTTTCATCTTTTCGTTTGTGGGTTGCATCTTTACGGAATTTGTGACTGACTAGCCTGTGATACCTGCGGAGAATCCTTTAGCATATAATCTTAACCTGAGATCTGCTCCCATTGCCAACGCAATTACGTTAGATTCTCTGAGAATTTGAAATAGGGACACACCATCATTAATTGCTTGTAATTTGACTCAAATTCACCTCCAGTGTTGTTGCAATGACGTTTCAAGTGGGTTTGTTATACCCCGTCTCTTTGAGGCGGGGGTATATAACAGGATTCCTCCTGTCCGTCAGTCCGTGCGACCTTCATTCTATCTGTTGTTCAATCTTGTCAACGAATCTAGCAGTATTTGATGAATTGCTGTGAAATGTGGTACATATTATTATACTCATCATCTGAAGATGCAGTGTATGACATAATATTGTGAATACAACTAGATTTATTTGTTTTATGGAATGCTGTGATATTTTGGATACATATCATCTTCATCGCGCATGCGCATGTTGACAAATCACCTTTTTAGTTATAGCCCGATTTGATTTGCAGCTGGATGTAGTATATCACGGAATCTTGTAAACACAACTTGTCTAGAAGTTCTTGATGCTTTGCCGTGAAACTTATCATAATTGCTATGGTTATCAGCTGAAGATGCAAATATTGACAAATCATTGTGCCCCTAAAATTTGTGTTGGAGTTATTGCTCTTTTTTTGCTTACTGATAGTTGCAATACATCTCAGAATTTTGTAAACGCAACAGGCCTCGCAGTTTTCAAATGATTGCTGTGAAACTTGGTACATGTTATGCTCATTATCAGAAAATGTGCATGCCGAGCAGTCATTGTTTTCCCACAATTTTGTTAGAGTTATTGCCCTGTTTGGCTTTATAAGTTACAGCTGCATTTAATATATGACATAATTGTTCGTCTTCAAATCAGTTTTGCAGTTACTTTTGGATTTCAGTGATACTTGGTTCATACCATGTCCATGTTATGATGATTGCATATTGGCCAGTCAGTGTTCTTCCATGATTTTTATACGAGTTATTGCCCTTTTTAATTTGCAGCTAAAAACCAACTAGTCTCACAGTGGCTTTCAACGGAGAAAGTACTATCGACTCGTCTCCATAACGGGCGTATGGTCGGGATGCGGGAGAGGCGGGGCTATATTTACGTGAGCAAGTTGCTCAACATTACTGAAGTTTTATTTACATCTCTTATAATTGTAATTTAGACCTCAAGAAGAACATTATACCATAACATTTATAAACGTTATCTCCCCTTGGGGGATCAGGGATCTAGAATAGGTCCAATGCGCCCTCCTGCATGTCATAAGCGGCGAATAATAGAAGCAACGTTTTGGCCACGGAATGCGTCTCGTGATGATGTTCCAGCTGAGAAGGTGTTGTAGCTTTTAAAAGAGTGCGGTTTAAACGAAAAATTGGACTTTGTTTTTTTTTAAAGGATTCTATCCATATTTTGTCTTTGTCTTTGTTTAGTGTGCATATTTGGGGATACCTAAACGTTCTCGGCACTGTATAGCCATAATTGTGCTGATGTGCAGTTAAACTCTATAGGAACACACATACATATATGCATGCATGCATACATACATACATACATACATTGTTATATAGGTGATTGTTATTGAAACAATATAGACCAACTATAAATAGAATCAACAGATTGTCCTTGAAACAGCTATTGTTTTGTTATTAAACCGTTCATTTTCTTTTTTTCAGATTGTATTGTTCATCTTTTCTTTTCAGATACAATTGTCCAGGAAATAATGCGGTGAAGTTAAATTGTCAACCTAGAGGTAAATTTAAAACAATACTTGCATTTTATATATTCAAAATCCCTTAAGGTTCTCGACTCAAACTCTAGGAAAGAAATAATGATAATAATGAAAGGCAGTTAAATGTAGAAACATAAAGAGTAACGCGAAGAGATCACACTTTATTTCGCTAGTTTGGGAAGCTGGTTAGCAGTTGAATATTTTCAAGCAATGGAAGATATCAACTATACAGGTAGCACGAGTCTCATAAGAGAGGTCTTTTAAATCTAAGATAATTACTACATTTTTATATTCCCAATAGAGAATTTAGCTTAAGAATTGAAGCCCAATACTTCTTGTGATTTTCCTAAGGTTGTGGTAAATCCCTGGTGACGAAGAATCAGGGGCTGATAGTGGACGGTGAACCAGCCTACCATGGCGCATGGCCATGGCACGTGGGCCTAGAGATAGCGGGCACCTACTTTTGTGGAGGAAGTGTCATCAGTCCACAATTTGTCATCACAGCCGCTCATTGTGTAGAGTAAGTCATCACTTTCTACTATATAATGCCCTTGCATCATATACCATTGTAACCATAAATACATTCTATATCTAATTAGAGCAGATTTCCCAGAGTGAAATGCCTAATAATAGCATCAAAGTTTAGGCCCTTGAAATTTTACTTTAATCTGTAAAGTTACATACATTCCAGGCAAATATTATCGTGTTTAAAACATTTCTAATATTTAACACAGATACTCCTTCTCATCGGTTTCGTCCAAGGAAATGCATCAATATCGATTGAATAATCTCTCCTCTTTGCAGGAAATATCTACTAGACTACTCAAGTTTGGTAGTTGTTATGGGTGTCACCAACCGTGTTCGTCCAGAATCTTCATTTGTCAGACGCAAAGTGAAGGAAATAATATCCAACCCTGGACACGTTTACTTCAAACAGAACGACATAGCTTTGCTCCTTCTGAATGAATCCGTGAACTACACAAATTATATTCAACCGATTTGCCTTCCTGGAAGAGACGAGATAATGCCATTGTATGCTGAATGTTACACCGTGGGATGGGGAAGAACACAGTGGGAGGGTCTGTAGCAATATTTCTTATTCATTTATGGTATCCGATCATAATACATTTGGAGTACATCCATTGTCTTGCAAATCCAGCCCTCCCAAGCTAAGAAGGACTTCCACCACGTCTTTTGGCTTGTTTCAGCAACAGAAGTGCTCAAAAGTCGTTTACTTATCAAGGTTGAAGTCAAACGAGAGTGGGCTCTCCACTGAAACAGTGACTGACACCAAATCCTGTCAATCGTCAGTTACTACTCATATACTTGTGCTCTTACACTAGCTGAGCGATTCTTTTTAGTTTTCTTACAGTAGGGCAGTGTAGCTATTTTTCTGTCTATTTCTTGCCGTATCCTCATCGTAGACGAATATTTTGCACTTCATTTGTCAAATTTCGTGATTGCCTGCCCTTTGGTGTATTGTACTTTCAATTCCTCGTTTATGAATTATGTAAAGTAATTGTTCGGTCATTATATTCTGTAAGGTCATTCATGTAATTTAATGGGACATTTTTCTTTATTCATAGCGTCCCCTTCACAGTAAGTTCAACGCGACGCTTGAATGATTTCACAGGTGTATGTTATTGTTATGCTCTCTCTATTTATAGATGTACACAGTGAGCAGGATTAAGTGCGTGAGATGCAAACGGTTTAAGCTGGCATAAGACAATCATTCTGCCTGTATGAATTGTATAGGGTGCAATTCACGTCATACATACAACTTGTGCTTACGCTGGTCTATACCATCAGTAGGGGGAATTAGAGAGCTGCGGAGCTCATGATCAAGGATATGAATGCCATAGACATTGACACTGACGACGTCTCCATCGACAACTTCGTTTTGTCTGAATCGTTGAAGGCTGAAAAGTCACCCATTCGGAAGAAAATTCTGCAATTCAGGCCATCACGAGCCTCTTACACAGCACCGATCTCATTGTCACCCTCGTGGCCGCAGTTGGAACAGATCTTCACAGAACTACCTATGGGTCCAGTACCGACTTGGTACGGTAGCTCAGCTGGACCAGTAGTTGATATACCGGAAATACAGGCACACCCACGTTACCGGCTACGGTGATCTTTCCCTGGATAACCACTACCGGACTTCGACACCAGACGCCAACGGACTACGATCACACCAGCAGCGACACAGCCTCGACCTATGCATTCGATTTCTAAGACCGGGTACGGTAACTATTTTCCCGTTATAAAAGTCCCGGCCTTTGAAATAGATAGCGCCAGACATCTGACTCAGACGCCTGGTATATCCGGCACCCGAATCGGTGAAATGTCTCACGCTACTTAGTACTGGACTACTGGAAGCTCCCTAGGGCCACCAATGACAAGGCACGGGGAGACAAGGATCGGTTTCGATCCAGTTTCTTTTGCTGGTAGTCTCCTTCTCGAATGACAAAATGACATCTAGCTCACCCGTCCTTTTCCCGACATTTCTGTGGAGGGAAGACTCCAACACTTTGCCACGGAATGAGAGAGACTCTGTCCTGACGACCCGTGGGTCTTGCAAATCGTCTCAGAGGACTTCCAGATCACGTTCCGTGTTCCTTCCTGGTTATCGAGGGCACCCATCAATACAGATGTCCCAAGAGATCTGTGCAAAGCCGACGCTCTGCAGCAAGAAATAAAGACTCTCCTTACAGAAGGGCGGTAATGATTGTTCACAAAAACAAAATAACCGGGATTTTACTCCAGACCTTTCTTCCCATGTCCAATGGCAGGTTTCGTCCGACCATTGATCTAAGCTCTCTCGACCAGTTCATTCGGGCACTCCAGTTCAGAATGGAGACACAGAGATTGGTTCTCAGCGCCGTTCAGCTTAGACTTGCAACATGTGTACTTTTATATTCCCATCCACTTGTCTTCCCAGAAATTCGCGAGAGAGAAATGCTCTAGTGAGTTAATTTCAATCGTGGCAGGAGATGCTGTCTCGAATGGGCGTTATCATTCTTTCAGACAACCAGGCTATCGTTAATTACATCAGAAGGCATGGGGAATCAAGTCCCCAGACCCCTGCCTTCTGGTTTAGGATTTTTTTGTCAGGTGGTGTCATTGTCGACAGATCCACATTCAAGTCCTCCGCATTCCAGGTAGGCTCAATTTGCTAGCGGACTCTGTGACCCTGCGGAATCAGTCGATTTATACCAAGTCAGATCTGCACCAATTAGGGTCGACCATTGATGGATCTATTTGAAAAAATGTTGAACGCAAAGCTCCCGTCCTTCGTTTCTCCCCTCCCAGATCTGAAAACCTGGGTAGTCGACGCTCTCTCCATGAATTGGAACGGTCTCAATGCAAACGCATTTTCCGTAAGTCTTGCAAAATCGGAGTACCGTCTAATCCTGATTGCTCACCTCAAGTAGGAAAAATCATGGCTCAACAACCTATTGAATTTTGCAGCTGAGATTTCCAGGAACATAGTGCTTACTCCACACCTGCTCAAACAACCGCGAAGCAGGTTTTCCGTCTGAACACTAAGTTGTTAAATATATGTCAAGCAAGTCCTCAGAAGGAAACGATTCTCGGAACAAGTGGCGGACAAAATTGCTTGGGTCCACTACTTTGAAAGCATATGATGGGAAACGGAGAGCATTCTCCCGGTGCGAGCGGAATCATATCTATTGCTTAAACACCTCAGTACCACAGGTAGTTAATTACTTCCTTTGGCCCTTTGAAGAGAAGAAGTGATACCGTTCCACGATTTCAGACACGTTGATAGAAGAAGAAGTGATACCGTTCCACGATTTCAGACACGTTGCGACACCATGGAAGGGGGAGTATAGGCCAGAGCAAAGACTTCTTCGATCTTCTTGCGAACTTAGACTTTTCTCGACCGAGGGCTTTGATCTTTTGTCCGAAATGTAATATTCCGTGGGTTCTGACGTGGTTAAATAAGACAACATTCGGACCAGTATATAGAGCATCCGTAACTCACCTCACGTGCAAGAGCTGCATCCTAGTTGTTCTAACTACAGCAGGCAGAAGCAGTGAGATACACGTCTTTTCAGTCCACCCGACTTATCTGCAGTTCTGTCACGATGGTACGTCTTCGTTCTTGACGGCCCCTGCTTTCACTACCAAGAACAGGGTCCCATTTATGGTGAATCAGTCCTTTGTCTTCAAAACGCTATCTTCTGTGGACCCTTCGTCTCAAGGGCGTCTAAAAGACTCCGTCTGGTCTATGAAGCGGTGCCTAAAGCGAACTGAGCCGATCAGAAGATGGAAATCTAGCTTGTTATTACTACTCAACGAAGGTAGAGACAATATTTCCGCTCAGGCTCCGTCGTCTTGGATACAGTGGGTTACAAAGGAACTGACACAAGATCAGATACAAGTTCGTAGGCAAATCTACTCACGAGGTTGGGGCAATTGCCACTAGCATAGTATTGGAGTGCAACTGTTCCCTCACTGATATCATCCAAGCCGTGGGATGGAGATCAGAGAAAACATTCTCTAACTTTTCATCCTAAAGAGCTAAGTTTGACCTGGTGGAACCTATCTTAGCAACGGAACAGATTACCTTCCCAGGTTACTCTGCTTCCGCTGGATTTGCGGAAGTGAATTTTTATCTTCTCCAAACCGCGTCCATGCATAAACCATGTGCAAACCCTATCCCGAGTCTCACACGACTGGACTAGCCCGAGTCTCACACTACTTGAAGCTGCTTTACGTATTTTGGGTGACCGGAGATAGGGCCAACTTAGGGGTAAGGGGATGTATCACACCCCTCCTTTAACTATTCGCTAATGAATTATGATCGGGTAACGTATAGGACGAAGAAACGAATGTTTAGAGTAACATTTTTATTCATAATACTTACTCGATCATAATGCGGGCACACCCACCCAAGCAATACGCTATAAGAGCGTGCGCATCCGATCTAGTAGTAACTGACGAATGACGGAATTTGGTGCGAGTCCCTCTATCCAAGAGTAGACCATGCTCGTCTTACTTATGCCTTGGCAAGTAGACGACATTTTACCACCCCTAAAACAGATCTACAGACGCAAGGATTGGGGGGGGGGGCGGGGGAAGGGGAGGGGAAGGGGAGGGGAGGGGAGGGGCTTGGTAGGGAGATATTTTTGAGGTAATGGATGTACTCCTAACGTATTATGATCGAGTGAGTATTATCAAAGAAATATATTTACTCTTAAAATTGGTCTCTTCAGGGAATAGGCTATTGAATACCCCAAAACGTTACCTTGTAATGGATGATAATATTTATAATTCCTGTCTCCATCATCTTTAACAAATATTTCTATCTCGAAACTGTGGTGTAAAGACATTTTCACCCCTTCTCTCCTTTTTTATGGTTCATCCTTCTTCCGCCTTCTCATATGAGCTCACTTGCCTTCCTTATTTTTTTTTATCAGCTTTTGAGTCAATATCTAATAAATAATATGGCTTGGTTCATTGTGTGCGAAACATAGGGAAATAGTGCATCGGTTTTCTATTGTAGGAATTGTCTTTCATGAGTTAAGACTCAGATGAAGGTATGTTGTTATAGTGCAATCTCCCTTTTCGCTTCTAAATCAGATATGACTAAGGGAGACGACTAATACATGTTAACTTTCTTTCAACAAACAATCAGAATTCAATTCTATTTTGAGAACACACAAGTCTCCACTCTGTTGCACTATATATTCATTCCTCTTAGATCTATGGCAAAACAAAAATGATACATTCAAGAAATGCCCAGTTAATATGAAACTTTTTCATAAAATGCGAAGATTTAATTTGTTTATGTACATATAATTATCAACAAGTCCCAAGAATTTCATATATATATTTCAAATGATATTGCCAGTGCGATGTCTCGGCATGGAATAAAATTGTAAGTCTAGTAAGGGAGTTTAAAGCGCCGATCATCTCCTGCAAAAGCATGACAGTATTCTTGGTTTTGCTTGAATAGATTATAAAACGTATACACCAATCCACATCATGAATATTGGTTTCCCTGTAAATCATTGAGATAAATGTGCCGCGTCACGTGATGTAAACAAAGCAACATGCAAATCAAAATCGAACAAAATTATGACGTTTTGGCTGCAACCATTAATACGAAGGCGTATGTTTTGGTCCCATCCAGCGGGGTTTTACAGAATCAGTTTGTGTTGTTACACCAAGCTTCACCCAGTAAATCTTCATTGCTCTGTATAAAATAGTCCTCGAGTGAATTTTGCAGTATTTTGGCTGAAAGTGGTGAAACGCCGAGCCTATGGACAGATGGATGTGCGAAGTTTTGACAGCTGACGATCTTGATACTACGAAATGACAAGATTTTCATTTTCTTTGAAAATCGGACCTTCAATGACATTCAAGGTAGATCTTTATGAGTGGAAGTCCTTTTGGACAGCTGGACATGAAGATGATTACAAAATACGGAAGTCCTTTTGGACAGCTGGACGTGAAGATGATTACAAAATACATATTTTTGTTCAGAGGTAGGTACATCTTAACATTTACCCCAATTCTTCCCTTTCTGGTACACTTTAAGTTGATACCAATGACTATTAGCAGGCACTGCTTGGCAGTCCCGCTAATAGAAGTAATAGTTGTTAGAAGCAGCTATTGAGAGGTAGTAGGGAATCATCATTATAAACAAAGTACCACTTGCGAAATGGTCAAGGATCTGTTACAGATACAATATTAGATATGTATATCATCACCATCATTATCATTACAGATACAATATTTGATGTGTAAATCATCATCATCATTATCATCACTCGTTGTTTCAGTTTTAGCAGTGATAAAATAGTTTGAGAATCGACTATATCAGTATTTGATAACAAACAGCACTACATTAAATACATCAGGGTGAGTTCTATTGGATACATTATTATTATTATTATTATTATTATTATTATTATTGCAGTAAAATGGTAGATTTTTAATATTACTTTTTATCACACACATACACATACATACATATATATATATATATATATATATATATATATATATATATATATATATATATATATATATCTGTCCAAATGCTTTACCTTCACCTACAGGCCCCCCCCCCCCGAGGTTGGCTCTAAAGATACAAGAGTTTTGCTGAATCATCAACAGATCATGTTCAATGAATAGGACATTTCATTTTAGACTGCTTAAATTCTCGAAAATTCAATACTGCCCACTGGCTGAGAACCTATTTAATGAACCCACTCGTGCAGATTTACCTCAGCGTATTTGACCTATTTAACTAATGTTATATTGACAAACTGTTGGTACAAGTATATGCAACTGAAATGAATATAATCATTTACGTGTGTATGTGAATATGTGTATGTGTGCTTATATATACACACTTGGCGGTCCTGTGGGGGGTTGGGTTTAAGAGCCATTTAACATATACTTGACAGTACTATTGTGCGGGGGGTTGGGTTGGGTTTACTAGAGCTATTTAAACATATGTACATGGCGGTATTGTGTCATTACATTTTTTGTAATTTCAGTTCTTCATATATGTTGTCGAGTTAATAGGGAAACATAGCACGTGTGAACTTTAATCAGTTACTAAATGAAAATGAATGAAAAACTTAACCTTAACTGATGAATTTACATATACCAGATTGCTACCAAGATGTATATATATGAAACCATTCTGTCTGTGCTGAAGGTGAATCAAACAATTTTAGGAAACATATCAGCCAGCAGAGGGAACCTACTTTTTTAAAACCTTTATCACAGCCCATATGTATTTTTCAAGCACTTCATACATTTACACAATTGCAATGTTCAAACACATTCTCAACTGCAAAGGTATTTTTTGTTTGTAAATACGCCAGTTTCCTGTGCTTTTGTCCTTCTTGCTACGATTTAGGTAAAATTTTGATCATATTTATCTTGCTATTTATTTTTTTGTACTGCCATCCAACCTTGATGTTTTATTTAAAATATGTTCAGTGAATTTTGACATATATTTGACACTGTTTGTACAAAATATTCTCTGTTTGAGTCAAGATTGTATGATACAATTTTCAGTATCTATCTGAACTTCATTCGGTTGGCTTGTTTATCAACAACTAAGATTAATACTCTTATTGCAGAGTTATCTCCCATGAGCTATAGACTATAGCGCCTGTACTTTATTTTTCAGGAGTGTGAATCCTAATGATGTCTGGGAGATTTTCCAGTTTGCTTCATAGAAGTTTATGAGCAAATACAATTGTTTACTACACTTTGTCTTGCATGCATTCTGCTGACTGTTAAAATAATAGGTTTGATAATTATACATCCATGTGACGTTGGTTCTAAATGAACAAAAAAAAAGATATTTGCATTCATTTTTCAATACATCAATTATCTAGCCTAATTGTCTTACTTTTTTTTGGATACTGAAATATGTGTACTAACCATGTATTGAAGGTTTTAGAGGAACATATGTTTGCCAAAAACCAAAAGATCGGTGATTATGCACCATCCATAACTAAACACCAAAGAAGCACAGATTTATAAAACTATACACATCCATAACCAAACACCAAAGAGGCACATATTTATAAAACTATACATAACCAAACACCAACGAGGCATAGATTTATAAAGCTATACATATCCATAACCAAACACCAATGAGGCACAGATTTATAAAACTATACACATCCATAACTAAACACCAACGAGGCACAGATTTATAAAACTATACTTCATCTTATTAAGACATATCTCTTGATCATCAAAGAATAGCTTTATGCATACACCTGCTGAACTCATTCTCCTATTGACCCCAACAAGCCTGGAACCTGAATACTTACATTTGTTACTAGCTTGATGTGGGGAAGACTTACATTTGTTACTAGCTAGATGTGGGGAATACATACATTTGTTACTAGCTCGATGCGGGGAATAGATACATTTGCTACTAGCTGGATGTGGGGAAGACTTACATTTGCTACTAGCTCGATGCGGGAAATAAATACATTTGTTACTAGCTGGATGCGGGGAAGACTTACATTTGCTACTAGCTCGATGCGGGGAATACATACATTTGCTACCAACTGCATGCGGGGAACACATACTTCTGCTACCAACTGGATGCGAGGAAGACATGCAGGTTGCTACCAAATGGATGCGGGGAAGACATAAAGTTGCTACCAACTGGATGCGGGGAAGACTTTCATTTGCTACAAACTGGATGTGGAGGAGAAATGCATTTGCTACCAACTGGATGCGGGAGAGACATACATTTGCTACCAACTGGATGCGGCGAAGACTTTCATTTGCTACCAACTGGATGCGGTAAAGGCATACATTTGCTACTAGCTGGATGCGGGGAAGGCATATATTTGCTACTAGCTGGATGCGGGGAAGGCATACATTTGCTACCAACTGGATGCGGGGAAGGCATACATTTGCTACTAGCTTGATGCGGGGAAGGCATATATTTGCAACTAGCTGGATGCGGGGAAGGCATACATTTGCTACGAACTGGATGCGGGGAAGGCAACAATTTGCTGCTAGCTGGATGCGGGGAAGGCATACATTTGCTGCTAGCTGGATGCGAGGAAGGCATACATTTGCTACTAGCTGGATGCGTGGAAGGCATATATTTGCTACTAGCTGGATGCGTGGAAGGCATATATTTGCTTCTAGCTGGATGCGGGAAAGGCATACATTGCTGCTAGCTGGATGCGGGGAAGGCATACATTTGCTACTAGCTGGATGCGGGGAAGGCATACATTTGCTGCTAGCTGGATGCGGGAAAAGCATACATTTGCTGCTAGCGTGGATGCGGGAAAGGCATACATTGCTGCTAGCTGGATGCGTGGAAGGCATACATTTGCTACTAGCTGGATGCGGGGAAGGCATACATTTGCTGCTAGCTGGATGCGGGAAAGGCATACATTTGCTGCTAGCTGGATGCGTGGAAGGCACACATTTGCTACTAGCTGGATGCGGGGAAGGCATACATTTGCTGCTAGCTGGATGCGTGGAAGACACACATTTGCTACTAGCTGGATGTGGGGAAGGCATACATTTGCTACTAGCTGGATGCGGAGAAGTAACATGCGTCAGCCTTAAATCAGTGTAAAAGAAAACAATAGTCCTATTTGACGCAAGTGATAAAGGATGAAAATATAATTTTTCCTTATGATTGCAAACACACACACACACACACAAACACACACACACACAAACACACACACACAAACATTTTGCAGATTTCCTGGCTGGTATGAAATTATCAGACAAAAGGCTCTATGCAAGTTTCAACAAAGCTTGAGCTATTTAAATATTCAAAAGTTAAATTTAAGTAATATTTGTAATTTATGAAAATATACTTTGATACATAAAATGCAAGTTATTAAATTTTAATTTCCCAATTAAATGCGACATATGTGTTAATCTCCTTGTCATTTGCAACCTTTACCCTTTTCTCCATGATCATTTTTAGCGTATTTGACTTCCAAACATCAGGAACGCTTCCTAAGGAAACTATTTAAAATCTTGTACCGCTATGTCAGTTATTATGTCAGTTATTAGATTATCTTTTACTTATTGTTTTTGGCTCATAATTCATGTAAAATAATACCAGCTCGTAGAAACATGGGCACTAATAAATAAATAATGTATTTTTTTTAATTTTTTTTTTTTTTTTTTTTTTTTTTTGGGGGGGGGTAAGGCGTTTGAAGGGAAAATTGCAGGTTATACGTCAAAGAATGAAGCGAAAAGGACTGAGAATACCCAATTCGCGCTGACAGTTTCAATTAACATTTAAGAAGAGAGGAATTGATTACCCCATAGTTAACCATATAGATCCAGTGTTAATATATGAGGGACGGTGAGTACTTGGCAAATGACTTGTGTATTATATAGTACTATAGTTAAGTCATATTAATTTTGTACAACTTTGTAATTTTCCCATTGTGAGAACTGAAACTAATCTTATTCTTTGTGAGGATTCAAAGTTTTCATTTTTCACACCCTGGATCTAACATGAATTTGTTTTATATAGAAAATCTTACATCAAGGAGAGAGAGAGAGAGAGAGAGAGAGAGAGAGAGAGAGAGAGAGAGAGAGACAGAGAGAGAGAGAGAGACAGAGAGAGAGATAGAGTTGGGAAGTTTAAAATAGTCTCTAAAAGCCTGCACTTTTAGACGTATCCCCAAAATATATAAGTATCTGTAAATAAATGAACCTGTTGACAATATACACTAGAACAAGGACTTTGATTAACAGGGTTGCTTTGTTAAAATACACTAGAGCAGGGACTTTGATTAACAGGGTTGCTTTGTTAAAATGCACTAGAACAGGGACTTTGATTAACAGGATTGCTTTGTTGAAATACACTAGAACAGGGACTTTGATTAACAGGGTTGCTTTGTTAAAATACACTAGAACAGGGACTTTGATTAACAGGGTTGCTTTGTTAAAATGCACTAGAACAAGGACTTTGATTAACAGGGTTGCTTTGTTAAAATGCACTAGAACAAGGACTTTGATTAACAGGGTTGCTTGGCTAAGATGCACTAGAACAATGACTTTGATAAACAGGGTTGCTTGGCTAAAATGCACTAGAACAAGGACTTTGATTAACAGGGTTGCTTGGCTAAGATGCACTAGAACAATGACTTTGATAAACAGGGTTGCTTGGCTAAAATACACTAGAACAAGGACTTTGATTAACAGGGTTGCTTTGTTAAAATACACTAGAACAGGGACTTTGATTTATAGGGTTGCTTTGTTAAAATACACTAGAACAGGGACTTTGATTAACAGGGTTGCTTGGCTAAGATGCACTAGAACAAGGACTTTGATTAACAGGTTTGCTTGGCTAAAATGCACTAGAACAAGGACTTTGATTAACAGGGTTGCTTTGTTAAAATGCACTAGAACAAGGACTTTGATTAACAGGGTTGCTTGGCTAAGATGCACTAGAACAAGGACTTTGATTAACAGGGTTGCTTGGCTAAGATGCACTAGAACAAGGACTTTGATTAACTGGGTTGCTTTGTTAAAATACACTAGAACAAGGACTTTGATTAACAGGGTTGCTTTGTTAAAATACACTAGAACAGGGACTTTGATTAACAGGGTTGCTTGGCTAAGATGCACTAGAACAAGGACTTTGATTAACAGGGTTGCTTGGCTAAAATGCACTAGAACAAGGACTTTGATTAACAGGGTTGCTTGGCTAAGATGCACTAGAACAAGGACTTTGATAAACAGGGTTGCTTTGTTAAAATACACTTGAGCAAGGACTTCGATTAACAGGGTTGCTTTATTAAAATGCACGCAATGTACCCTACAAAATTATTCAGGTACTTTGTAGTACTGATCAATTGTAAGACTAACTTACAGAATTTCCTCTGAGATACATGCTTAAGACCATCGAAATACAAGTAAAACAAGAACTCCCAGTATATATGTTTTGTTAATTACACGCTATGCTAGCATGACAGCTATCTAAAATGTCATTGGTGTCGTCACCTTTCAATAATGTGTTTCTATCGATCAATATATTTAGTATTATGTAAACAATTTCCTCGTACAGTTGAAACATTAACTCAGTTCTTTCATAAATAGCCATTTCCAAGCTAATTTACTCTTCTTCTAGAAACAATATCATCTAATTCATGGACAGAAATTCGGAATCAGTGTCGTATATGGCCGTCATCTTGTGTCTACAACCTGCATATGTTGCTGGCTATATCTAAGGCAGCATCGCTATCAATAGTGGATTGGTGTATTGGGCAAGTTTCCAGACAATGACCAGTCGGTCCCGTGACAAGCTCACGTCCTTAGTAAACACAACAAATTTCGTGTACAAAATGCAAATTAGTTTGACAGTGGTAGAGTCACCAACAAAGGAATAAGTTGCTGCGAAAAGTTCAAAATGTCCACGAAGAAGAAAACCATTTTCAGTTTAAAAGAAAAAGTGCAAGTAATTCGACTGAGCGAAAAGGGGGAGAGTTCTAAAACCATTGCTGCTGAGAAATGTAACATCGGAAAGACTCGTATAAACAACGTCGTCGAAGATTAAAAAAAGACATTCAGCAACAGTAGGAAAATGGAAAAGGATGGAGAAAAAAAATAGTTACTGCCAGAAGATGTTTGTACCCTGATTTGAATGACAGTCAGAAGATGTTTGTACCCTGATTTGAATGACAGTCAGAAGATGTTTGTACCCTGATTTGAATGACAGTCAGAAGATGTTTGTACCCTGATTTGAATGACAAAGTTTTCCAATGGTTTTTACGCTGTGCGTGTTAAATTCTTCTAATACAAACTGCAAACTGAATTAATGGATTATGGCCTTGCTATGAATAATGCTAAACTTGAAGACATAATTACCATAGCTCAAGACAGCAGAAAGATAAAAGAAGCGTGAGACACACCAAGTTGGATAACTTGTAATCCCCAAGGATTCTTAAAAACTACTATGCTCTACTTAATGTAGACAAATTAAATTGTGCTGGTATATTTGTATCCAAATGTAGATGACCAGATTTTATTTTCAGGCAATTACAGTAATTTTTATACATTTCTGTAAACACATTTTGAACTAGGACGTTTTGTGATAAAAGACTTGTTAGCACTATTTAGCAAAACCCATTTGACCTAGACACAAAAAAATAAAACAATAATAATAAATTTGGTCAGCTTGTTTATATACATATGTAGATGATCTGTATATATTTTCTTGCCATTATATCAATTTGTTTTAACCTTTGGTCACATATATTTGTTGTCTCCAGTTGGGCATACATGTTTTACAAACATAAATCTAGTTTCTTGCTTATTGCAGAGGGTTATTCTGAACAGTTGCTGCAGCTGAAAATGAAACTCTGGGACCTTAGCAAGTGTAACAGCTCCTATGCCTGGAATGGAGAGGTTTACGACACTTTCCTTTGTGCCGGATACTATTCAGGAGTCAAATCAATCTGCAAGGTATTTGTTTGGCTAAGGTTTGTCACGTAGCTTCCTGTCTATCAACCAATGAATAAATTGCTATGAAAAATGTTCCAAAACGAAATTACCAAAGAATTATCCCTTCAAACATCTTGGTTTGGATATGGTAACCATTGTTGTTTGCATTCTAAATGGAGGCAGCTTACTGAACATTGCAAGGTACCAATAACACTCAACACTTAACTGTAGTTTAATTACAAAACATTGAACAAATTCATAAAATTACTTGGTAATAAACAGGAAATCCTTAATAATGGCATTATTAACCTAAATAGTTTTATTTTAGAGACACATTAAAATGAAATTAAGAACAAATATGCATAGGCAATATGGGATAACAGTTTTGAACGTGTATCTTTATCAATCAGTATTATTGTGTCAGGGATATATTGATCTGTGTAAGATTCAGTGAACATATTCAGTATTATTGTGTCAGGGATACATTGATCTGTCTAAGATTCAGTGAACATATTCAGTATTATTGTGTCAGGGATACATTGATCGTGTAAGATTCAGCGAACATATTCAGTATTATTGTGTCGGGGATACTTTGATCTGTGTAAGATTCAGTGAACATTTTCAGTATTATTTTGTCAGGAATATATGGATCTGTGTGAGATTTTGGCGAAGATATTCAGTATTATTGTGTCAGGGATATATGGATCTGTGTAAGATTTTTGGGGAAGATATTCAGTATTATTGTGTCAGGGATATATGGATCTGTGTAAGATTTTGGCGAAGATACGTTATTGTACACGCACTTTACATAGGAAATCCATGATCAAGTAAAGTAACTATAAGAGACAATTTTTACCACTTAGGGTGACAGTGGTGGCTCCCTAGTCTGTAAAGATAAGCATGACACGTGGAAACTGGTGGGGATTTCAAGTTATGTGGCCAACTACTGCAACAAAACAGGGCGACCAAACATTTTTACCGACATCACTAAGTTTTACGACTGGATACAAAGTAAAACAGGTAAGTTTAAAAATGTCTTGAGGAAGTTGAGGTTTAAAATCTCATATATAGGTCGACATGCAGATATGTCTGCTTCGCACGAATACCTATACCACCGACTTTGTAGCATCATTTTTTCGTGATGTGTGCATGGTCGAGATGGTATGGGGATTGATGCTTATAAGTACGGCGATAGGTGCCGTAACCCGCGGATCCGGGTTCGAATCTCCGTAGAGTACAAATTAAAATTATCTAACCTGTATGATTCTATTATTTATTCCTATTTACAAAATTCTGCTAATGTTATCAAGCATTCTCCTGTAGAATCCAGGGGATAGCACTTTCCGCTCTGTTTGGTGTATATTTGTAATTCTCTCTCTCTCTCTCTCTCTCTCTCTCTCTCTCTCTCTCTCTCTCTCTCTCTTGTAAGGCATGTGTACATTGAAAAAAGTTTGATATCTGTTAGATTTTAATGTGGACACGATTTGCATAAAACAATACCCAAAGTGGAAATTTTGTGCCCATTTCAACACTTTTTATTGTGTATTGTTCATCCTGTTATATCTGATTCTGATTTAAATTTGAAACACGCAATACACAATTATTACCTGCTTAATACACTTGGAATTATTACCTGCTTCTTTGGACACCCATATTTTGTTTTTCCTAATCTCCAAGTTTTCTATTTAGATTTTTCCAGGCATACAAATTGAAGATTTTTGCTGTGAAAGGATGAATCTTAATTGATATTTATAGAAATTTGGTAGCTGTCAAAAATATTATATATATATATATATATATATATATATATATATATATATATATATATATATATATATATATATATATATATATATATGAAAAAAGTGAACAAATCAAACTTTCGGTCCATATATAGACTTTCCTTTCATTTAACAGGAATACTGTATATTCCATATTCTATTCATGCTAAAGCTTTTGTATCGTCGCCATTGACGCTATTCAGGTAGGTACATTCTACTTACAAAATATTTATGTAAGTAAATAATTTCCACATCTGCCTCTTAGTTACAACAATACTTTGAAAGTGTAATAAGTGTAACGTACCTATCTGAAGAGCATCCATGGCGACGATCGGAAAGCGCTGGAGGGAAAATAAAATATTGATGTACATATATTACTCATTTCTTATTATATTATATAATATTCTCTCTCTCTCTCTCTCTCTCTCTCTCTATATATATATATATATATATATATATATATATATATATATATATATATATATATATATATATATATTCGCCAGAGTGTGTGTTCGCGTGCGACAACAAGCAGTGCCTGTACAAGAGAGATCTTATCTGTGACAGAACAGATGATTGTGGGGACAACAGTGACGAGATTAGACTGTGTAGTAAGTAATGCTATAATTATTGCAAGCTAATATGAGCAGATATTTTAAATAATTTTTAGCGAGAGTTTATTCCTTAAATGATTGTCCACAATTCAATATTCGAATTGAAGTATATGTAATCGTCTTCACTGTTCATCTTATATTATTAAGTGCAATCTTAAAGATTGGGGGTCGTTGAGAAGTAAATGTTGATTAATATGCCTATTACTTGGTTTGTATAACATGTTTAATATTTATCTGGATAATAACGTTTAGACACAAGATACTTCCAGACTTATCTGGAGTATAACGTTTAGACATGAGAATCTTCAAGACTTATCTGGAGCATAATGTTTAGATATGAGAATCTTGCAGACTTATCTAGAGTATAATGTTTAGACACGAGATACTTCCAGACTTATCTGGAGTATGACTTTTAGACATGAGAATCTTCCATACTTATCTGGAGTATACGTTCGTAACTATTGCCTTCAGTTACTGATGATAAAATTACTCTGTTTAAAAAGATAAGACGGTGAATTGCAACTTCGATGACAAATTCCTTTGCGGCTATGAAATAAATGGATGGAGTCTAGGATTTGACAACAAGAAAGCAGCTCGACTGTATAACTCAGACCAGTTTCCGCAACCTCCCCAAACTCCTCAGTTTGACCATTCACAAGGCCGCTACCCAGGTAAGGCTACAAAATACGTCTAGCTAAAGTTTTGTCGTGATGAAATTTGTTGAAGTATAATTCAAGTTTTAAAAATAACATTGAAATTTTCACCAATATGCTCACCTTAAACTGCGCGTGCGATGCTTTAACTACATCCGTTTCAATCGGCGCAGATGTTGTTATTACACAATACAAATGTATTAAATTATGATTGTGTACCTTTATTAGATGCCTCTGAATTTCATGGCTATCAGTCTCTCTCATGCATTATGCAAATCTGTGTAGATAACAAAGGTGAGAGGAACTTTCAGGTTATGCAGAAGGGGGAAACAGTGAATTGGCCCATGAAAGCAGAAGTCTCTCCTTTTTCTTAATAATTTTCGAATTTCTAAGAAAGTGATTTGACCGTTTGTCACTTTTCTCATGTTCTCTCTGAAAAGAATTTTCTAAATATATAGATTTGGCTTTATTTTTCGTTAAGTGTTCTCTGTATATGTCAGACACTTCCCATGCATATTCTATAAGATTTAACTTTGTTTCACAAGAAACAGCGGAATCAGATCTTCACATGAAGCAATTTTTCAAGACATTTTCATAGAAAAGTGATGAACAGATCGAATCATTCTTAGAATTTTGAAAAATCGAAATTTAATGAACGAGTTGTGTATTTAGGAACATCTATATGTTCAACACACATATACTTTAATTTTACGTTGTGAATAAAATACATCTATTGCAAGATGGAGAACTTTCATGCATTTGTTTTTAATAATTCTTTTCAGGTTACTTTATGTACGGTAAGGAACGGGGTTTGTTTGATGCTACGCTGTCATCGCCGACATTTACTGTTATCTCACAATCCTGCATCAGGTTCTTTTACTACTTGCGTGGAAGCGTAGGCACGGGAATAAGGGTGACGGTGTATGAACTGCGTTCAAGCGGAGAACCAACCACCAAGCAAGTTTGGACTTCAGGTGTAGGAATACAAGGTCGTGATACATGGAGGACAGGTCATTTCGATCTAGCTCCCGGAGTTTTCAAACTCAAGTTTGAGACCAGCGACCTGCTAAGAGCTGCAATTGATGATGTGGAAGTGATGACAGGCCAATGTTCTACTTCGAGTAAGTGTTCCAATTTATCAAGAGCTTGCACATTCTAGTAAGCAACAACAAAAAAATAATAATAAAAAAAAAAAGACTATATATCATGTGGAAATTCAACTCTCTACAACTTCAACATTTTAATCCAATTTTCATGAAATTTTTGCAAATATGAATCTTGTTTTAGGCACTGGGAAAATTTTCAAAAACGATAAACACCGGTTTTAAAGAAATGGATATACAAAATGTGTACGCGGAACATTCTCTATTTTCCCAGAGGGGTTAATTTAGAAATAATATCCCGGATGACTGGTGAAGAAAATCATGCAAATTACGCACTGTCCGATATATAAAAGGTTCTGGAGCACGTGATAGAGGAATGGCACATAGGCAAGCAAATCTCTATAACTGTTATAAGGGGGGAAAAAAAACAAACACGATTAGATTAATTCCATCTCGAAAAGAAAGAAAAAAAAATTTGAAAGAAATATTTAAAATAGCTTCTGTAATTTTCTATTCATTTGTTAGGATTTTAAAGCTCTACCTGCGTTTATTTCCAGTTTGCAAGCAAAATGAGTACAAGTGCACATCGGGAACAAAATTTAGCTGCATACCCGCAGAATCTCGATGTAATATTCTTATCGACTGTGATAATCTTCAGGACGAACTATCTTGTTCAGGTTAGTAATTAGCTTCAATAAAAAAACACATTGAATTTGTTTAATTTGTAATAAATAGAATTTTAGGCTGTGCTTTTATTTTATTATATTATTTGTTCTTCATATTTTGGAAATTTAAAATGTTTCCAATAAATGTATCGATTTGCTTCTAAAAATAGAAATACTTCATTGTAGATCATCAAACTTTGCTGGATCGGTTTAAGATATAATAAGCTAAATATTTCATCGTACAATTATAGCTGTAGACCGCATCTATAACAATGTTTAGGAAAATCAGTTCCTGTTCTTTTTCACTACAGTCATCGTTTACTGTTTTTATTTCCTGATCTGTTCCACAATCCCTGTCACCTCCAAATAAAGTGTTAAACTTGGCTGTCGGATTTGAATTAATACACCATTTTCTCTTCTTAGATGTATCCAGAAAATACAGTTGTGACTTTAATAGCGGGGTCATATGTGGTCTGGACCAAGCATCTGATGACTACAACGATTGGTACCTAGTCAACGGAACATTTATCATCCGCGAACAGGGAAATTTTAAGTTCTTCGACCACACGCTGCAAACAGTGGAAGGTAACATGCATACGATTCCTTAGAAATATTGTCTTTGTTGCCTTCTTTCTGTCCTTTGTTTGCTTTCGTTTTCTTTGTGATACATACATACATACATACATACATACATACATACATACATACATACATACATACATACATACATACATACATACATACATACATACATAGATCCTTTATTGACTTTCGGTAGCTCTGAAAATTTAATATATTGTAGAAAATGGTTGATTGAGTTATTGTGCCAAATATTAACAATGTGCCATAATTTGCTTGTAGGTACCATGTTTTACCTGAACACGTACGGTCTATTGCCTCAGAAAGACGTTAGGATGAATCAACGGTTTTACCTTGGCAACCAGCAGCACTGCCTCTCAATGTATTACAGATCAATGTCCGACGTCATCTTCAGAATTAACGTGAGTATGACGATAGTTGACCAACGCTTTAGCGTAGGGGATATTGTAGTACCCTTCGTCTTTTCGTTCGTCTGTTGTTTTTTTTTTACCACATATCCTCTTAAACCGCCAGGTGGAAATTCATTAAATTTGGTAGTGTTTTTTTTCTTCATATTGAATCACATATACATACATGTGACAACCATCACACATAGGTAAAATCTGGAATCCTTTGTCCAAAAATATGGAATTTTCATTTAAAAAATCTAGGATTTTTCTCTGATTGTTGGGTTTTCTTACGTTGCTTTATAGAATGCCACATTTTTGTTGTTTTAATGGTTATTTCTTAATGGTCTTCCTTTCATTAGGAAATCGAATTAGGTATTTTGCTTATTTCAGATTTATCATATAATTAATCGGTTGGGGCGAGATATATATGCTTTAGGGTGAATCAATACACATATCATGCTCAGTTCTGATACAGTGTAAACGTTATGAATGTTTTTGTAAAACAAATGTTTAAAAAATGTAAGAAAACATGCCATAAATACTAAAACATTTTCATATCCCAAAAGTATAGTCTTTATTAGTAGAGAAGATTTGTATATTAAACAAGTGGGACATTTGCTCCAACATATTGCCATTACTTAATAGTTTTCAAAATGTATTCATGCAATTTTAAATAAAAGACATTATAATGAAGGTAAAAATATTAAAATATAGTTTCTTGATAAATGATGTCATTCTTGTGTCAGAGTTTTGCAAACAAAGTATCTTATAAGTTGTTTGAATATTCCAATACAATCCTGAAGGGAGTTAACCCAGCGTGAGATGTATACCTCATCAACAGAAAGTAAAATGGCTGCCGTTACACATCGATTGAATTGTAATAAAAATAGTGCCGAAAAATGAGGTGATTGATAGATGTTATTTTGTCTGAGCTACTTTAAACGTTTACAAAATCTCCTTGAGTGAAGCAACAAGTCGGCATTACAGTGGAAGCGTCCCCTGTGTTTCATATATATATATATATATATATATATATATATATATATATATATATATATATATATATATTGACAGACAGACATAATTTGTCATATTTTAAAATGCTACTTAAATTTAATTTTAATGTCTTGAAATATAACGCATACCGAAATTGTGAATGCGAAAAGTTTGATTGTAAATGGTTATCATGCAAACAATAGATTGAATAATGTTATGTTCACAATGTTTGTTGGTGTGTGATAAAAAATATGATAATTTTCATTTGACAAAGTTATTTATTCTTTGCCTTTCATTTAATGTGCCACATGATACTGTCCATCATGTTTTTCCATGCTATCTCTATTTCTTTTTATCTTGTCTTCATTCTGTTTATTATTATTTTTATTATTTTTATTATTATTATTATTATTATTAAGTAGAGCCCATAGTTAAACTTTTACTGATCATTATGGCACATCATATACTGTAATCTCCAAATTGAATATTGATGATTGAATTTGTATGTGTATGACATCGTTATGACTTTAGGGTCAAATACAAAATACAGGCTGAAGTATAAGAATTTTTTGAAAAAAAGGGGACGAATGTACCTTCAGAAATCAAAGGAAATAACTTGATGATGGTTTGTAAGGATTGGGCTTTTAATTGTGAGAGGTAATTATTACCTTTTGATTTTGTTTTGAGACCTGAGATATGCTGAATATAATAGGACACTATACATGCACTATTAAATGAGACTTATTACTAAATAAATAATACACATTTTTGGAGGTTAAAAAACGGGAATCTATGCAAAAGCGTCGTGTTGGGAATCGTGATTAAAACCCGAGAATTTTCTGGGAAATCGGAAATTATCTCAGGTATGCGAGTGCTATTTTCAATAAGTTGTTGACAAAATCTATTATAGAGCCACAGTAAAATGCATACACTGTTATGTCCTGATTTTTGTTATGACCCCTGAGTCACATCCGTATCCCGAGGAGGCATGATGAAGAGCGAGTATGTGAATTTGCTAACCATTGTAGCTGTTATACTTATTGTTATTATAATAAAACCAGGACATTAGGGAGAGGAGGGGATAAGTACCGTTATTCAACCCATACGAGATTTTGAACAACAAATTTATGTGCAATGAAGCATCGACAGTGTCGTATTTTCAATTTTAGGTAACCTGTGTAAGCTGTAGCAACGACAGTTTTACGCTGAGGCAAACGTTCGCCTACTGGACTTTGTATCAGATCAACCTGCCAGCATCTGTCACAGACGTGATGGTGACGTACGAAGTTCTGGGACGAGAGGACGCAAATAAGTATGTTGCGTTGGACGACATTGCCGTTAACGTTGGAGCTTGTCCGCCTTACGGTAATTTAGTGCTTACATTATATTTAAAGCAATAGTATTATAATGTACAACCGATTGGAAATGAGGCAGACATTACAATATTCACAATGATGGTATTTATGCGTTGGCAAAACACAAAAAGTTTAAAAGTTTGCTAGCGTGCTGTGTATTTGAAAATGGACAATACATTATATAGGCTAAAATAAGGTCTGTTTATATGTCTCTGTTAAAATATCAGTCATTATGACAATGAGAAAATATATTCCTTTTAAATTAGGCTAGAGTTGGAAGCTGGTCGGTTGTTTACTATGGATAAAACCCCTGAAAATGTTTCTCCTTGCAGTTTGTCCTCAGGACTGGTACAGATGTAGAGACTCTAAAGCTTGTGTCCCACCTGAGGCAGTATGTGACAGAGCTGCTTACTGTGATGATGAAGGGGATGAAACAAGTTGTGGTAAGTTGTTTTCATTTCAGGGTGGTAAGTGCTGTTACCTGTAATTCCAAAGTAGATACACGTATATTTTAAATCAAGTTTTTCAAAGTCCTCTCTCAGTTCAGATATACAATTTATATTTTCATTTTGTATATAAAATACAAATCTATATTTCCAAGTACCATTTGCGAATGTTCTTAAAAGGCACTGGGTCTGTCAAGGTGTTTCCTGATATATTTCAGAGTGTACTATAGAGGAATTTAGGTGCAATAATGGTCGCTGTATCCCTTCGTCCCAGAAATGTAATCGACAGTCAGATTGCCTGGACCAGTCCGATGAGGGAGCAGTGTGCGGTAGGTTTTTTTTTCTTTTTTTTTTTAAACTGAACATATTTCATGTGATTATTTCAAATCTTTAAAATGGAATAACATTAAAATGCAGTATAGTTTGTATATTTAAATAGTTTGTATATTAAAACCAACGAAGAACACAATATATATATATATATATATATATATATATATATATATATATATATATATATATATATATATATATATATATATACTGCTAGCTACTGGTTTTGCAAAAAAAAAAAACCTTAGACACTAGTTTTAGCAAATTAACAAATTAGAATAGACATAAATAGATGATAAATGTATTCTGAAATGAAAAAGTATTTCATCTTTGTATCAAACGGAAATATAGCTGTCAACCTTTCTCATGCATTGTTAGCTGCTTCATTGGTAAAACTAAAGAGTGACTTGCATATTATACAAAACCAGAGATCGCGAATACAGACGAAATGAAAACTCTCTTTTTAGGTATCAAGTATAGAAAATCGAAGAATGTGATTCAACCCTTTCTTTTCTTCATTTTTTGTTTGTCTCTGAAACTCTACAATGCATGGGCATTAACCGCTTTTACGTTTCCATAAGTAAGTTTATGCAAATTATTCTTAAGTGTATTACCAACTGATGTTTATATTTACATATTTTACATCTCCAGTGCATATATGTCACTTATGTTCATGAGAAACAGATGTACATGAGCATTTTTCCGAGATAACATATGAGCAGTGATGAAAGAGTCGAGTCATATTCTTCGATATTTAAATTTAATTCTGTTTAGTCTGCATTTATAATCCCTCCTCTGCATGACCTGAAAATTGCTCTGCGGAAAATATTTATCGACAGAGCATCGTAGAAAGCATACTAGAGATCAGTGAACGTATGAAAATCATAGACTATTTTTTATTTGAGAAAAAGATCATAGCACTGAATTTTGAAAGTTTCATAACCTGTCTATAACATTCTAATGTCTAATGTTTATCTTTACTATTTGTATCGCGTATCCAGCGCCCCTGAAGAACGTGTCTTGTGACTTTGAGAGCCCGTACTGGTGTGGCTATGAGATGGTGCGGTACACAGGATACTCGTGGTATCGGCACAGTGGCAGAACTGAGACGGACTTCACAGGCCCTGCCGCTGACCACACGTTTGGGAATGATACAGGTTAGATAGGGCATAAGTCTGGCAATTTCTTATCAAAGGAAATAGTAATAAAAAATTCCTTTAAGTTTCCGATGCAGAACCTGTGTTATATCTTAAATTTTAAAGTCCACCTATGTGGTGATACGTGTGATTGACACAGTCAAAAGTTATACAAAATGTTGAAATACATGGGAGAAGAATTTGTTACATTTTTGTTGGTCTATCTGTTTCATCATGTGTCTTCTTAAAATCTGTAACTCTTATTGAGTTATGAAATGCAGACATTTTTAAATCTTGATAGAAGACTGTATTTCCTGCAAGTTGTTTCAGTGTATTTGTATTAGTCCCTCATTATTTCTTTTAACAGGTTACTATATGTATGCTGAGGCAAGCGAAGGTGACAAGGGAGACAACTCATCTTTAATTTCCCCTTCGTTCTTCACGGGCACCGGAAAAAGTGTGAACTTTTACTTCCACAGTTACTCAAGTAGCTACTATGCAGGTCATGTAACTCTACAAGTTTTGCTTCTGAATCAGAACACAAGCCAGAAAATACTTTTATGGACAATGAATTCTACCAATGAAAATAGATGGACAGAAGCATGTACAAATCTCACAGATAACATAAATGCAAGACTCATCTTTCTCGCAATCAGAACAGAAAAAGAAATATATGGTGTGGATGTATCTGTGGATGACGTAATGGTAAAAGACACTAAATGCATGGGTAAGCATTATTTCTTTTTGTTGTTTAATTAATAATGTAATATCTGATTGACTGTGCTTTTCATCAGTAGGGATCCAGTAATAGGTTCATTTCAACTGCAGAACGCCGGCAATTGGTTTGGTGAAAAATGGCATGCATCCGCTTTTTATAATCATAGGTTTAATCGATTATAACAACCACTAAATTGGACGCTGCAGTTTTCAACCTCAAGTTTGTATAATGGATAAAGTCAATAAAAAGTAGTAGTAAGAAGCTGACGAGTTGGGTATCAGCAGATGTATTTAAAAGTGTGAACAGATGGGTGACTTTTACAGGTATGCATACATCTCTCTTAGGACGCAAGTACAGAGCTTTATTGCACCCTCATAGCAAGCAATGACATACACTTTATTCCATAATAAAAGTCTTTCAGCTTAAGCATTATATATATATATATATATATATATATATATATATATATATATATATATATATATATACATAAATAATCTGATGCCATCCAAATGAAACATCTTATATAAGTAATGACAATTCATCTGAAATAAGTAATGACAATTCATCTGAAACTTGCAAGTTAATCAGTCAAGACCATCTAAACGATAGCTTATATTTTATCAAAGGTTGTTTTGAGAGAGATTTTATATAACCGTAAAGTCATCAGCTGTATGAGGGGTATTTAAAAAGTTCTGAATACTAGTATTAGTGCACTGTACAACAAAGTTCTTTATTAGTGAACATTACGTCAGTGCATCCTCTCCAAGTACTCCCCATGAACCTCTACACATTTTCTCAGTATGATTATCCAATTATTAATTGCCATGTTGTGTTCACTTTTTGTATGTTATTCATACACTGGAAAACTGCACTTCCAACCACATGGCGGCTTTCAAATCATCTGCCTCTCAGCGAATCTTTGATAACGGGATTCTGGACAAGATCACTTGAAGCTAAATCATGGCTCTATGGGGGATGTGGCAAAGTTTGGATGCTGTGCTCCTTCAGGAAGTCTGTCAAGACGGCAGATTTATGCACGAGTGCATTGTCATAGAGTAGATGAATACTTCGGGCACCCGTGTGCGGACGGATTGTTTGGTTGTGCTCCATAACTTTTGGCACCACTTTGGAGGCATACAAATGTCCAGTGACAATAGCAGAGTCAGGCACAGGTACCTGGACGACTGGGCCTTTTGCATCGAAAAATAATGCTATAAAACTCTCTTGACAGTCCGACGACGTGGAGCGATTTGTGACCTGTGCTTGTTTTCTCCAATCCAAACTTTATTATTTTCTCTTGAGTCGGGTTCAAAAAAGTAAATCCATGTTTCATCACCTGTGACAATCTCATTCAAATGTCTCTAGTCACTCTTTTTATATTTGGCGAGTAGTTGTTTGGCAATTTCAACCCGAGTCTGTTTTTGATCAGCCGTTAACAAATGTGAGCCCCATCTTGCACAAACCTTTCTGAGCTTCAAATGATTCTTCATTATATTTAAAAAAAACATCTGACGAATTAATGCCCGTGATAATAGAAATATCTTCCAATGTGTATGGAGCATCTCCATCCACTACCCCCGTCACTGCAGCCATTTCCCGCTCACCAATCACAGACAACTGTCTTCCAGAACGTTGGTCATCCATCCATGGATTTATGACCATCGTTAAAACGATAAACCACCTAAAACATTGTAAGGTATGACAGAGAATTGCATCCGCAAACTTTATCCAAAGCAGCCTTGATATTAGTGAGATTACCCCAAGAGCGCCCTGATTTTACTGTATGCTCTTTGCACAGCAGCAGAATTGTTCTTCTTCTCCGACATTTTAAAGTCACTGTCATTTACCAATGTTACGTCACTCGCATATACCTGCAAATGTCCAGCGTGCTGTTCGTGCAGCTGCAGATCATCTTATAGAACGTTATTTTGTCTATCGATCGGTGGAAATTTACTGACAGAGAAACAAAAAAGTTATAACAAAATATTAAGAACTTTTAAAATACTCCTCGTATGTCTATAAGGAGTTAGTGCTTAGAAATAGTCACTGCAATGGGAACAACTATTTGCTCGCTAAATGCATCAGTTTACATCGCATTTGAGAAATTATGTCACTTACAAAATTAAGATGGCATTTCATACAGTTACTAAATTATCTACTTTAGTAGTTTCCACCTTGCCATTGCAGCTTTCATCTAGCGACTTGAAGCTTTTTTGTCATTATCGAAGCTAGTACTAATATTCAATATTTTGAAAGGCAAATTGTCTCAGTTATACAGTAAAAAACGGCCTTACTTTGGAAATAATAATAATAATAATAATAATAATAATAATAATCCATTATGACCGAATATTTGTGTTGAAAAAAAATGATCATTATATTAAAAGAAAATACATTGCTCTCCATAGATGTACAGCCATCTTCAACAACCGGACCTACCACAAAATCCCCACCTGATTCCAAGGGTAAGTTTAATCGAATATCTATATATCTATCTGTTTGTCTGTCTGTAAAATTTAATTTTGATTAGTTCATACAATGGTAATTACCTCTCACAATGGGAAGCACATTGCTGTCATCACAGTAGTTTTCACACTCTTATAATGGGAAGCAAATTGCTGTCATGACAGTAGTTTTCACACTCTCAAAATGGGAAGCACATTGCTGTCATCACAGTAGTTTTCACACTCTCACAATGGGAAGCAAATTGCTGTCATGACAGTAGTTTTCACACTCTTACAATGGGAAAAACATTGCTGTCATCACAGTAGTTTTCACACTCTCACAATGGGAAGCAAATTGCTGTCATGACAGTAGTTTTCACACTCTCACAATGGGAAGCATATTGCTGTCATGACCGTAGTTTTGCCACTTTCATGTCAGAATGGGAAAGTTAAAACTTTCAAAAGTTTATCGTTCAAATATAACAATCACGGTTGCCTACCGTTCGCAAATCGCTTGAGTCCGCAGCAATGATGGTCTGCTTTGAAAGTCATATCGTGCAGTGATCACAAAAGAGTACTAAAGAAAGCTTGTTGTTACTTTGTGATAAATACAGAAGGGGCTAGAGGTAGCGAGGATGTTTTAATAAAGTATCCATTTCAACGAATTTAACGTTATTGCTTGCAGATACCATGATACTTATCCATATAAAAGATATTTGTAAAATGTATAATTCCGATAGCAGAAAATGTATTTCATGCGAAAAACATCACGTATATTTTCTGACACAAGTAACTGCTGTCAGACCGTTAATCTTTTTCTATGTTATTCGTGTCATAATGTTAGTGTACTTTTTTATGCAGATACTGGCGGATGTGGTGGTGACCGCACTAAGTGGAGGTGCAATAACGGGATGTGTATTAGTCTGGAATGGCGTTGTGATGGCACAGTGGACTGTACGGACAAGAGTGATGAGAATAATTGCCCTTCGTTAAAGCCGTAGTGGGATCAGATACTTTAGCAGAGATGATGGGTAAATGCCCACGTCACTTCTTGACATTACTGATCAAAACGAAAAATAGAGCGTTGTGAACTAGCGTTGCATTGCGGTGAGCACTGGTAAACAGACTAGAAACAAAATTATCAAAAATATATTGTCAAGATTAATAAACTTTTTTGAACTTAGAGAGTACGTAACAGAACATTTACTGAGAAGTGGCATATAGTGAACAGCATCTAAAAGTGTTCCCAGTTACTGTTTAAGTTTTCCGATAAATTGTTTACTGATAAACTCGGAATATAGACCTCACCAGATGCAGCTGTTCATGTTTAACAAAAGAGACCAGACATTCCTCTCTGATGAAATTAATGTAATATTGCGAGTTTCTCAGAGTGCGAATGTGTTGGGTGAGTGCCCTTTACATGGTGATAGTGTCGATATAGATGGCTGGCCATTTACCGCGCACTATCTAGGCAAGACGTTATCTGGATTGGAGGGAAGAAGAATCGTCATGTGCCACTCACGCTTTTCAAGATCACAAAAGTCCCATCAACAGGTTAATGATGTGGACATAATCATTATAAAGTCAATATGTTAGCATAATATTTTAATAAATACTGGTGCTAGTATATTAAGGCAAAGTTGCCAATGTAATATTTCCAATGCAAAACAGTTCAGATTTTATAATGCACAAGAAAACAAGAATGTCCCAGTTTTAAATACTAAAATTACAGCATAGGTAGAATTTAGTACTTTGACTGCCTTGTTTAACATATTGCATTCTTGTTAGATTTCAAACACCACAGTTCATATATTCATATTACTCTACCCAAACATGAATCTTTTGAATTGATCAATGCACTTTACATCACTTTCCAAGGTCTACATATTATATTAGTTGCAATTTACTTTTCTGACACATTATGAGCAAATATGTTGAGAAAAAATATATTTGAAATAAGTGCATACAATGAAAAATGACAAAATCTTTTCCGTGTTTGAATCTTCACGTTGGCTTCGATTAGCTTACGTCCCCCTATTTATATTGACATCAACTCGCCTTTAGGTACAAAGTTAGGCACCAAATAGCATTACCACGTTTGTCATGTACATTGCTGGTATTCAGGCATATAAAAATTACAAATGCACAGTTGCTTACAGGCTTTATAACAAATTTGAATCTTTCGTGCCTCCTTTGGATAAGATGACCTTAATAGAAGTATGAATTTTTTAAAATTTAAATGAATTTCATTTATATGTTTATGTAAATGAGGGCTTTGTTCATTTTCAAAATATACAAATTTATGGATATAATGGCTAAATCAATTCTTATGTACATAGAGGAATACAATATATTATAAGTTTAGATTTGTTATGAGAATCCTTCAATGTTCTGATATTTATTTGTATTTTATGCATGAATTTGATCTAATTATTTACACATGAATTATCCGCTTTTAGATTATGATGGCAAATATATTGAAGAGTTTTTAGTGTAGCACAAATACATTTCTACATAATTTTATTCAGACATATCTTCAACTAGAGGAAACATCATCACTCTTTCATATGATAATGCCATTTTTATGCTGCCTTTCTCAGAGAAAAAAGCGAGACATAGCGGTCATGATTTTGTCTGTTGGCGGCTGTGGTGACAACGGCGACAACACAATGTTAAAGGTTATAGCTTTGTGCAAGCCAATGTTAAAGATTTTATGCAAAGCCATAACTCCGAATTAAAGCGAGACATCGCGTTCCGCAAAACCCTTGTTATAATTATACTGTTAAATTATGAATAAACGAAGCTCTATGCCAAATATTTCTTTATTTTGTTTGTTATGTCCCATGTGGGTATCGTGTTTCATTCATTCCCACTTGATATGCAAGGCAGCGCTTGAGATATATATCAACTGGGCTTGTGATAAGTAAATGAAAACAAACTATTAAGCTACGATCAAATTGACTTTCAAAGATCAAAGGCTAGTAATTTATAAAGAAGTGTAGTTCTGTAGAATGAGAGTTAGGAATAAATACAGCGTACAATGACTAAATCCAATTTAAACAAGTGAAGCCTGTTGCTATTAAATAATTTTACATCATAGATGTGATTAGCCACGAAAAACCTAAATGTCATATTATTTTATACTTTTGTTATAAAAATATATATTCTCATCAGGTACATGAATATAATTTATCTTAGATTTGTTAAAATATTGTAATTAACATGTTTTTTAATAGTTATTAATTAGAAGATCAGGAATGTTCACATTGTTGCAAAGAAAGTACGTTCAAGATTAACGGAAAATGTCCTCAACTGAAAGTTCTTTCGTACTACATCCTCTGAGGTAGCGGCATTTCTCCAGGTCCTTGACAAGGCGGAACTCTTCCTCATTCTGCCTTTCATTTCCATCGCCTTCTACCACATTCATCGCCTGGCGCCAGCGATCCTGGCGGGACAAAGAAAAGAGAACTCGAAGCATTATATGTAGAGAATATATTGTATGTTAGCACCAGCTTTACATATCAAAGGATTTATAATATTATTTACATTAAACGATGCAATAAATTCAAGCCCTGTGGCAATAAACCATCCTCTCACTGGGTGATATTTCGACAAGTTTGCCATAAGGTATAAGATTTTAATAGTGCTGTGTGTTCGAACTGCTGAATAAATTAAAATAATAAATGCCCCCCCCCCAAAAAAAAAAGAAAAAGTGTACGTTGAAGAAAACGATATCTTTATTTTTTTATTAAAAGTACAAACTTAACACACCCCGACAAGAAACTGCTGCTGATGGATTTTGGATTCTCATTGTAGGATTTTTTGGACTCGCATTAGGTCAGTGTAAAACAATTTGTGCTTGAACACGAAAATCCTTAAACATTGTAAAATGTATGTTATATATCCAGGTTACACATATATCTAAAAATATTAAATGCGAATGTATATCATACTTCTAATTTCCGAGTAGGAAACTATCATCATTGTAACAGGCAACCGAGATAACTATCCATAAAATTATATTTCCCCTAATCATTAAACAATCTTACAGTACGTTCATACATTACTGTCCATGAAGTTCATACTTGTTTGTACGCTCCAACACCAAATAAGAGAGTATGCGTCAAGACTGCATCAGAGAGTAAACAATGTACCTGTTAGCTTATCTGATAGATCGGTATAAAATATCCCGAATGTTCCCTTTTCAGTGAGTGTGGAATACATTTTTGGACAATGTTTTCAGTGTTCTACATTAACAGCGTCACCAAACAATGTTTGTAATTTGTATGTATCATTGTTTGAGAATAAACATAGGTTTATGAATATTGAAAGAAATCGTTTACACGTTTTGCTCTCAAAATTACAATGCATAGAGACTGTAAAGAAAATGTAACGCGTTTTTGGTGATAAACATATAATCTTTCTCCTCACGAATCATTTTGGTTAAGAACGCTAATCTAAATGTAGGAAGAAGTACCTACCTCTGATGTTGTAGTGGAAGAAATCTTCAATTGGATGAAACTTTTTGGTCTCCTATTGTTCAATTCCTCCCTTAGAGCCTTTACTGTAGTGACCGGACATCCGTTTGATCTTGGCGGAGGAGTTCCAGAGGATTCTCTAAATCTATCCGTCAATGGCGACCTCGTTATGTGTCTAGTCCTGCTGTGCTCGTGATCAGATTCAAAGTGACTAGGACTATCTGCAGCTTTTCTAGCAGACTTTGGGCTCTGGGTAGAATAAATAACGCTTTCAAATGAACATGGCCATTCTTCAGCATTTGATGTGATGTCCTTAGATTTCAGAACGTCTTGTCTGTTCCCAAAACTTGAAGACCTCTGACGAATTTCTTCTCCTGACAAGATAGGACGTAGACTGTCTGCATCGTCAGGCAAGTTGGTGGTAGACTTCCAGACGACACTGTTCAGTTTCAGAGAGAAAGACCCCGAAGTATCCCTCGCAGGACTATTCCTGCCGCTCGAAACCTGAGAACCAGATCCTTTTTCCGTTACATCATCCACGTGTTCCACACGAAGCTCTATTTTACTGTTTGAATGCTCCTTCAATCGATGCATTTCTAAACTCATTTCAGCGTTCTTTTTCTCCAGATCTATCTCCGACCAAATTTCGGCTAAAAATGAGTCAAGGTACTTTGGTGGGAACTAGATGTTTTAAAATTCTGATAGAGAGCTTTATCGTTTTTGTCGTCAATGTCAGTATGACTAGGCGGGCCATTGGATAAATTCTGAAGGAACTATGGATTCACAAATATTAGCCGTGTAGAATCTTGTGCCAGAGCAGATTTAAGATATTCGGTATTAAACAAATGAATCATGGTACTTGCATTTGAGGTGTGATCAATCAGCAGTCATGGATAAGCAACAGGGATGGGTCTAATCCCATGAGTTAACTTACGGTGTAAAAAAAACCTTCAATGTAAGACTGGATTGAAGAGTCAAGTATACTGAAACTCATCTTACTCTGGAAAACATGCAGGGGTCAAGTATTAGTAGTGCTTTTAATCTGATCATATTTAGAATGCTCTTGACACACTGCTCCATTGGTTTACACAATCTCTTGCTTGTTGAGTTTTAAGATCTGTCTGTCTACATCTTTGTTTTCTGTCATCAAAACAAACAAGAGTCAGTGACTGGTGTCGCTATCAAACTTGACATGCTTACACTGAATCTACACTTTGTAAACTTGTTAATGTGACTGTGGATCCTAAAGTTCGTGTAAAACGCATAATGGCTGTGACGTGAATGTACCTATTTAAATTTTAATTCGTTTTTTTTTTTCATTATCTATCATCACGAAGGCACGACTCTATTAAATATTAGCAATTTGCATACAAAATGTCAATGCTTCTGTAGCATGCGGGTTGATGGAAAATCAATTTGTATATTGTATTAAATACTGGCAATTTGCATACAAAATGTGACTGCTTCTTTAGCATGTGGAAAGATGGAAAATCAACTTGTATATTGTATTAAATATTGGCCAATTTGCATACAAAATGTGAATACTTCTTTAGCATGCGGGTTGATGGAAAATGAACTTGCATATTGTAAGACAGCTTTAAAAAAAATGCAAAGCTGAGCTTTTTACTGTCATATGGATACAAAGGAAACTTGAATATGAATTCCAAATACTAGAATACCAGAGGGAGAAACATTAATCTACCACTTCATATGACTTACAAGACATTATTAAGATGGGCATACCGTTGAAATAAAAGTGTCTGTAGTCCAATATATTTGTATGCATTTGTATGGAAAATAAACCAGAAATTAGCATTTAATTAGGAAATATTTTGAAATGAAGGTGTGTCTCGATTGCATAACTTTAAAGAATGTTACATAAACACTTTAGAGGACTTGCCTTGAAGAACTCTTTACAAAAAACACTGTCAATAAATTATGCTTATTTAAATGATTATAAAATGGCACGTGATAGTTCCATGATGTTAGTCTTTTACCGGAAAGGTGTTTATGATGCCTTGGATACAGGGACAGATATAATAAATGGATGCTCCAGAGGAGGGGTTGTAAGCGAAAGAGAATGCACCAGTCGGATAAATTTGTACTAAGGGCAAAGCAACTGAGTGCTTGGATAGGATCTAGTTAAGAATTTTTTTTTCTTGTGAAATCTTGGAGTAATTAACTTTGTGAAAAATATATATTTTTTCCGTAGCTAAAGGTCTAAACAATAAAATATCACTTCAAAAAAATAATTTTATGTTACCGTACAATTTTATTTGCGCCACTTTTAGCTTCATATGTAGCCCAAAGTAAGAGTCATTATGCAGAGAAGTATTGGAAAAAGTACCTTGTCACCAATTGTCCATACAATAATAGCTTGCGCAGCTCAAGCGGATGAGCGAGCTCTTATGCTAACACAAAGTATCTGCATTAAAGTCTAACTGAAAAGCCTCCGTTTTCCAGTTTTCTATTACCGGTTTCTCATAATTTACTCGTACTCCTCCCACAGTGGCTTACCTCCCTTTTGAATGATAATACGATTGCCACAGCCATGTAAATTTGGTGGTACAATGCCAACTGGAGAAAACCGTACGCTTTGATAACTGCATGACATTCAATTCATACTGCATTTGCTTTTATCTTTTCTCTACAATGGCTTTAGTGCAGAATGTTAAGATTTTACCCAATATATAGGAGAAAAATGTCAGGAATTCTTTACTTGAAGAGACGAGCACATGGCTGACGACATTACAAGGTAGCACGCGGCAGACGTGACAATATACCGATAACGTCACAATGAAGGGCATCTGAACCGCCTTACATAGTCTGGATGATTATATCTCGTTTTTGATTGGATTTCAATCTGTGGCAATATATGAAAGATAGGATCCAGTCAATGTCCTCGTGTATTATTGCGCGAAGATGATGCATTAATATTTAGATGACCCTGGGGTTAAAACAGTCTTCAGGCAGCGATATCACTCTGTGCCATCGCCTTTAAATAAGCGCCTCTGATATCTGACGATTTTCTGTCCAATTTTGGATCTTATCTCTTTGCCGACCAGCTTGGCGGACACGTACATATGTTAAGAGTCTGCCAAATTAGTTCCAAACAATTAGCCCCATTACTTTTTTGTTTTGATGACTTGCTAAAGTCAGTCTAATATATGTCTTGATTGTAATTTGAAATAAGTAAAATTCTTCGTAAAAATGTGTTAACATGCGTTTCTGCAAAACGTAAAATTGCCCATACTCATTGGAGCAATTCCGTTGTCAAATTTCAATTTCGGAGGTACGTGGTTTTTACACGTTGTCAAGTTCTTACATTTTGGAGGTTATAAAATCTTGCATGTAGTCCACATATTGTCTTAGTAGAAATCACGCTCAGTGTCCGCTCTGATCTTCTATCTGATGCTGTTTCTGCTCCGTCGCTGTGCCTTTCCTTGTACTAGCTCACCAGCTTTGCTAGAATATATGCAAATTTTGTCAGTGTGTTCATTTATTGTTGAAGATCGTACTGTTCTAAATACAAGTAGCCGAGAAATCTTCTCGTATACCCTTCACGAGATAGCATTCATTTAAAATTTACAAATGGCCACAATTCTTCTCGATATGGTGATATACAAAAAATTAAATTTTAAAATGGTCCAGAACTGTCAATATAAATACCCCATGGTATAGATTATATTGTAATGGACAGTTCTTGCATTTAATTAAACAGTGAATCATTTTGTATTTTTTATTCACTGTACGTGGCAACAGCCCACGACAATAACATCTTACTATTTTAAAATTTACAATTGACCCAGGATTGTCATAGAAATAGCCAGTATATCCAAATCAATCCCCCCATTCTCCTCCCAGACCCCCAAGTGTTTTTAGAAACCTCCTGTTTTAAACACGTACGCAACGAATTTATTTCAAAATTCATAAGTGGCCCATACTACTTAATTAGTGTCTGATTGTGGGCTGCATTATCTATTTAAAATGTCATAAAATTTTAACAGGTCGAGGATCATAGACATCTCTTATCAATTACACTAAGAATAGTGTATATTAGTGAGTATTTTTTTCTCATTATAACACGTACATATACATATACTATTCAGATAGTGGTCAGTATTTGGAAGGGTGCAAGATACATTTTCTTTCTTTCTTAGCACAACTAACTAAATTGTATATTTACACATCTTATGCAAGTATATGATATTCTATGTTTGTGTACTTGCAAATTATTGACACTTCCCGTCTATGACTTGTAGAAAACTATATACACCTGGTAAACAGATCTTGCGCTCTGTTGAAGTCATAGTAAGAAAAAGCTGTTCCATTGTCGGATACCTATGTGTTTGTCCTCCTGACTAACAACGATTTTGGCATCTAGCTAAAACTGGCATTCAAAGAAATTCTAATGCTTCACACCCAGCCTATTGTTTACTGTTCAAACGGGCGGTCATTAAACCTGGTATCGGAGAATTAAACTTTATCAGCTTGTGTGTAGACCAAGAAATGGATCAGAAATGCACCTCTGAAGGGATTTTGTTCTTATAAAAATAATACAATATAAATTACTCAAACTGCAATGGCATAACACAATTTAAACAAGACAACGCAATAAATACTGTAATTTTAAAGAAATGACGGAATAAAAAAATAATATAATAATGGTTCGTTACGCTAAGAACAACTAGTTTCTATTTAAGTAGACATACAAGTAGATCAGCACTCCTTGATCGTTTGGGCTGGTTGTCGAGTAGTGTTTTCATCGCAAAAACACGCAATGAAACAATTCATCTATGATCATCGGACATATCATAACCGCATCCTGTCATGAATTCTATATATATCAGGTCACAATTTCTTGACCAATCCTCCAAGGGATGTTGGTTCACGTAAACATTTGTCAAGTTGTTTTATGATCACACTATCGAAACCTGTGCGTCAGAGTTGTCTTATATTTCGGATGACGTTTGTGCGACTTTTCACTGATTTCTAGAAAATCAATAGATTGTAATACTACCAGTTAAGAAAAAGACAATAGTAATACAAAGAAATATCGTTAACAAGAAACTAAGAATGTATCGTTAAATGATTAGTAACGATGCTATAAACAGTCATATGCATAACTTGTCAACTTGTGTAAGCTATGTAGTTTGTGTTGTATTGTTTATTTGCTTATTTGTTTTGTTTTATTTTAAACTCAAGGAAAGCTGAATTTACATCCTGGTTTCTGTGGGAACAATGTTTTTGCTAGAGACGTCGTCTTGGACACAAACTTGATATATCATGTTCTGTAAACACAGTTGTACAAGGTTTGATCAAAACTGACTCAGCCTTTTCAAAAGCCAGATGTAAGTCTTTACATGTTTGCTGTAGAAGTTATCAAAGAAACAATTGTATCATTACACTATGTCAATAGGACAACGACATCGTTTAATGTAAACTTCGTTTCAAAATATGGAGACACGCACAGTTTTTCCATGTGTTTAGTCTGGCAACACTAAGGTTAATTTGTCCTTGAGAAGGTTATGCATGTTATAAAATCGATTGACCAATCATGTAACGTCAGAGCTACAAACGTATGCACGCAATTAGCGCATTTATGCCGAGCACACCAGTGACATACACTGTACTGTAGTTTCAATAAACGCCTTCCACATAATAAATTCCATCCCTGTTTTTCTACAGGTAAAATGACATTGCAAAATTACTGAAGAGCATTATTCAAGTAAATTGAAAACGAAAAACTCACTGTAAAAAAGCGCAAAAAAAAAAAAACAACCCCCCCCAAAAAAACAAAAAAAACCCCAAAACATTAAGAATGGCTGGCCTCGTAAAGGTTTTATCAACTATTGGTGTTTCCAAGTTCAGTTAGGAAAACATTCTGCCTATAATCCAGTTATCAGGTGGAGTGAAAGGTAAGATAATCCGGGGCGTGTAAAAAGAGCATACAATTTTGGTGAAGCACATTGGGCTGTTATAAAATGGATATATAATCCAACGTACTTTTAAACCGGTTTCCCGGCTGCTAATTAATCTAAAGTCTGTTTTAATTTGGTAATCGAAAAGATGACCATTTTGTAAGAAATTACAATTCCCTACCCACCCATTATTTTATTTTAGGCTTAAAACAGCTGAGGCTGCATTCTTTTAAGTACTTAGAAAGGAAGAAAAAAAAAACATACAAACGCAGAGAGAGAGAGAGAGAGAGAGAGAGAGAGAGAGAGAGAGAGAGAGAGAGAGAGTTTTCAAAACAGAAAGAATGTAACTTGTATGGGGCTATAATATTTTAAAACTGTTTTTCTTCTTTAATGATAATACATCAGGAGAAATGCGCACAAATGTGACTGATATAAAACAAAAATGTGAACAATAAAGTGTCCAAAATCCAAAAGATGAACCAATATCTGTAATTATGACCCTTTCCGTACACCATATAGGAGAGGTCTCCAACCTAACCTGTGATTCTATGCAACCAACTTACAGCTGGGTTCTAGTCATTACACATCCTAGCCACTGGATCAAATGATACCACAGAGGCAGAGATTAATACATATATATAGATGAGATCACTTTACACCTATCATGTTCGTTCAGTGACTGAATTCAAAGGGCATGTGTGTAATCGGATGCTACAGCCGGATATGAGTTTTCACTTTCATTCAATCACTCTGTTCGAATATTCTTGCCGAATCAAATAAATTCCTCCTCGTTAATTCCGCCTTGTTACCATTGTCAAGCGTCTCTCTAGCAAGGTCAAAACCAAACTTTACTACTTCGTCGACAAATTAATGGAAAACAGCACTCTTGTGCATCGAGTAACGGAAAGAAAGCATAAGAGTACAGATTTTGATACTATGATAAGTGTGGGCCTAAAATTGCAACATCTGGTCATGCTACAAAAACATAACATTCACCATTATTGAAGTTAAAACTTTAAGTGATGAAAAGTTCATAGAAACATTAAAACAGTTTACAAATATTCAATCTAACTGAAAGACATTTTCCCATACGAATGCATGGATGGCTTTAGATGGTTTAATGAAACAGCTATATCACCAATAGACAAGTTTTACTCATCACTTAATGATTCAGACATATCAAATGACGATTACAAATACGTCAGCAACACGACTAGTTTTGTCAGGAAGCTGTCTACTTTACGGACAGCTTACTCATGAGGCTTGTCTGAAGGCCTCTCAGAATTCTTGATATCTGGGTCCATCTCAGTAAGTAAGGTGGACTCGGGTATTCGGGATTTTGGGAAAATTAAAAACTTCAGAATTTACATCGAGCTCTGCCCAACCAAAACAAGGTGTTGACTGTTTATCTGAAAAGATGCACACCAAAAACCAATACGTTCAAGATGTATAGGAACATTTCAACCCGAAAATACTTGGAGATTTAAATGTCAATTGCCTAAAGAATGATACATTTATTTTATGTGACATTTATGAGGAGTTTCGAAATATATGTGTGAAAAATTAGAAACTAGACCCTGTTCACAATTATAGTTCCCCCAGATTAACCCATGATGTAAGTTTAACGATAAAAGGGTGCTGAATTTGAACTGTTGACATATTATGATATGTTCCTGATGATTGAGAGTGGAATAAAAGGTGGAATTAATATGATATCATATAGAGGAGCTGAAACACATCACGAATACTACCTGGACAAAGATGGTCAGATAAAAAATGATGGTAACATCCAAGTCGTGGAATGCTGCAAAATCGAGTAGGAAAGGTCAAGGTTAGTGTTATTCATTATGTACCCAGATACTAACGCAAGCCGCGAGTCAATACATGCAGGTAAAAATCTTTAGATGGGCAACTGCTCAGCAAAAGTGATAGTAAAACATTTACTCAATTGGTCTGATGACTATGATTATGCCTTTGCCCCAATACGCAGCATGATGTTGATTGCATGTTATAATTGGATTTATATATTCCGTTACACTTACATGACTAATCCAGGATTATTCGATATCTCCAGAGAAATGAATTCCATATGAAAATGATTTATCTTCTAAGAAGTTAATTGATGATTACAAAGGTACACGACCAACAGTATAAAATTTTGTATGTACATTGAAAAACAAAGAGAAATATTTAATTCACTATAGAAGTCTAAAGATTTACATGGAATTGGTTTCAACTAAATATATATACACAGTTGTCTTATTTGAACAACAACAGTGGATTTAAGCTTACACTGAACTGGATTTTATTGACACAATAAAGCGACAGACGATTCTGAGAAAGTCTTTTTCAAACTGATGAATAAGAGTGTTTTCGGAAAACAGATGGAAAATCTCAGGAAAAGAACAACAGTAAAATAATGTACTGATGAAAATAAAGTTTCCAAATGATAAAATTATCTATCATTTGCACGGAGAAAAGTTATTGACGATGACTTGGTGTTGGCTAGTTTGAAAAACAAGAAAATCAAATTTACAAAACCAATAAATGGTGGATTTACGGTGTTAGAGTTATCATAATGGTTAATGTACGAAATTTGCTACAAGAAGTTGAAAAACCATCATGTTGATAGCATAAAATTGTTAATGATTGATACTGATTCTTCATGCATTCATGTTGACACAGAAAACATTTACAATGGCATGAGATATAAGATCAAGTTTTAGGACATTAGATAATATCCAAAGGACAACATATTTGGTTTACCACAAATAAATAAGAAAATAAACAGAGTTTTTAAGGATGAACAGAATAATGTTCTAATTAGAGATATTTGTAGGTTAAGATCAAAACTTTATTCTTTCAGGACGTATAAAGATGAAAATAAAATAGTTTGTCAAGGATGAAAAAATGCCCGATCTAAAATATTTTAGTATTCAAGATATCCAAAGATTGCTTATTTAATCACAAGGAAAATTACAAGGAAATTAAGTCACTAAGGTCGTGGAATCATGAGATGTATAACATCAAAATGAAAAAGGTAGCATTGTCATTGCATGACGATAAATGTTCTTTTGATTAACAACATAAGCACATTACCTTACGAACACTTAAAAACATTGTACTGAAAAAGGAATTAAAGTCTCATTAAAAGTTTAATGTTATTGTTCTGTTTCAAATTATCTACAATCCCTCTTTGTACATCATCTGTGATGAGATCATTTTCTCCGAAGGTAGTTTCCATTGCTTTTTGTCCTTCCTGTACAAGACATTAGAATCCAAACATTCTCTTTTGTTCGATTACCCAAGCTGATATTTTAAAAATGATTATAACTAAAAGCTAGTTTGGTAAGGTTAATTGCTTTTTTTTATACGTCATCTAAATTCCCACAGTCATCAATCATTAACATAGTAGGTTCCGTGATAGACCCCAACCAATATTATAATTCTATCCCTTTATCTAATTTATTCTCAGGATCTATCATCATCACATTTTCATCTTTGAGTAAACACTTTCTGTTATAAATCTTGCTGTACAGAAAAGTTGGACATAGAATGACAGTGTTGACAAACAAACTCTTGTCTTCAGTTTCTTACAGATTCAGTGTTAACATAAGTTTTTCCATATTTGGTCACTACACAGATAAAATCATGCTGTAAGGCTCTTTCAAGTACATTTATCATTACTAAAATATACTTCATTATAGTGTATTGTTATTAATGTTTACCTAAGCATATATATATATATATATATATATATATATATATATATATATATATATATATATATATATATATTTATGACTCAAGGTTTTAAAATAATGTCACAGAAAGAAAGTGAAACCAACAATGTCAGAAATTATAGAATGTTCCGAATGAATGAATAGTCTTGAATGTCCTGATATACCAAAATGATACAATCTAGAATATCTTTGAGAATGTCCACAAATATCCAAAGTCATATATATATATAAATCCAAAGGTTAATGAGCACTTTATGTTAATTCCAATGAATGTTCAAATAAATAATTCCGTTCGAATTATGTCTACAGCACAATTAAAAACTCTGATCATAAACAGATTTCCAAAGACTGATTTTAAAACAGGAATGATTCTAAAACAGGATTTAAAACAGGAATGAATAAATGCGTATCAACTTTGTATTTATACACATATTCTAATAACACACAGTGGAAGAGAACGTGCGTCGTTCTTGTGGAAAATTCTGAACCTTGGTGTGAATAATTGTCAACACGATTGGCCTTGAACTCAAATATCAGTCAACATCCTGTTGACAACTGAACCAAAACTTAAAATGCGACTTACTACACGGACTAAGGTTACGCGCAGTTAATAGATTCAATATACATTATATATATATATATATATATATATATACAGATATATGTATTTATATATATATATATATATATATATATATATATATATATATATATTGTGAGCACCTATATTTTCTTCTCTATTTATTTGCTGGTGGATACCTGGTTGAACGTGAGATACTAGTAACTTAAGACTACTACCATGCAATCTAGTATCCTGTGCACTTTTGAAATCAAGACAGATACGATGGTTACCAGTGTAAACGTTTTTAAAACTTTTATTATTAATTTCTGTGTTTTGATTGCTAATCAAAAAATACTTTATGGCTTCTGTAAGCTGTTGTCTCAATTGAAAACCATGGGAATCAATCATATTTGGAATGCCTTCTGTAGTAACTGAAATTTTTTTTATTGCTAAGTTTTCGAACTCCACTCTTTTAAGCTCATTCTGAAAATAAAGGGTAATGTTCGTTAAAGTTGTATTTGCTGCTATGTCGATAACGCTCTCTCTCTCTCTCAATAGGAATTTAAATGAAGCACATAACATTTTTAAAATAACGGTGATAAGAGCAGTATATAAGGAAATTATCATCCTTGATAGCTGGGCTCCCCTGTACTCCGAAGTCGATTTATTTGTTCATGTAGGACAGTGGATTGGATTGTTTTGTCCTGGGCCTAGGTAGCATGAGATCAAATCGGTGCCAGGGATATGAGCTGACATTACTTCACATTACAGGACATGCGAAAGCGTGGTACACCTTAAATATCTGGAGACATTTCGCAATGCCTACAGGTTGAAATACTTCCTTAGCTCATAGCCTTTGTTTTGTGTGAGCGAAACCCACGCACCAATATCACACTAATAAATTCTAATCACGCTCTCTCCATATGCGCACTACTTGCTGTCCTGGTTACGTATATGAAAGTGCGACACCACTTGTAAATTTTAGATTATTACCGTTTCGTGTACGAGAATATTTCCTAGACCACTTGAAAATTATAAATTATTACCATCCAGTATATTGATGCGAGAACACTCTGAGACCACTTGTAAATTTTTAAATTAGTTCGATCTTTTTTTGTGTGGGCTTTTCAGTGCATAATAAAAATAATAAATTAAAAAATTAAAAAGTAAAGAAAATGTCACATTGTAAAATCCTAATTACCGTATTCTTAATATACACGCTATTTGCTTTGCTGTCCCAGTTGTAAAATGTAAATGATTACGATCTTTCTTCTTTGCACAATCAATGAATATAGTTACACTGAAGAAATATATGCTCAAATTTTTTCAAGCAGAATGAGATATACGACACAGCGGTAAATCAAAACATCACAATCTGGATATGTGCCAGGTGACGCGACCTCTAAAGGAAAATTAATAAATGACACAGTAGTAAAACACTTAGTGCTGAGTGAGTCAATTACAGAACATACATTTAAAAAAGTGTAATAACATACATTTAAAGCAGTGTAATTACGAATATTTTCTACTAAAAATAAGTATACAGCGACCAGAATTACAATACTTTACTTAATGTATTTTCTAACAATAAATAAAATATCACACTTAGAAATTAATTCCAGCAATATCGTATATAGACACTATATCGTACACAACATTACAATGGTTCTAGTAACAATAAATGTGACTTTATAAGTGCAGAGATACTACAAAACAAACAGACAGCCATATAGAAAATCACTAACGAAAGTTCATTGCAGCGAACGGAACAGTCTGTGGAAAGCACAGCACCAAATATCGTAGCTTTTTATGTCATTATAGAATAATAATTACAGTGTTAGTAAATAAAATTCGTGGCAGAAATGTAAAAAAAAGCCATATTTGAAATTCTCAAATCATCATTTGCATACGCCCTTTGCACAATTTTGTCTATAATAAATGTAAGAGACATAAAAACATAGCAAATATGATTAAAACTCGTCGCTGGAGACTGTTTAAACAGTTTCGAACAGTGTGCTATTTATTTCTTATTTACTGTGCGTGGGTGAAGCCCCCCCCCCCACCACCACACCACACACACTAAAGATTTCAATAATATTAAAATCTACAAGTGGTCTCGAGGTTTTCTCGTACCTCTCTACACGAGATGGTAATAATTTAAAATTTAAAAATGGTCTCGGGTTGTTCTCGTACTCCTATTAGAGACGGTAATCATTCTTAAATTTACAAGTGGTTTTGGGGTGTTTTCGTACCCCTACATGAAATGGCAATAATTTAAAATTTACAAGTTGTGTAGGACTGATTTATTTCCGGAAATATTCTCGTATCTTATTTTCACTATTGGTGATAAATGGAAAATCTCAGAGTGTAAAATGGAAAAGTGGTCTTGAACTCTCAATATTTCACTTCTGCTCTTGCCCTTTGTATGTAAAGATTCTGTTATTTTGTCTTCAAAACCACTTTATTGATGCAATCCCATCTCAGACCGACTAGATTTAGGGTACGTGTAGACGTGTGCCAGTATTAATCCTGATGCCAATTTCACAACTGCAAACAAGAAAAGAAAAATAAATTTAAAAAGTGATTCCAAATCAGATTTGTTTGTCGCGAATTGATGGTTAACCAAGTTATTCACACTTGAAATTTTGAGAGTTGGTAAACCATTTCTCTCGGTGCTCAACGACTATGTTTCGGTAATTTCACTTGAATCAATGACGTCATACATGGCGTTTGATTCTGAAATAATTTTCCACATGATGACAACTGTCACGTGATCTCCTTTCAACAGACAAATAGTGAGTAGGAAGTTTGTCTCACGTGGCACTACATCATTCCATATGGACATCTCTTTATGGCTTATAAAAAGAAAAATAAAAGAACAAAAGAAAGAAAAAATGAAAATGTTTCTTGAGAAATAGTGCTGCAATTAGGAGAAGTACACATATATATGTATGTATGTATGTATGTATGTATGTATGTATGTATGTATGTATGTATGTATGTATGTATGTATGTATGTATGCTTATCCCTTTCCAAAGTTATACATAAATGAGTTACGAACTTTAATGCATAATCTCTCCAGTTCAGAGGTAAATATTGAAGTGGCATTCGCAATAATGAAGCTATTTCGTTTTTGGATGATCCCTGCATTTTAAACAAATAATTTATTGCAACCTCAGAAAAGAAATATAAAGTGCGAATACTCCTATTCTTATTTGATATCCCCAGACAGATGCTGTGCATTGTAATTAAACATTGATATCCCCAGAAAGATGCTGTGCATTGTAATTAAACATTGATATCCCCAGAAAGATGATGTGCATTGTAATTAAACATTGATATCCCCAGAAAGATGATGTGCATTGTAATTAAACTTTGATATCCCCAGACAGATGCTGTGCATTGTAATTAAACATTGATATCCCCAGACAGATGCTGTGCATTGTAATTAAACATTGATATCCCCAGAAAGATGCTGTGCATTGTAATTAAACATTGATATCCCCAGAAAGATGATGTGCATTGTAATTAAACTTTGATATCCCCAGACAGATGCTGTGCATTGTAATTAAACATTGATATCCCCAGACAGATGCTGTGCATTGTAATTAAACCTAGCATATTGTTTGATCTGCACGTGGACGTGAAGGTTGCAAGAGATAAGAAAGGCAAAAGGTTCCGCGTCAAGACCATTGACAATGGGTCATCACGGACGCGATTATAAAATCAGGTATGTATAATTCATTCAGAGATATATGATGCTGTAATACAGTTTCATTTCGTACAAATATAGAAACCGAACACGTTACAATGGCTTAAACTTTCAGACAGTATAATTAAAGATCCATCACTGTCGTTTCACTGTAAATTTGCTTCTCGTTCCTTGTTCTTCTTTCAAAGATCCTTAAAACCAAATAAAAGTAGACAATACGTTGACTAGTTTTGACTTCAAACAGCTGATGTAAAACAGTCGACCAAAACTTGTTCTATTTTTAACAATAATTATTGATGACTGGTAATGAATCGGAATTATAATAATCATGACTAATCAGAATTTAACACTGTCAAAGGTATGTGCTTCAGTCAACACAGCCGTATGCCAAAGTATACACGATTTCTATATACCATAGTGTTGTGTTTACAATCGTCACACAATCGAGACAATTCTTCCACCCACAGAAGTAGTAATCAGTGGAGGTAATGATTAATTATTGTGTACGATCCGCGAGTTGACCCCTTCCAATTCTATAGCTGAACAAATCCGGTGTAACGAATACACAATCTTTAGTACTTAGCCCAAATAGAGACGATCAATAGAATAGTGTGTTTATGCAATCATATTAATCGCTGATCTACCCGGAATGCACCGCTTGTAAAAAGCAGTAATTTGAGGACACGTGACTTCATAGTAAGCAAGTCTGTGATGAAAATTGGGTTTAAGCGGATTAATGTGTAATTTCTACTCAGATAATGTCGGGAAGCAGGTCACCACGTGCTATAATCCGACTTGTGAAGCGACCCCAATCTGAGAAGTCTGCAGGCAACATGGGAAGAGAGGACAAGGGGCCGTTCTCCGCCCCAGACGGGATCACGACCAGTATCACGTTCCTTGTGGAGGGGGATAAGGTCCTTCACGTGTCCAAGGAGGTGCTGGCCCTCATGTCTCCTGTCTTCAGAAGAATGTTTGAGTCTGACTTTAGAGAGAGGGATGCAAACACGATACCCCTTCCTGACAAAACATATGACGACATGGCGGAATTCTTGTCTTGTCTATATCCAAATATACTGAAACCTATATCAGGTAGAGAACTCTCTCTCTCTCTCTCTCTCTCTCTCTCTCTCTCTCTCTCTCTCTCTCTCTCTCTCTCTCTCTCTCTCTCTCTCCAACACAAACACATACCACTAAGAACTCCCTAAAACTCATTCATTATTTTTTTTTTTAACAAAAATACCTGAGGATTTCGATTACTATTACCAGTAATCAAATATACTTCATCTTCCAATTGTGTACGGTTTGTGCCCAAATTATCCTCCGTTCTGAGTTTGACAAATTCCCATCTTACAAATTTCTCAGCACAAACCGGTTTTCTCCACTCCTTAACAACTTAACCCGAGTAGCATCAAGATGTTTCACACGTAAGGACTCACATTTCATCAAAGAATCAAGTCAGTTGTAGCAGTTCTAGGCATCCTAAACAGCTCTTCATCCTGGAGAGTAAAATGCCTCTAAACGGACATGGGACTTTAGATTGATTACATAAAATAAATTTCACATAATGGTCTCAAAGGTTAGTCATTCTCATATCCTTTTTCTTGAGTCTCAGACATGTTAAGGTGGAAGAATTTCGACTTACTCATTATTGAAGAGTCATTTTGTTTAAAACACATTTTTATTGGGAATTACATTTACCATTGTCCATTTACTACCTTTGAGTGTGTCATAACTTTTAAGAGTCATTCATAAGTACCTTTAGTTGAACTTTATATGAATGCTTACTATTTTCCGTATGACGAAAGTATGGTTTGAACCGAAAATCTCCTTCTTACGGACTACATAAAACTTTATTTTAACTATAAATATCCGTTGACTGTTAAATGTTTCAACACTATCTAAAGAATACTGGAAAGGTTTAGATTATAAGCAGTCACAATTAAAGATGATGCCAGAGTTAGGGGCCTTTAATTATGGTGTGAAAACCAATTGTGTTAATTATACGTTCATCGTACTTCAAACAGTATTAAAATCTACTGATCGTAAGATTATATACCCCCCACCCCAAGAAAAAGAGGAGATATTTGCAAAAAAGACGCAGCACTCGACTGCATTTATAATATTGATGCTTTTGCGTTAGCTCCAGCAACTCGTTTCATGTGGGACGCACTTGAATGATAACAAACCCTAGAGAGAAATGATCATGGTATTCCTGGAAGGTGACCTATATATATATATATATATATATATATTTATATATATATATATATATATATATATATATATATATATATATATATATATATATATATATTTAAAAAAAACTGAAAAACAACAGTGCAAAACTGGTGTGAGACCAGCCCAATAGATATGAAAGAAAAACTGAAAAACAACAGTGAGAAATTGGTGTGAGACCAGCCCAATAGATATGAAATACAAACTGACCAGCAACAGTGCAAACTGGCATATATATATATATATATATATATATATATATATATATATATATATATATATATATATATATATATATATATAATTCGCATGTTTCATGGTCTGTATTAGTTCATTGATATAGTTGATGACTTGTGACGAGCATCGCGGAATGCTCAACTGTTTATCTTTTGATAATATTTAGTTTTATAAAAAACGTCTTCCATCAACAGATACTTTTTCCTTCTTCGTTTTCTTAAACTGTGTCCACCTAGAGAAAACACACGTTCAATGCAATTATGAACCCGTGATCATGAATATGAGCGAGTCTAATGATAAATGAATTGTCCTCCCTTTTTTATTTCAGATGAGAACGTGTTTTCTGTGCTGGGTCTGGCGGAGGAATACCAAGTGGACCTATTGAGGCAGAAATGTATCACTCATCTCATCAACAAGTGCAATGACGAGGACGCATCTCACAAAGAACTAGTTCTATTGCTATTAACAGCGGAACTCTACACACTGCCCAGTCTCTATGAAGCGGCGTTTGAACGTGTCTCCAAAGTGCAACAATGCTGTGAGCTCGAGGAGATTCCAGAGTTTTCCAGCCTGACCTCGGAGACCAGAGACAAGTTGTTGTATAGGAGATCACCGGCATTGGAAGACCTGAAAATATCAGGTAAGAAGCATGTTCGTCCACTCGCATTCTTTAACAATGATGGAACCCCAAAGTATTGTTTAAAAAAAACCGTTGAAACTCGATCTGCTATATCATAAATATTGATCGACATAAAATAGACATCGTTGTTGCAGTTTTTTCTTTATTTTCTCAACCCATTTAAGCTCATATAACTAGAAAAGTATATTCAATGTTTTATCAGACAGGTAGCATTCAATTTTTTAAAGTGATAGATCTGAAATATCAGTCAAAAAGTATTCAAATTAATGGTGATTTATTTAAATATTTCGTTAAGAGAGAAATGGGATATTCCACCTCCCATACTAAACACGCTTTATGGGTATCTCAATACCATACGAACCTATCATATGTTGTAAAAACCGTTTATTTGACATTAAGAACGAAAAATGCATGTTTGAGACACGTTCCGTTGGAGCAATTTATATTTATTTTTATTAACTATGACTAAGACTAGTTTCTTGTTTTGAAATTAGAATCGAATTGTGATGACGGAGGCCGCTTGTTAAAACAGTGATGAAGCACACTCAGCTAATTAGTCAACAACCGACAATGATATAAAATTTATACACCATGTAATGGATCAGCTTACTCGTACCGACCTCAGAAATATATATATATATATATATATATATATATATATATATATATATATATATATATATATATATATATATATATACATGGGTCTAATTAGAGAATACCCTGAATATATGAATCACCGCAGCCTTGCCAAATTTATTTTTAACCCAATCCCACCTTCTTATCGACCACGCCATTTACAATAGTTAAACTCTATATGGATCGATATATTAAACTCTATATGGATCGATATATTAAACTCTATATGGATCGATATATTAAACTCTATATGGATCGATATATTAAACTCTATATGGATCGATATGCCAGTTGTAAAACTTTTATATGGTCAATTGACTAATGTTATAATCGCCAGTTTTCACTCAACTTTGATAAAATTAATTGCATATTTTTAAAGTGCTATTTAGTAGATGTCCTTTTCGCGATGTTAACTTATCAGATTGGCAAGGACTTTATTTTCCTAACACCATGTATTTAGTCTTGATACTATCTAAACAAGTGCATACTTTATTCAGAAGTCACTACTTTATGTAAACACCAGGAGAAGAATAGAGTTTTCGCATGGAGTAGGTTGATATCAAAGAGGGGCACCATTTGACTGCCTATCGCAAGGGCGATGAGCCAAGGACATACCCGTGGTCTTGTTTATAGCCATAATTTTGAACCAGTACTTAGTAGCATTCATTGTACCATTGAATACCTTTTACGCGGTAACTTAATTATTACAAAAGATATATATGGAGCCTAAGGTTTGCAGACGTATTATTATATGGTTAGGATATTAACCCAACAATGAATTTGTCCATAATGAAGTCAATTACGTGCAATACCTATCCCAAAATACATATACATAAGGAGCAAGGACAAATCGGGCAAACTGCTGTCAAAACAAGTCCAAATAAATTGACTGAAACAGATCATTACATTCATTTGATAAGCGTGTCCAACTTTTTCCTTTTGCAATTTGATTGATGCCAAGGCTAGAACCTTGGTGCACAAAAAGTAACTTTAGAATGACGAAGTACACGTAAGCCAAATTTTTCGAGGTAAAAAAAAATAAAATCCGACATCTTTAAAGTCAAAGTGTTCACCCAACATATGTCGATTCCACTACAACGACTATTATCTTGGCCAACTGTTTATCAGTAACTAATATACCCTTTTCAGTGTGGCATTAGCAGATGTTTTGTTAAAGTTGTCATACATTTACCAGTGTGGTATAGACGATTACAACAAGCCCTATATGCCAACCAAACTTTACCACTATCAACAAATCAAGTTCAGACCAAATCAGCAGGCATATATAACATTTCTGCAAAAGTTATTTTATGTTCTTTCCTTTTTTCCCAGTAAATGCATAGCGATTTTGTTTTTAAAATGTTGATGCAAACCGAATTTATTCCATTATCAATTACGTATAAAAATCTTAAATGCAAAGTTGGAAATACTGCCAGTTAGAATTTTAGGAAAATATTATAGTTAATTAAAGTAGCAGATAACATGGCTGTGTTTTCCTTCATACACTTTTTTAATAAACACTGTAGTTATGGAATTGAGAAAATGGAAGACATATTACCCTATTACCATGTTGTGGATGTTAGTGCATGCAATGAATACGCCAATATCAGTAGCACTTAAATCTTTCAAAGTATATCTCAAAGACAAGGTGGTAAAATGACTTGTAATGCCCTTTTTAATATAGACATAACATCGTTAAACGTCTTTCATTTTCTATTGTGCAGTTTATGTGAAAAAGTCGGTGGTATATTCGTGCGTAGCAGACACAACCGCATGTCGACCCATTAATTAATTCTCATTTAAATTATGTTAATGTTATCAAGCATTCTCCTGTAGGATCCAGGGATAGCACGTTCCGCTCTGTTTGGTGTATATTTGTAATTCTCTATAATAATCTCTATATACCTTGATTGCTGTCGTAGGAATCCAGAGTTACTGTGTCTTTAGATGAGAATTAATTACTGGGTCGACATGCGGGTGTGTCTGCTACGCACGAATGCATATACCACCTGCTTTGAAGCATCATTTATTGCTGATGTGTGCATGGTCGAGATGGTATAGGGGTTGATGCGGACTCGGGTTCGAATCTCCGTATAGTACGAATTAAAATTCTCTAACATGTCAGGGCGCAAAAAAAATTTAAAAAAATAATAATAATTAAAAAAAAAGTTGTCGGATGTGGTAAATATGGTAAATAGATTTAAAGTAAGTATGGTAAGTATATGTTCACTTAAGAAGTAAGATAAAGAATCAATTTTTTTTCATTAAACCTTCAAAGTTTATTGCCAGTCTTTCTTATATACAAAATACACAAGCAAACAAGCACATTACATTTTGATGCCATACAAATACAATGAAATTTGTAAATGTATATGACGCCTCTGTTGGAACACTTCTGATATTTGACTCTATCACTAATTTTCATCTTTCTTGATTTATTCAAACCGAGGATCAGACAGAGACAAAGAGTCAACATGTAGTACAAGCCCAATTGCTCTTTGTTACAATTTGAGAATGCCGTGTAGGGTTTCCTTTGTAGGGTGAGACAATACATCGAAATTTGATTTTTACTAATATTATAAACATCTAAAAAAATCATTTCTCGAAGCAGTCAGGAGAATGTATTCTTGCCATGCATGTCTGTTGGTTTATACAATTCTTCTGCTCAATCACCAACATAATTTTTCCATGATGGTACACATATTATGATGATGACTGCATACAATTGACTAGGACTTGAAGATGACTGGATGTAATTGACTAGGACTTGAAGATGACTGGATGTAATTGACTAGGACTTGAAGATGACTGGATGTAATTGACTAGGACTTGAAGATGACTGGATGTAATTGACTAGGACTTGATTATGATTGGATGTAATTGACTTGGATTTCATGATAATTGGATGCAATTGACTAGGACTTGATTATGATTGGATGTAATTGACTAGGACTTGATTATGATTGGATGTAATTGACTAGGACTTGATTATGACTGGATGTAATTGACTAGGACTTGATTATGATTGGATGTAATTGACTTGGATTTCATGATGATTGGATGCAATTGACTATTTGCTTTGATTTCAGATGAGAATGTTCACAAAGTCCTTCAACTGGCCGCAGAATTCAAGCAAGGGGACTTAATTCAGAAGTGCGAGGATCATTTAGTGGCACGGTGTAAGAAGTCTGAAAAACCACTGGTGCACGGACTGGTCACCATCCTCAATGCAGCAGATAAATACAACCTGCCACACCTGCGGGAGGAAAGTATAGAACTAGCCATCAAGCGGAAATCCTTTGACTTGGAACAGTCACCAATATTTGCAAATGTGTCTCACGAAACAAAACTGAAAATATATTCCAAAAGATTGAAAATGTTTGAGATGTTGTTCGGAAGACTCTCAAAACTCCGATGTCACTGCTGTAGAAAACATTCCGATTATAATTGTAAAATTTGTTTTATTGCTGTAACAAAGGAAGTCTTTGCAAATGCAGGCATGCTATTCTGACCAAATGGTCTATATTAGGAGAAAAATGCATTTATTGCTACCATCGGCCAGTATTTATCTTCGATTGTGCTGACCCAGAATGAGATCTGCTTCCTGCAGTGGGCTAAATACTAAAATCTGTGATCACGTTTGCTGCTTTACATGCTGACATGGATTAATTGAAATATAGGAATTCGTGAATGGTTATGGAATAGACAGTTATTGGAGTACCACGACGTCTTCGAAACTGGCATCTATTACAGAATTTTCAACTGAATTGAGATCGATAATCAGAGAGATGGCTTGAGATCTGTTTAATACACAACCTTAGACATGGATATTAGTTTATTTGCATAGCTTTGTCAAGTGCGTTGATCGTGATTTATTAGAACATTCATATCCGATACTTGTCAGATCGATCCATAGTTTCCTCTCGATGGAAATGATATAGAAAGTATACTCTTTTGGTGTAAATGTTGTACTCTGGTTTTCGATTAGGTCTACTAGGTATAATCAGAGACATATATATCACATATATGGCTCTGGTGTAGTCTTGACAGCAAATAAGCAAAGGCAGCTGCTGCTGTTTCAGTGAGCACACTTCTAGTCCATATATACGCAGAGGCATATTTATGAAATTACAATGGTATTTGAATAGGTGGGACTGGATGAAAATGGCTGTTGAGAGGATAATAGAATGCTGTAAAATACTAAATGATGACAGTGGGTTCGTAATTAACATTTTAATGCGCTATATAACTACGTACTTATATTTTCATTGCACTAGCTTCAATCATGAATTAAATTGGTTTGTAACAATGGATATAAATGTGAATCCGCATGAACTTGAGTTCATTTCTTCCTATTTTATATGGTTTAGCTGCTAAAGATACCGATGGGGAACGAGGCATGTATTCCACTGCATTTAATTGTCGCCTTTTCGCACAACAATGAGTGGACAAACGTTTATGCAGTTAGAAAATAACATTAGAGTTGATAGGTACTTTATATCCATTTGGTTGGGTTTGGTTTTGTGGGGTTTAACGCCATTTTTCAGCACATGATACATGGCGGCCAGTAGTGGAGGAAGAACCCGAGAAGAACCACTGATTCACGGGAAGCTACTGGCAAGCTTTATCACATATCCACTTTGGCCGAGCCCAGACTCGATCCCACGCGAAGAGGTGAGATGTGAGTGATCTGTGTAAAGGCGAGCGCCTTTGACCTATCGGCCAACCATGGCCCCTTATGTACGTTTGATTCATGTACGTATAAGAAGGGGTGAGGTTGTTGTGGATATAATAGATTTTAGCAGAGATCAATATACTTGACCACAATCTAAGAAACCGACCATTTAATTGTCTGGGGTAGGGTGGGGGTGGAGGGGGTCTGGGATTTTTTTTTGAAGAAAAACATTTCCGGCCCTCAAATAGCTTGAAAAAAAATTCTTGCACAGATCCATTACAGTTCTTTAAATTATTTTTTTTATCTTCAGGTGAAAGAATTTTTTTTCTTTTATCCGGCACGAAAGGATATCACAGGGGCACTCACCCTCCCCCGCTCCAATTAAATGGTTGGTCCCTAAGTAAGCAAAGAAAAATATAAATCTATAATCTGGATTTAATTTATTCGATTATTTTAAAACTGATAACTATTGAACGCCAAAATATAATATAGGTCACATGGTTATGGTTTTAAAATATGAACTTGTCTTTTCAAAGGAGATTTTTGAAGTGAGACAGGTGATATTAGTTGACACAGTTGTTACCAAATCGGAACACTTACAGGGACAAAATACTGAGGGTATATTTTATGAGGAGTTGTTAAAGTATGACAAACAATATAACTTGTCAAGGTTGAACAGATTTTAAAGACTAAAAAAAAAAAAATGAACAGTAAAAGTATGTACTGGGGAAGTGGAAAGGATATGACAATTCTTATAACTGTTGGGAACCAGATGAAAATATTGTGTCGCTAAAAAAAAAACAGAAGTTAACAAGACTGAACATAAAAGACATACAATTGGTCACTTCAAAGTTTAAAGAAACACCTCAAAACAAAGTTCCGCCAATGATCATAAAAAATGAGTATATATATAAAAAATTCGTTGGAAAATTTATGGAAAGCAATACAATTTAAATCACCACCAATAACGGAACTTTTTTAAAATTTTTTTTTTGGTCAGATATTTGTAAACAGATAATGATAGGTTTTGGAAAAAAATGTCATAAATATTCTTGAAGAAAATAGATATAACATTTTGATATTTTTTTTTTATAAGCATAAACAAAAAAACAAAAAAAAAAAATTGAGCGAGATAACTGACGACTTCAAAATGAAATGATGTTTATGGTAATGTGAATTTACAAAGTAATTCTAATGTTAGATTCATTGGTAAATAGATACAAGTATCATAAACGAGTACTATTAAATAACACAAGTGTAACGTTGTCAAACTAATTGATCAGATGGAAAAAAACAAAACATGAAATGCCAGTGATGTAAAGGGTATGCAGACATGATGCTGATAATATAGTGGAGGAAATACTGTCATATAAGAGAAAATAACCAAGAGAAAATTACATGTGAATATGAAATAACTTTAACAAAAGGCTCATTGTATGCTCATAGAAAAACTAAGTTTCTTAATAATTATTTAATTAAAAATAATAGTAGCATAATAATTTGACAGGAATTGATAAACCTACATCAAAACATGAAAGAAGAAACTTAACTCGACCTTTAATACGTTTTCAAAAAGCGATTAAAGAAAATGAAAACAATTTACAACAAAGCTTCAGGATTCATTTACTATGAAAATAAATATGTCTCTATTTTGTGGAGGAAATAACGAAACTTTGTCTGAATTTTAGTGGATTATAACCAAACTTTTTTTTTAAAAAGAAAAGATAATAAGTAGAAGAATGAGAAAATTTGGTTCTTTCCAAGTTCACTTAGATTTGTCATTAACACCATCAGAAACAGAACAGGTATCATTAACTAACAAAGGGTCAAAATGGGTCATTGAATGCTCAACTAGCTGACTTTTGCCTTATAGCCAAAATCAAAGAATCTAGAAATTTGGACAGTAGGATACTTTCTGTTGAAATTTCTCCAGTGCTGTAGATTGCATATGATATGAAAACATTTGTTTCAAGGTTTCTCTAGTTTTTGTATTTTCATCCTTAGTTGATTGGACATAAGCATCATTTGCCCAATATTGAAAGGTCCATATGCCACGACGCTTTTTGTCACAGTTGATCAAATTCTGATCAAGATTTTAAAGTGGTGTAAAAGTTGTTCTGCTTTTAGTAATGGCAGCCTTATTTTGATGGCGGAACAGTATAATTTGTATGAATCTGAAAGGCGTTCAAGCTAGGACACTTTCTGTAAAATTTGATTAAATTCTTTTAAGCAGTTATTTAGAAATTAAAGGTTTTCTATTTTTTAGTAACAGCAGTCATATTTAATTGCAGATTGGCATAATTTGTATAAACTATAAATGCCTTCATGCAAGAATGCTTTGCATAAAATTTTGTCAAATTGTCGTTTTTTCATGTCTTTTAAAGGATTTTCCATTTTTAGTAATGGTGTCCGTATCTGAAGGCAAATCAACATCGTTTGTATAACTTGAAATGCCCTTAATATCAGAATGCTTTCGGTCAAATGTGGTTAATTCTGCTGAGCAGTTTTTGATAAATCATTGTTTTATTTTCTTCTGTTGATAGTAAGAGCAGCCATATTTGATGGCAGATCGGCATCTCTTGTACAAATATGAAAGGTCTTCATGCTAGGATGCTTTATGTCAAATTTGCTAAATTCTATTCAGTGGTTTTTGAGAAGTCATTGAAGTTTACTGGAATTATAGTAATGGTGGCTATATTTGATGGTGGATCAGCATCATTTGTACAAACTTCATGCAAGGATGCTTTCTGTTAAGTTTGGTTAAAATCTATTCAAAGGTTTTTGAGAAGTCATTTAATGATTTTTCTATTCTAGTAACAGCAGACATATTTGATGACAGATTGGCATCAGATGTATAAATCTGAAATGCCTCTATTCCAGGATACTTTCTGCAAAAATTGGGTGAAATTGTCTATTGTCTTTTTAGTTGAAAATATCAATTGTTCATGGACGTGGGACATGTTTTTCTATTTGTCGTAGTGGTGGCCAAGGCTTATGGTGGATCTGCATCTTTGTATAGATTTGTAAGGTCTTCATGCCAGGATGGTTTCTGTCAAATTTGATAAAATTCTGTTTATGGAGATGTCATTTAAATGCTTTTCTAAATTTAGTAACAGTGGCCAAATTTGATGGTAGATTGGCATCATTTTTAAAAACTTGCAGGATATATATTTGTATTTCATACGAATTTAACCTGGATGGGTATTAGATCAACAAGTTGTTCTCCACCAGTAAAAAAAAAAAAAAAAAGGTGGAGAACAACTTGTTGGTCTAGATGAGTATAAGAATTTAACCTGGATGGGCATAAGATGTAAACCTTTTAAAGACCCCATTACCTTGATATAATTATAAAACTTTGAAAGAATAGTCAGCATTTTTGTTTGCAATTAGAAGAGCTCCACAACATTTTGACACTTTTAAATGTAGTTTTGTATGTGAAGTCTGCAATAATTAGTTGGTGTTGTTCAAGGGCATTTAGCTATTCACTTTCACTCTTTGAGCAGACTGATCATGGATTTCCCCCTTAGTAAAATTCAATGTAGACAACAAACATGGGTCATGATTGTTTTTATTTGTGGCTACCTTTTAATGTCGAACCTTGCAAAAATGTGTAAATAAAGTTTGGAAAATTCTGACCCTTTCACAGCTAATGCCATGTAGTTCTTGTATGAAGCAAATAACCGTCATTTAACATACACATACATTGGTGTCATTCAATATAGAAAGGAACAGCTGATTGTTTCCCTATCTGTCATCGTATTCTAGTGCCTTTGTTTTAAAGCTGATCAGGCAAGCCATCTGTCTGCAAGTAATTCTAAATCTCAACCCACTCATACAACTATTTTCTTTCTACTTGATAGTGTTTTGCTGCATGCAGCAATATATTTAGGCATCCACTGCATCCATTTTAACTCATTAACCCAGGGAGATTCTTTTCATTTTCGCCTATAATGGGGGTAGGAAACGCATTTTTAGGGTTACTTCTGAATGCAGCAAGACACATCTGCTTAAGAAAGTTTTTCGCTTAGCCGGATTCTTACGTGTATCAGAAACATTGTTTTTGATTGGCTATTATGCTCACGCATGTGCAGAAGGGTAAAAGTTGGACTTCATTTTTTTTTTCGTATTGGATCCCCGATTTTTGTGTCCCGGCCCCTTTTTACTCCAAATCTCAAACATATCCTACTTTTTGCAAAGGTTCATCAGTCTGTGTGCAGTCCACACTGGTCTGCTTTAGATCTAAGGCCAAAAAGTCTAAAATCCGGACACAAACTTCGGTTCCGGAACTGGCAATTTTTGACCTAAAATAAATCGGGTCTCAAAAAATGTATTTTTTTCGCTGTATTTTTTAATGCGAGCAGAAAGTCGACATTATTTGGTATCATTGTAGAGCTACATCTGTCTACTTTCCTGAAATACCAACCAATTTAGTGTATCTTAAATGATGTTCACGTTACAGAGCTCGGAAGTAGGGTACATCCTCATGATGTGTAAACGTGGCACTAGGGGTTAATGAGTTAAATCATCTTTGCTGATAAGAATTACACTCTGGCGACTCCAACATTATAGGTGCTACCCACATTGGCCTCAGTTGTTACCCCTGAATTGAAGAATTAAAGGCTGCATTTCCTCTTGTTTACTATGTGTTCCATATTATATTTATTCCACTTCTGGATCATTCAAATGCTATTGTTTCATAATCTTATTTACACCAAGAAATAATATATTTATTAGTTCTTAGCAGCGACTCATGTCCAACTTTCATAACTAATACTGTAACCTCTTGATTCTTCTGTTGAATTTGCCGTGATGTCACTAAACTATTGGTTTCTTCACTGAAAAACGGCTCATTAGAGAGGTCAAAGACTCAGTCTTTTCCATACTGCTGTCAAAAACTTTGAAGGAACAAAGGTTTGCTTGTTGGTTTTATATAACTTACAACCATACAAAGAAAAAAAAAATAATACTTCAGATACACTTTCATAGCTATGTTTATGATGTAAACCACTCTTTCATTGGAGTCAAGGCATAAAAATTGTAAATCTCACAAGGAAGATAATCAAGTCATTCACCTGTTTCAAATGAAGTTAGCTTTGATAATACCTGGATGTGTGAAACTGGGAATATTTCATTCATTAAAGCAACCTTAGTCTCTATAACCCATCAATACTGATATTTGATGGTCATGACAAAGTGTTTTATCCAATATCCTTTTTGTTCAGTTGTCTTGTTTACTATGAATATCTTTGTCATGAAAAAAAAAAAAAAAAAAAAAGAACTGAAGGAGTATGATCATAGCCTCAAGATTACAAAAATGAATTCTGCCACTCCTATGTTAGTCGATCAGATGTCAGAATTTAGAGCCAAGTCTGAGTTGTAGTTTGAGAATTGATTGTAATCTTGTAGCCACTGGGCATGTGTTCACAAATTCCTTTAGAGTGATGTAAAAATTACTTTAAAGAGAATCAATTTTATTCAAAAAATTTTCTTATATAAAATGAAAGAGAAATGGAATTGAGCAAGGTAATGTCTTTGTAATTTGGGTTCTACCATTAGTTTTAAAATAAAAAAAGATACTTTGACAAATAAAAAAAAAAAAAAAATTAATTTTCAAGCATTAAGTTTCATAGTTTTAGAACCAGTATCATCATTTTAGCCTGATTTCTGTGCAAATTGACAAAATACTTCCTTTTAGTAACTATATTGGTGCGGGGCTCACTGAATGTCCAGTTGAATGCTTGGAAACAATAAGCTTGGAAATATCTCAGCTTAACAAAAGATTAAATGAATGATAACAAAATAATCTATTTGGTGTAACAATTTTATAGACTCGCACAACAAGAAGGTTAACAATAATTAAAAAACATTGTTCATAAAATGATAACAAGATAACAATGTTGGAGACTTTTAACAAGTGAATTAGCATGTGATAAATATACTTGATCATATATAACAACCCAAACAACACATTTCTTATCAATACATCTTATTGTTTGAAGGGACTCTAACAGTTAGTAGGGACTCTAACAGTTAGTAGGGACTCTAACAGTTAGTAGGGACTCTAACAGTTAGTAGGGACTCTAACAGTTAGTAGGGACTCTAGCAGTTAGTAGGGATTCTAACAGTTAGTAGGGACTCTAACAGTTATTAGCGACTCTAACAGTTAGTAGGGAAGCCTTGGTAGCTTAGTTGGTATAGCATTGGACTTGTAAATCCATGGGATGTGGGTTTGATACCCACTCAGACCAGCCTGGGTTGGCTGCCTTGGAGTGTTTTCAGGAATGGTACTTGGCTCCCATTTCTTCAGCATGATATGGCTAATAATGTGTTAAACCAACCAACCAACAATTAGTAACCCTGAGAAGCTTATGCATACACATCAATGTCTGACATAACTTACCCTGCAATATGATTCACAAGATAAAATGTAAATTTATTAAAAATTAACAAACTTTTATACTTAAACAGCAATTAGTTCAACAATTAAAAAAGATCAATACAGGACTAGACCTAAAAAGACCATAATTGTAATCGTGTGTGTACCAACTAGTTCACACTAGCATCAATCTGGACAACATTTATTATGACGAACAAGTCATTGAAAAATCAGCACTTTAATATGTTTAATATAGATTAAATTTGACTTGAAGCTAATAAAAGCCACAGGTACATATATCCATGCTATATTGTGATGGAGAGAAAAAACCCCAGAAAGACATGAGTAAGGTTTGATTACTTTTTTGTCCCGAAAGCATCTGAGTAAAGTCCAATTAAAAACTTAACTGTTATAAGAAAAGAAGAAAACTATTTTTATGATAATAGAGATCAATTGTTGATGCCATGTCAAATATCACTGAAGATCGTGTAATTAAGAACAATATTTTTTCAGATACAATTGAGAAAAGAATTTATAATTCTTCAGCTTCTTGGAATGAATAATTCCCCATCTTTGGTTTAATAGTTTCCAGCATGGGTCATATGTACACGCATTATTATATCAAAAAGTAAAGTCAACAAAATGTCATAAACCACGATTAAAAAACAAACAAAAAAAAACAAGTTAGCTGTAGCTTCTTTTATGTAAATTATGTTGTGGAATGCCTGAAATTGAACTCATTCCTTGGTAAAGTTGTGCTGCTGAAACCAATATCAGGTGGACAGGCAATCAGGGGGCACAACATCTGTATATGACATTGGGGAATACTGGAAATTGAACTTATTCAAGGCCTCATCAATATAGAGCTGCATAAGGAATTTGGTTGAAATCAAACAATCCTTGGTAAAGTTATGCCATTGAAACCAAAGTCAGGAGGACAGGTAATCAAAGGGGAACAACTCCTATAAATAATGTCATGGAATGTTGGAAATTAAACTCATTCAAGGTCTGATCAATATAAAGCCATAATTCAAATTTGGTTGAAATCCAAGAAACCTTGATAAAGTTATGCTATAGAAACCAAAGTCAGGAGTTTGGTCAACGAGGGGTGCATACTTCTGTAAATGACACTGTGGGATGCTGGAAATTAAAATCATTCAAGGTGTCATCAATATAGAGCCTCATAAGAAATTTGGTTAAAATTAAACAATCCTTGGTAAAGCTGACCTGCAAAAATGAAAGTCAGAAGGATGGGCAATCAGGGGACATTACTCCTCTAAACAATGTTCAAGATGACTGGAAACAGCACCATTCCAAGGTGTCTTTAATATCAAGCTGCATACCAAATCCAATAATTCCCAGTAAAGTTGTCTTGTAGAAACCAAATGTTGACAGACAGATAGACAGATGGACAGCATGATTCCTGTCTGTCCAAAATAATGTTAACTCTTACAGAAGCGCCAAATACCGTATATACTCATGTAAAAATCCGATACCAACTGCAAACTGCATAGACCCAGATCTGCCGTCGCATAATGTGCCAGCAGATATGGGTCAATGCAGTTTGTAAGACAAATCAGTAGAACAAACAACATAGACCCTGATCTGCTGGCGCATTATGCAACCAATGTCAGGGTCTATGTTGTTTGCATTTGGATCCGGATTATATGTGAGTATGTACGGTACTATAAAAACATGTAAATATAGAAGTAATAAGTTTAAACAATTTACTCACAAACAACATTCTTCTTAGATAAATCTCACATTGCTTATATTTATATACTGTATTTCTTTACATACATTTCCATAACATACATTTCTGAAAATTAATTTGAAATTAATGCAGCCCTTAAAGGGAATTAAAAGAATGATACAAATAGTAATAAAGTTGATATATCATAGCTTGATTAGTGAAGGTCATTATGGAAACAAACTTTCACACTCAGAAAGTCTTCCATCTTAGTTCCTGGTAATTAGGACATATGCAAACAAACTTGAATTCACCACTTCAATATTCTGCCGTTGATAAATTGATCATATTTAGTCCTTTTTTCATGTTTCTTTTGTCTCCCTTCAATCAACAGATCATGGTTTTAACTCCTGAATTTTGCAAGTATCTTTTTAAAAATGTTTGGTAAATCAAGAGATTGATATTGATATTTCTTCTTCAAACAACTTTGTATTAACTGTTTAATAATGTAGTTTCCTGAATTTTACCCGACCAGTTCTGATATGCAATTTTACCTGCTGTGAGAAAACAGCAGTAATGCTTGCGATATCAAAACAATTCAAATCCATACAAAATTATATATAAAATACATTTTTGACCTCTTTTGCTCACGTCAAGTTCTTAAAGCATTAAATAACATTAATGAATATATCACTCATAATCCAGCTGAATAAGCTTAGTGCAAAATTTAATTCAACAAATGTAATGTGAAGTGAATATAAGATATCTCTCACATTCTCCCACAGCAGCTGCATAACTGATTAATAATATACACATTCAAATTAGTTCTTACCAAAACTGTTCTGCCCAGTCTCAATATCATCTGAATATTAGAATCCCAATACTTCTGACCCGTAACACAGTATTGGTCTAATTACTGCATCAAAATTTTTCAATATATCTTTATGGTAATATTTTCCAAACTTATTTTGGTAATATTTTGTACCATAGATTTTGAAGCATGTGCTGCCAACATCTGCTTATATTTTCTGTCCATACAATTCTGGGGATAAAACATACTCTGATGTATTTATAAAAAGAAACGACTTCTATAATGTTTTGCCTTGAAAATACCATTTTTAATTTTGTTTCAAGTATCCACCAGTTCTGAGGCAACAATTTGTGCTTCTGAAAGATTAGTTTTCATGTCAGAAGATTTACAAAAGTTATCAGTAATGTTTATCAGCTTATGAAGAAGACCACGTGTGTCCACACAATTGGTTACATCATCTATATATGGTATGGCCAAGACTTAAGGAACAGCATCTGTAACAAATATTCCTCTTTCATGACTAGAATGGAGGTTTGTCACTAAATCATTTATAAAAAGAGATTAATACTGGACTTAAGATGCACATTTGGCTAGTTCCTATTAATACATCTAACATAATCAGCTAAATAAGTTTGCTTTCTCACACATTTTAGATATACATATATATTTTTCAAATCTCTAAGTATTTTGCAATTTATTCCATCTGAAACAAAGAAACCCATAAGTTATTGAATGCAGACTACACACGAGTTATTTATCTTCTCATCTCACCCAGATTTGCGAGTGGTTATCAGAAACAATTCACCATTATTTATTCTTCACAGGGTTTCTATTATTTCTTTAAATATCATAAAATATTAAATTTGAAGATGAAATTTACATGATATGCCTAAAATTCCAACTGGCCAGATGGACTGGCTACTCATTTTTTCCCCAGTCCACCAAGAAATTAGCTGGTATTTGACCGATAGGCTGGTAGCAATTTTGCACACTGCTGTGTGTGTGTGTGCATACATTAATTTCTAAGCAATGGTTGTGAAAAGTGTGAAATATGACTGCAAAAGAGAAGAGGAGGAATATTTGACACAAAAATAATGGTACATTTGAGTAGCAACAGGGGATGAATCATATGCCATTGATATCCCACCAACATGATGCAATTAAAGGGCAAGGTTCTAAGCCAAAAAGGGGCATAACTCCTAAAAATTCTGCTTGAAAACCATACAAATCAAACCTGACCTAGGTCTTCTTATTATAAAGCCTCATACAATTTGGTTTCAATGAATTCCATAAAAAGTTACCGAGTGGAAACTGAAGGGGAAAGTTTGAAGGCAAACAGGGGAGATACTTCCGTACAATTTTGTCAGAAAACGGTGAAAATAGAAGTTTACCAAGGTCTTCTTAATGTAAAAACTTATCTTTAATTTGATTTCAGTCCATTAAGTTATGCAAAAGGTTTTCCATGGTAAATGAAATTGAAAAGCTAAATTCTAAATCAAACAGGGGCCATAACTCTGTAAAGGTTCACAATATAATGGCAAAAATAGACCTGACCTAGGTATTCTAAATCTACAGCCATTATAACCAGTCTGATTTCAATCCATTACATCAATTGCAAATTTTATTAAAATAATTATTGCAAGGTTTCTCTTTTTTCGTATCATCATCCATATTTGTTGGCATATTAGCATCATTTGTCCAATATTGAAAGGTCCTTATGCCTGGATGTTTTCTGTCATGGTCTATTCTTTCAGTGGTGTTTTTATCCATACAAGCTGTATACACATTGTTCTATTTTTAGTAACAGAGGCCATATTTGATGGTGGATCAGCATCATTTGTACAAATCTGAAAGGCCTTGAAGCTAAATGTTTTTCTATTTTTAGTAACAACAGACATATTTTATGCTGGATTAGCATCATTCATATTACTTTGAATGGTTTTCTTGCCAGGATGTTTTCTGTCAATTTGGTCAAATTCTTTTCAATGGTTTTTGAAAAGTCATTAAAGGTTTTTCAACTGTTGGTAATGGCAACCACATTTGAAGATGGATTGGCATCATCTGTATAAATTTAAAAGCCCTTTATGCAATAATGATTTTTGTGTCAAATTTGATCAAATTCTGTTGAGTGGTGTTTGAGAATTCATTTAAAGGTTTTTCAATTTTTAGTAACAGCAGCTATATTTAAATGCAGCTTGTCAACTTTGCACAAATTTGAAAGGCTCCAAAGCTAGGATGCTTTCTGTCAAATTTGGTCAAATTCTGTTCATTGATTTTTTGGAAGTCATCATTGAAAGGTTTTTCCATTTTTAGAACTTGCAACCATATTCAATGACAGATCGGCTTAATTTGTATAAATCTGAAAGCCCTTTATGCCAGGATGCTTTCTGTCAAATTTAGTCAAATTTTGTTAAGTGGTTTTTGAGAAGTCTTTAAAAGGTTTTTCTATTTTTAGTAATGACAGCAATTTTTAATGGTAGATAGGAATCATTTGTAAAAATTTGAAAGGCCTTCGATCTAGAATGCTTTCTGTCATATTTGTTCAGATACTGTTCAGTAGTTTTTTGAATAGGTTTTCCTATTTTAAGTAATGGTGGCCACATTTGACAGTGGACTAGTATCATTTGTAAAAATTTGTAAGGCCTTCATGCCAGGGTGTTATTTTTCATATTTTGTAAAAATCTTTTAAAAGTTTTTGAGAGAAAAAGTTGTTGAAAGGTTTCTATATATCTGATAGCCGAATGGCACAATTTGTATAAATCTGAAATCCCTTCAAGCCAGAATGCTTTCTTGAAAAAATTTGATAAAACTCTGTTCTGAGAAAAAGTCACTTAAACTTTTTCCTGTTTTTAGTAATGACAACCATATCTGATTGCAGATCATTTACATCAGTCTGAAAGCCCTTTATGCCAGGAAGCTCTCTGTCAAATTTGACTTATATAAAACACAGCAATTGCTTATGAACACATGATAGACAACACACAGCAGGATTAGAGTAGTATCAAGATAACACAATCAGTCTTTAGAATCACGCTGCACACAGAGTTTTACCTTTGCTGAAGTTCTGCCTTTCTAAAAATCCTGACTAAGAAGCCAAGTCATTTTACATTTTCAAAGATTCAGAACTAAATGGTCTCATTTAGCAATCAACTCAGAGTAAATTCCTCATACAACCACTTGTTCTGCAATATATTTTATCTCCTTTATTTGTAAAGAGAATTTTAAACTTCATGTTTATTATTTGCTCTGTATTCAATCTGATAAACATGGATTTGCCACTAAATGTACTTCAAATGTGGTGATTTGGCCAGTTCAATCTAATTTAAAACATGCAAATTTGTGGCATTAGCTGTACTCAAACATGAATATTGTACTTTCCAATTGAATTTTGTTTCCAATTTTTATCGAACACTGTTTATGTTGTTAATTCATGAAAGAATAATAATCAAATATGGATTGCTAAATTTCAATATTTTCTGAGGCACAGACTTGGGTTCAAACCATTGTTTCATAATCTGAACTAATTAAACTGTTTTTGACCATACATGCCATTCAAAATATTGCTAATGATATAATTATGACAAAGAGAACCTTCAAAAGTGTGGAATACAGATTTATGAAGCAACAATAAGATTATATTAAGTTGTCTCATCAACTGGCGTTTGTTAGTCTGGAGAATGAGGACAGCTGGGATTCCCTGTGGATGGGACAACTCTGTCAGGGCTATTGTTTGTCTGCTCCAGAGCCTGAAAATCAGGACAAATACATGTACTATCATCAGGCACCTGTCATTGTGATTTACATGACTAATTTCATTTAGAACCATATACATACGGTGAGAAGTGTTTTAGTAAAACTCCCATGTCAATATGATCATATCCTTAAAGAGCAGTGATATGTATTTTTTTTTGGGGGGGGGTAAAACTAATTTTAATTATGCAATACTTACCTGTTGCTATTGTTTAGCTATTCTTTTTCATGCCGAAAATCACCGTCCATTCGATGTGAATACATCCTCCCACAGAGTTTAGAAAAGGTAAGAATGACCTTTGCACTCCAGTCTGTGCCTCGTTTAGGCTTGCCTAAATCGTCATCTTTTTCATAGATGATGATTATGCAAGACATCAGAGCGGGGTGCAAGGAGGGTATTCGACAATAGCGACAGGTAAGTATTGCATAATTAAAAATAGTTTTACCCCCCCAAAAAACTACATTTTAATAGCATTAATTACTTATCCTGTCACTATTGTTTACCTGAACTGATCAAAAACAGAGAAAATGTAATGTACTCACCATAGAGGGAGAGGTACATCTTATAGAAGGTTGGTGTCTCTCTGAGCCACATGTTGTGCTGCAACGATGGGCCCCAGAGAAAAAATCCCTGCACTCTCTTGTGCTAATGAGCAGAGATAAAAGGAGGAGAAGGTAGTATGGGAACGCCAGAAGCTGCTTTCATGACATCCTTTAAGGGGGAGTAATTAATGTAGGCCCATGAGGCAGCAATGGCTCAAACCTCATGAGCTTTTAGTTTCATAAAAGAAAGGTCTCGATCAGTAAGGAACTGATACGCTCTTTTGATTGTAGTGACAATCCACCAGGAGATAGTGGCAGCTGAAATGTCTACGCAGCCCTTAAGAGTAAGGAAGAGACGTTTCCTACCCTTCCTTTTTCCTTTGGAGGCATTAAGATAGAAACGGAGGGCCCTTATGGGGTATAAGAGTCTATCTGGATTATCCAATGCACAGATTTGACTTAGACTGGGGATCTCTATAGGTAATGGAACCACGGAAGGTAATTGATTTTTATGAGAAATCCTGGTTGGCAGAGGAGGGAGACAGAATCATAATTCCTGTTAAACCGGAGACAGCCAGTGTCAATAGAAAAGGCATGAATCTTGCTTCACTCAATGGTTCATAGGGGGTTTTGGTTAAAGACCACAAAACACAAGAAGATTCCATCTGGGCGTAAGAGAGTGGGAGACAGATCTCTGGAGCTCAAAGTACTTAATATGATCGGCAAGGTACAAATCTGAACTGATTGCCATGCCCTGAGAGAATTTAAGTGTGTTGGAGATGGCAGCTCGTTAGCCCTTGATAGTAGATACTGAACATCTTTTGGTCTCAAAAACAAAAGAACAAAAGAAAATCAGCATTCAAGGTTACAGAGGGACATATAGGATCAATGTGTTTCCTACTGCACTGATCACAGAAGATTCTCCACCTGGCATCATAGACCTTGGATGCAGAAGCTCTCCTGGCCTAAATGATGCAACTGGAAACTCGGCCTAAAAACTTGTTCTGGCGGAGAGATCGCTTGAGATAAGCCAAGCATGAAGGTGGAGAATGTGGGCTGTTGTGGAGAAGGGATCCCCGGTGTTGAGACAGGAGATCCCTCCGGTAAGGTAGAGACCTGGGTTGATCGATCAACAGGTCGAGCAGATCATTGAACCATGATTGCTGGGGCCACAGTGGAGTGATGAGGATGATCTGTGCAGTGGAAGTTCGGACTTTTTGAAGAACTTGTGGTAGCATTCAGAATGGTGGAAAGGCATATGCGAATAGCCGATCCCACCGGAAGCTGAATGCATCCACTGCTCATGCTCTCTGGTCTGGGACTGGAGATACGTAAAAGGGAAGTCTGTTGTTGAGCCTGGTCGCAAACAGGTCCCCTAAGGGTCTTCCCAGAGTGTGAACAGGGACTCTGTTATGGAGCAGCGAAGAGACCATTCTGTGAGGATGGCTTGACCTGTCCTGGACAGGCTGTTCGCTAAAACATTCTTATTGCCTGGAATGTGGCGAACTCGGATTGTGATGTCCTCTAAGGCTGCCACAGCAGGAGGTTCCAGACCTCCATGCAAAGAGAAGGGCATGATTGTGTGCCTCCCTGAGGTCATTGATACGCTGAGGAAACCATGATGCAGCGACCCCTTACTCTGTCGATGCACCCTTGCAATGCTAGAAATACTACTTTCATTTCTAGGTTGTTGATGTGGAGGGATGATTCAGCCAAAGACCCTGGAGAATTATGCTCTCCGGTTCTAAATGAGCACCCCAACCAGAATCTGATGCGTCGGCGAACAGATAGGAGTGGGAGTTGGGTGTATGCATTGGGACCCCAGCCAGGATTCTGTCCCGATTCATCCACCAGTAGCAAGTGGTGGTGAAAGTCCCGTCCTAGTGGGATCGGGGTTGATAGAGAATCTCTGTGTGGTTTCCACCCTGCGAGGAGGAGGAACAGTCGAGGGTGCATATGAAGACGTCCTAAGGGAACCAAGTTGGCAGCGGCATTCAAGGTTCCCAATAGGGATAGATAAGGGCAAGCAGATAATGATGTTTTTGCTCGTAGCGCCTCTGGAAGAGCCAGGATTCGATCTGCCTGATCCAGTGGAACCCGGACCAAGTTCTGGTTTGTGAGGAAGTTCATCCCCACGTAAACAAAGTCCTGTGATGGAATGAGTTCCGACTTCTCGAGGTTTGGTAAAAGACCCAATCGAGTTATGGCAGACCAAGAATGGAACAGATCCTGATGAAGGGATTGAACCTGGACATTGTGGATCAGCCAGTTGTCGAAATACTGGAGAATCAGTGTTCCCATTAATCTAAGGTAGGCCGCAACCAGTCCCATAATTCGGGTGAAGACTCTGGGTGCGGAAGAGATTCTGAACGGCAGAACGTGGAATTGAGAAAAAAACAACTTCCTGGTATAAGCAAAACCAGAGATATTTGCGGTGTGGAGGAAAAATCGGGATATGCAAGTAGGCGACTGTCCAATCAGACGAAGTGGGTTCCGAATCGATGAGGTTGTCTCCATCTTGAAAGGTTCCTCCAGAAGAAACTGATTGAGTGGGGATAGATTGATTATGATCCGAAATTTCCCACTTTTCTTGGTGACCAGGAAGATTTGGGAGTAGAAGGCAGAAGAGTGATTGTTCAGGACCCTCTCGACTGCCCCTTTCTGCAAAGGGTGTGCACCTCTGCAGATTGAACTGGGGAAAGAGAATTGGGGTCCTTGATAGCAGGGGTTCTCGAAACTGGAGTCGATAACACTCGTTCACAATGGAGAGGACCCACTCATCATCCATAATGCTTGACCAAGCTTCTGAAAAAGAGGCCTAGGTGAGCATCTACAGCATGTTTGGGAGGGGGATGCATGTCAGGAGAAGGGATTTATAGAACTTCCTCTTTTGGGGTCTGCGTCAACCTTGGTGCTGTGGACCTGACGGACGAGGAGGAGGTCTAGTTTGAGGTTGCGGCTTGGGCTGGGGTCTGCTTGAAGAACTTGGCGGATGGCCCCCGAGGGTGATTCGCATTAACATGCTTCTTGACCGATTGCGATGGGCCAGGAGTAAATGTAAAGGATCGATGTTGATGATCCAGCAAGTCTCGAGAAGCCACAGTTTGTATGAGGCCCCCAAAGAGGACCTCAGCTTCTAGCGGAGCAGCCTTTAGAAGGTCTTTACTGTGGTTAAGTAAGACCTTCAAGGTGTACAATGCAACCTCATGGCGGATGTGCAGAATTCTGCCGATAAAACCACTGTAACAGAAAGCACATGCTGCGATGTCTTGGCCACTGCTTCCAGCATGCGGCTGGGTTCAAGGAGGCCTCTCTCAGCATACTAAGCACAGTTGCTGAGAATAGATCAGAATGCGACGCAATGGTTACAAGTAACCGGTTTTCTGCTCCATGGCATCAATTGCTTCTATTGGAATGCGAGGCCAGGCTCCCATATAAATGCCCACTTAGGCTGCCTCAGCATCCAATTGGGGAGGTTTGGTAGGCCACTTTGGGGAATGTACCCTGTAATTGGCAGAAGAGACCAGGGGTCTCAACGTCGAGGGAGGGACGAACCACCCTCGACATTGCTGAGCTATACTTTGGCCTGCGAAAACCTCTGTGAGAGTTCCTCAATTGTTGGGAAATGAGGGAGAAGCAAGAAGTTTTGTTGTGTTTGCTCCCCCAAGATCTTTTCCATAATGGAAAGGATCTTTCTGGATTGTGTGCCACATGGCTTGGGCACATATCTGGGGGTATCAAAGGATCAGACCTCTTCCTGCTCTTCCAACTATGAGGAAGGGGTGGGCCTGAGAGGTGTCAGTGCCACTGTTATTGTCTCTAACTCTTTGAGTCAATGAGAACAGAGAGGATATCGTCATTATCTGGTATACTCTGAGTCGAAGAGTGGGTGGGCATCGCTATGTCCCTCGATGGTGGAGGGGGCATAGGAGCACTCTGCACAATGGCCCGTAGTTCAGTGCGAGTTCCAGTGGGGAGACCAGACTGCCTGTCTACCCTGTATGATGTGACACCTCTAGCCTTCCGTGTTGAGGCCACCTGGTGAGGAGGTGATAGTAGGACACGAGCCGCAGTATCACCTCTACTGTTAGGGCAAGGTCCAGGAGCCCACGGGGGCATAGTGGACCAAGGGCCCCGAGGTGGAGGGCCCCACATCCCATAAGGATTCATTGGGATAATAGGGTGGGGGGGATGCTGATCCGTTCCCCTTCCCTAGTCTAAGCCCAGTGGGCAGACTCCCAATCCTGCACAGGATAGGACGGTAGAGGGGGGTACTCAGTCTGAACCCGTCCCATTACCGTGAGTCCGATGACCTCCCGAGTGTGAGGGAGCAACACGCTACCATGAGCATGAGATGTGTTGCATTGCTCCTCCTCCCTAAAGGGAGAAGCAGTTCGCTGTTGCAGTGCTCTACCTCCCAAACAGGAGGGCACAACCTGCTGTCATGGTGCTCCACCTCCCTAATTGGAGGGCCAAACCCACTGTTGTGGTGCTCTACCTCCCTAACAGGAGGGCACAACCCGCTGTTGTGGTGCTCTATTTCCCTGCCGGGAGGGAGCGACCCACTGTCGTGGTGCTCCACCTCCCTAATGGGAGTGCGCAAGCAACCTGCTATCTGAATGTGAGAAGTGTTCGTTTTCTCCTCCCTGTGGGGTGAGGTGGTCGACTCCTCGAACGTCCAGTCCCTCCTACTAGAGGGCCTTACAGGCTGCCAAAGAAGTTGGTCGCAAATGCTGAGACCTAAGAGAGAATCAAGAAAAATCTGAAGATAAGTGCATCTGGAATCAACTAGATTTCAGGTGCCAGAAGGCCATAAATTGCAAAGTGTGCAACTTTTTGTTTTGTGTGTGTGTGTGTGTGCACTTGTAGCACTCTATCCAGTTTGGGTGAGTGTCACAAGAGCCCTTCTTGTGGTCACATTTCCCCACAGACTGTTCTGACATTATTCTGAAAAAGAGAAGTAATGACAATATTTAATAAATGTCAAAATAAACTCACCTTGTTGTGTCACGGTATACTCATCTGCTTGTATGTAGTGTGTACCACATACACCACTGTGTATGCATTAAGTACCTGTATGCACGAGGAAAATGATGGATTTGACCTCGTAGAAATAAACCGGTCTTTTTCCTGTAGAAAAATAAAATATTTCACACTGTGCATTTTATTAAAGAGCATGCAGACACATATGCAATGACCACGAAATTCGTGGTGCGGATATTAATAATATACGTGAAAATTTACCAAAAGTGGTCACTTTTTCTTATGAAGACAGAGAAATACACAGTCCTCTATGTTAGGCAAGGCCTGTTGTTATTTTTCAAAACATAGAGACTTACCCATACCTCAGTTGTATATCAGTAAATTGGGTGAGTGTTTCCACCCACAAGGGGTGGAATACACGAGGTAGCCTTGGAGGCCCATTAAAGAACGAAGTTCTAAAAATAAAAATGGGGAAAGTTTACAATACGGAATAAATATACGGAATGGATAGTGCAACACCGAGACTTATTTATGAACTGCAGAATGGAGACCGCTAATGTGGTAAATTGCTGCAGGCACCATTTCTCTGTTCTTTAGGCAAACGTCTACACAGTATGGCGTCATTGAAAAATATGACGATTTAGGCAAGCCTAAACGAGGCATAGACTCGAGTGCAAAGGTCATTCTTACCTTTTCTCCACTCTGTTGGAGGATGTATTCACATCGAACGGATGGTGATTTTCGACACGAAAAAGAATAGCTAAACAATAGCGACAGGATAAGTAATTGCTGCTATTAAAAACAAGATTTTCAAGATGCTCACGATGGCCATCATGTTGAAGGTCTGATTAGCACCATTTTTACTTAGGATTAACTAGACATCATAAGAAATCTCTTGGTGAAAACTCTGTATCAGTATGACCATCCATTCAGGAAGAGAAGCTATAACAAAATTCTTATGATGGCTGCCAAGGTGGCCACACTAGATGTCTGAGAGGCACCATTTTCATTTAGGACCAATTAGACATCATAGGAAGTCTTAAAATGAAAACCCCCATGTCAGTAAGAACATCCATTCAGATGAATGAGTGATAAGATTTGTATGTATGTATGTATGTATGTATGTATGTATGTATGTATGTATGTATCTATGTATGTATGTATGTATGTATGTATGTATGTATGTATGTATGTATGTATGTATGTATGTATGTATCTATGTATGTATCTATGTATGTATAAGATTTAAAAGCATATCAGCACAATCCTGGGTATATAATGCTGAGGAAAAGCTACTGGTAGTTAGCAAAAATGGAAAAGTGAAACACCTTGCCAAAATCACCAGAAAGACAAACACTTCCAACTAAAAAGAAATATCCACAATAAGGCAAAAGATAACAGGTAAAGATGCTGCAAAAACTGCACATAGCTTACCGGCATTACAACTCAGGCTGGAAAATCTTTGGGTCATCCCATTTACTTCATTTCATGACACACTGGAATTTTTATTCCATGAGATGGAATGAAATATTGCTGACTCTGATAAGTCATTGGCAACCCACCCACCTGGTTATCTGACTGGCCATTAGCAATCCAACCACCTGGTCATCTGACAGGCCATTAGCAATCCTACCAACTGGTCATCTGACAGGCCATTAGCAACCCAACCACTTAGTCATCTGATTGGCCATTTAGCTACCCAACCACTTAGTCATCTGACTAGCCATTAGCAACCCAACCACTTGGTCATCTGACTGGCCATTAGCTACCCAACCAGTTGGTCATATGACTGGTCATTAGCATAATGTGCTGGGAGATCAGGGTCTATGTTGTTTGTTCTACTGATTAGTCCTTACAAACTGTATAGACCCAGATCAGCCGGCTCATTATGTGATGGCAGATCTGGGTCTATGCATCTTTCAGTTGGTATTGGCTTATACATGAGTATATATGGTACCTTATAATATAAGTGGCTGCTTAGAAGATACATGTTATAAAAATGGTCTTGACAGCCCTAAAAAATGGCTTGCAATGATTGCTCAGCATACTCTGTGTATGTGTGTCAAATGAGCACATTACACAGTGCAATGTCTTTTCAAGCATTTGGAAAATTTTATAACCTCTATACCAATAAACAGTTATCTATTTTAGAGGCTATGAAATAGAGACCAAGTCTAAGTATTAGAGATCAAGTCTATGAATTAGAGACCAAGTCTAAGTATTAGAGACCAAGTCTAAGTATTAGAGAACAAGTCTATGAATTAGAGACCAAGTCTAAGTATGAGAGACCATGTCTAAGTATTATAGACCAAGTCTATGTATTAGAGACCAAGTCTAAGTATTAGAGACCAAGTCTATGAATTAGAGACCAAGTCTAAGTATTACAGACCAAGTCTATGAATTAGAAACCAAGTCTAAGTATTAGAGACCAAGTCTAAGTATTACAGACCAAGTCTATGTATTACACACCAAGTCTAAGTATTATAGACCAAGTCTAAGTATTAGAGACCAAGTCTAAATATTAGAGACCAAGTCTATGTATTAGAGACCAAGTCTATGCATTAGAGACCAAGTCTATGCATTAGAGACCAAGTCTATGTATTAGAGACCAAGTCTATGTATTAGAGACCAAGTCTAAGTATTAGAGACCAAGTCTATGTATTAGAGACCAAGTCTATGTATTAGAGAACAAGTCTATGTATTAGAGACCAAGTCTAAATATTAGAGACCAAGTCTATGTATTAGAGACCAAGTCTATGTATTAGAGACCAAGTCTATGTATTAGAGACCAAGTCTATGCATTAGAGACCAAGTCTATGAATTAGAGACCAAGTCTAAGTATTAGAGACCAAGTCAATGTATTAGAGACCAAGTCTATGTATTAGAGACTAAGTCTAAGTATTAGAGACCAAGTCTATGTAATAGAGACCAAGTCTATGTATTAGAGACCAAGTCTAAAACCTGGAAAAAACTGACATGTCAATAAGTGGCAAATTAAACCCCAAAATGCTTTTTTTTTTATCCCTGTTGCCAGTATGGAAGAAAACTCGACATGTGCAGTGATCAGATCTACACCAGATATGGAAATGTTTGCGGTACCTGATGCTGAACTGTAGTTTGTAGTGGGGAGGAGAAATGCACTTTCTTTGGACTGAACATTCTGGAAGTCAGAGGATCTGTAAGGCAGAATTAAATCAGATTGAAATGGCAATAGCTACATAACTTGAAAGCTTGATTACCTGATATTCTATATGGAGTCAAAGTTCACATAAAACAGATGCATTGTTTTAACCAAGATCCAGAATGATTAGTAAGTCTTTTTACACATCATAAATGAAGTTTAACAAATTTATGGAGTAAACAGTTTGTACTTTGATCTCCATATTTTTCAACATCATCCTTGAATATCATTTCTTAATTCATGTCAAGCCCACCGTCAAAGCATTGCTGTAAACCTACTTTTATTCCAAGCAATTTAATTTTGCACTTAACTTCGGAGTGAATGTGCAACATATTTACAGTATTGTCTAAATTTGCTTTATAATAAGAAATGCCAAGTGTAAACTGAAAAAAGACATGAAAGGGTTCATGAAATATAAGCAAATTAAAACTGTAATCAAAATCCTTAATACCAATCATGTATCTTGACTACTAGGTCAAACAAGTGATCAAGTCTGTCACAGAATAAATAGTCTTTGCTCCTTAATGAGACATTCCAAGTATTAAGTGAATCTGTAATGGGGTAAATGAAAAAACACCAGTATTTGGAGTCAAATATGCTCCTTTGACAATAACTCATCATAATATGTTTGAAGTATATTCACTACCTCACAAATTCAGCCCTCGAAAGTGAAGAAAGAGATTCACCACATCTTTTAACTTGTTTTATCATATTTTAAGGATTTCATATTTTTACCTGTATCTTCTATTTTATAAACCTTTTAAAGAATTCTAAAATTATTACCTTTTATCTTTATTTTGTAGGACTACATATTTATGTCTATTCTGGATGGGATTATATTCCTAAACTTTTAAAAAAAATATCTGCCTTTACATTTTTAGAAGTTAGCTTTTCATTGATACTATATTGCCAGGACTGTGATGACCTGCTGTTAAACCCTATATATATTTAAACACCACAACTTGGAAAAATTGTATATTATATACATATAATTGAAAAAAGCCTTTTTTAAAAAAATAATGTAATAATTATTATTATTATTATTACATAGCTTATTTTAGCAACAACGTTGCCATAAAGTCATCTGCTTGTAAAGTTGGAAGTCAGATGAGCATGGTACCCCCCCTCTTAGATTGAGGGATTGGTGCCAAATCCAGTCAATTGTTACTACTGGAGCACATGTGCCTGGACTTTCAGGCACAAAACTGCAGGGAGGGCTTAAAGGGTGTGCTGGTATTATGAATGGGTGAGTATTATGAGCAAAACATATTATACTTCAAAAATTGGTTTCTTATTCAAATATGTTACCTCATACTTTAGGAGAAGAGGTAAGAGGTGGAGGGAGTTACATTCCCTTACTCTGAGGTTGGTCCTGGTCTCCTAACATATGTAAAGTAGCCTTTAAGTCTTGTGTGAGATAAGGTCAGTGAATGGTGTAGGGAAAACATTTGCAACTGCAAATTCAGTAGAAGCAGAGTAACCCATGTCATTACAAAGCTGCTGAGTCACCTGGGAAGGTATCCTGTTGTGCAGCTGATATAGGTCACACCAGGTTGAACTGCTTTGGGATGAGAAGTCTCTGAGGTAAAAGCTGGAGAAAGTTGTTTACAGTTTGAATGCTTTCAGCTAGGGAACAGATGCATTTTAATCTATTCTAGTGGCGACTGCCCTAACCGTATGAGCCAATACATGCAAGAAATTCACCTGGTCTTGGGTTTGTTCCTTCTAGGCTGAGCAGACAACCCGATCGATCCAGGATAAAGCCTGAGCAGAAATATTACCACATCCTTCCTTTAGTGGTAACAATAAGAGAAAGAGATCTCTTCTTATCGGCTGATTCCTCTTCTGGTACCACTTGAATGCATTAATGGGGTCCTGCTGATGCCAATGGGAAGAAGGATCCAAAGAAGAAATTGTTTTTAATACAAATGTCAAATTTCCCATGAGCAGGAGCTTGTTTTTCAATACCAACATAGGCCGTCATGAGAGAAACCTAACCATTATGACAGAACTGTAGATATAGTTTTGACCAACTGATAAGACTCAAGTGACTAGGAAGCAGGTTTTGTATCAAAGTTGAGACAGAGAGGTTCCTGACATTGTTCTGAAGGGTGCATTGTTTAGCCACATTAGAACTCATAGCAAATTCCATTTTGGCAAAAAAACCAAGGCCATTAGTTCAGGCAAGTCAAAATTGGCAAGAAGGTCAGAGAGGTCTTTGTTCAAGCCTGTTATATCATCCCTTCCATAATGTCAAATTGTGTCAGAAACATGGAATGGTAGCCCTTTATTTTGATCAGAGCCAACTTCTCCTTCAATATCTAAAGGAGTTAGCTATTTGTGGTAACCAAAGGTCTTAAGGGAGAGACATGTCTACTTGTAGCAATGACAGAAACCTCTTCATTTCCCTTTATAGACTTTCTTCATGGTGTGTCTTCATGCTCGAGCAATTCTGTCCACCACTTCTTCAAAAAAGTGTTTCCTTCTGGCTTGTTTGGTATCGGTCAGGCATGCAGGTTCAGCATATGTGTTCAGACAATGGAGAACCAGGATGCATGGTTGTTCTGCAGTTGAGAAGGCAGGACTGTTCTGAGAATCTCCACTGCTAGATTTAGATTACTGATCCATATTGATTTTTCCCACTTGAGGAGAGCAATCAGAATTATTCAGCATTTTGGATTCCCTTGCTTTCTGCAAGACTTTGGGAATCAGAGGTGTAAGGGGAAATAACCCTGACAGACGTTTATCAGCAGTTTCCCTAAGTCCAGTCTGCAATTTTAGCCACCTGTCTGTAGTTTGCTAAATCAACATTGACAGCTGACCTATCATCAACAGTTTTGAAGAAACTCACAAAGCACAAAGTATACATGTGGCTATTTCTTGCATCACTGATCCCCCATTTCCCTGTAGTCTGCATAAATTGGCTGCAGCAAGGTCACAATTCTTTTTGCATACCTTCATCTCTATTAAGACCATCTCATCTGTCATGTAGAATGATGATAAATCCCACTACTTAATTTTATCTCTTACAGTTCATCACAGCATCAAACTTGTGGGGTTTCATACTAATAATCATACAGATGCTTAAACTGAATGATTGCTGACAACAGCGCCATGCTTCTCATGCTTGTGAGAGTGCAGATAACTATCAACTACCATAGTATTTTTTACCCATTATCAACTGCACCAATGTGTAGCTAACAACCAATCACTGTAGACCAGTGGGGTGTTTCATAACTAGCTGTTGTAGGAATGATGTCATTTTTGCCTGAATGACGTCACTAACTAGCCAATCAGGAGACAGGGATTTTACTAGTTACCGGACTATAATATTGACTTGCCAAATTTAAGCCGGTACCAGCCAAGAACTGAATGCAGTATGGTATTCAAGTGATTCAGTGACAGAGCCTAATAAATAAATAGTACTCTGGCATGCAGCATCCTTTAAGAAAAAGATTTCACCCTGCAAAATCAAAACCCTGAACTGTTGCCCACAGTTCTGTGAAATATTCAGCAGTAACTATGGTAAACAGCTCTGGAAAAGGCATTTGCATCAAGACCATTCCAGTTCAGGGAAAGGACGTAGATTGTCCAAGCTTTCAGATTTCAGTGGATGCAGATTCTACTTAAGACTAAGGGTGAAGGGACCATGTGATTTGGACCGATTGATTCCACTGGGACAGTGAGTCTGTTAAGACCTTGGGCCTGCATGGAATGTAGCAGGCTTACATGTGGATTGGTCAACAAGGATATCTCCTGAGAAAGTCCCAAACTTGAAAGCAAAAGTTGACAGTCAAATTGTCGGGAAGAATCAGAGTCCCTTTCCAGATAATTTCTACTGCCATGACTGAAAGACATTCATTCTGGCCTTCATTTTTAGGAGGATGATCCAAACACCTCTCACTTGAAGGGAGGAGAGGATGTAAGCAACACAACCATTTGTGTTGGCATCCATGCAGCTCATGATTTCCAGTGGTAGATCCTGCAGCACAGTCATTCAGGGAGGACAACCCATATGCTGAGATGGAACCTTTTAGAGTCTGAGACTTTGATCAATGGGTCTGGCTGGCAAAGTTTGGGCTGCCACTGGGATAGAATGGTGATTTGCAGGGGTCTTGGGACCAGGTGGCACGGGACGAGTAGGTTCATGGCTGCAATGAGAAGACCCAAAATACGAAAAGATTCCTGGGCTAAGATTCAACTCTTGGAGTGGATGGGGGACACCACCAAGGTGATCCTCTAGGGATGTTATTTGGGAGACAAACTCAAAGCAAAGGACTTTTTAACCTCACGTCCAGCTGAAAGAAGGGATGGGATGGAATGAGATGGGATGTCTCCTTGTTAAGAAGGGATCTGAGATGATGCAAGAGTAAAGCAATGGATTCCATGTCATGCTTTTAAAATGTTCCTCACCTTGTGCTTTTGGAGGATGTCATCCAGGTAGTTCAGTGTCACAAATGTGGAGATGGTTTTAAAGTGAGACACGATTCCATGATTTAGCTTACGGGACCAATCTTAGTATTCATGTTTATCTTGGTGCCTGAAAGTGTTGGTTGAGAGAGAGCTTAGAACTAAGAAAGGTCTTTACTAGAATCCTGCTACAAACTTGATGTGTCCTTTTCTCATGTGTTTATTTCTCGCTTGAGCCACAGGACATCAGGGCAGCATTTTCCATTCTGCAGTGAAGTGCTGAAGGATTAAAAATGGGGGGGGGGGGGGGCGGGGGGCACACAGGCATTACATCATTTTGAGTGTGAAGGCTGCTGTGAAGGGGAGTTGGGTCAAAACTGGTCCTTCTCTCCTTGTGACATATCATCACTTGCTCTGGGAAACTCATCCCTTGCTGAGGAGTAGGGTTTACAGGAGGGTTTTCCCATCTGGTGATGTGGCAGAGGGGCCATTCCCACTTTTCTGGTCCCTCTTGGGGAAAGAAGACTGTTTTGGGTTGTTGGACCTGTGCAAGATTTGCCTCTTTTGCAGCCTGTTCCATGACCTCCTTTAAGTAGTTATGGATTCAGAACACTGGAAACAATTGGTTGTGATCTGAGAATGGCCTTACAATGGTGTTTTAGCAGTGTAGAGTTGGACAGGAATGCATATCTTTCTGTGAGTTGGAGATTAATGCAAGCAGCTTAGGCACTGGAGAGTAGCATTGAGATGCCCTGTTCAGTACACGAGTCATATATGAGACTGACTCCCAGGTGTGTCTGTCAGCAGGGTTCTCAACAGAAGGGTCTAGGCTATGCTCAGATTGCTGAAATATAGCCACTGAGACAAAATCAAGCATGGAGCCAATCACTATGACCTAGCAAACCAATTGTTGTTGTGTGTCGATAACAATTTCCAGTCCATGTGGACAGAGGAAGGTTTCAACATTCCCAAGCCTGCGATGTCTCTGTTGAAAGCTGAAACTTCAGTGTGAAAGACCAGTGAGTGTGTCTTGTTGAAAGCCAGGTTGATGCTGGAGTCCTTAAGTTGCTCTTCAAAGCAGTGTAGGATGTAAGGGACTTTACCAGACTGTGACAGCTGGTCTTTCTTGGTTAAGAGATTGACAGATGCTGGAATTCCGTAAGCAGCCACTGATGAAGTAGGAGGAGATGTATGTAATTCTAAAAGCAGAAGCTACTTTTTCAGTAGACACAGTTTTCCCTGAACATCATCAGATCAAGAAAGGAAGATGGTGATTATGAAGATGTTTCTCAATTTGGAAGAGTCAAAGAAACCTCCTGTGAAGGCAGTGACAACTGAAATGGTAAAGCCAGCATTTGAAGACATCAAGTGAAGCTGAGAGTCTGTATTGGTTGAGACATGATGATTCTCCTGGCATTCACTTTGAGTATCATCAAAGGTCAGAGACTGGATTGCGATGCAGCCAGCCTGCAATACTTCCATTGTCTGGTACTAGATACAGTGAAACCCCGCTATAACGCGAATTCGGATATAACGCGATCGTGGCGTGGCTCCCAAAATTTCATATATTCATTCGCACATGAACATTTTTTTTTTTTTTGCAAAGTACGAGAAATAGTGTATAAAATGTGTATATTACAGTATCATTTTGGGGAAGAGATCGCGTATGAATTCGAGTATAATACAATCGTGGCGTGGTTCCTGAAATTTTATATACATGTACATGTATTTTTCTCGTACACGGAAAAAAAAATTTTCTTTTTAAGTACAAGAAATAGTGTATAAAAAGTTTATTATCATTTTGGGGAAGAGATCATGTATGAATTCGATTGTGGCGTGGCTTCTGAAATTTAACAATTTCACCAATTTCTTGAAGTGTTATGGCAAAATAAACATTTTCGGAAATGTTACTTATTACTGATCCACGAGTAAAGTCAGTGAGTCTTCTCTGTGTTTGTCTTAAATTCATTATGCATACAATCATTGCTCAAACAATAGCCGACATGTTTTTCTTCTTTAACTGCATACACAACTGAGCATCAGACAATGTGGTGGTTGATAAAAGATTCTCAAGATTTAATAAACATCAAAAAACGTAAGCCGCCAACACGTGCGCTGGACTTCAATTCATCCTGTATACAATCATTGCGCAAACAATAGCCGACTTATTTTTCTTCTTTAACTGCATACACAACCAAGCACCAGACAATGTGGTGGTTGATCAAAGATTGTCATATGTGGGTGCTTATGTAGAGACTGAGCTTGGGCGGCAAGATCAAAGATTGTCATATGTGGGTGCTTATGTAGAGACTGAGCTTGGGCGGCAAGATCACAGGGAGGTCAAATAACCACTCTCTGTTACTTAGCACTGAACAAGTACAGCTGTATCAAACTCATTGCTCAATCAAAGGGTTGTCATGTTGGAAAACAAAGACGGATCGATATCAGATAGTAAACAGTGTTGATACCCTATTCATGCTATACATTAGATGTGTATACGTTGTTCTCTGAAAAAAGTAAAATATAGTAAAACCCCGCAATAACGTGACCCCGCTTTTTCCGCGATCGAATTTTATGGACCCCAAATATAGCGTTATAGCGGGGTTTCACTGTACTGTGAAAGACAGGTTCACAGAATCTTTTGCCAGTCACAGTAGGCATCAGTAACAGAATAGGAGCTGGAGTTGGTATGAATGGATGCTGGGTGCTGTGTATATCTGAGTGCAGGACTGTGTATACCAACAAAAAAAAAGAGATCACTGTACCAGTCCCAGTTCTTAAGGGCATAGGTTGAGACTGACTCAGAGCTGGAGTTTTGGTTCAGTGTTGACTGACATCTGGTACATAAGTCCAGTACTGGCTATTATGAGAATGATCACCACAGCAGTACTGGGGTCTGCAAGTGGTAGAAGGCTGTCCATGACTGGTCAGAGTGTATTAGGATTGGGTGACATATCTAAAGACATTAAAACATATAACCAAAACCCTTGTGCAAATCCTCCATGGCTGTTCCCTTGTTGCAAAGGTCAATAGGGTGTGTGAGTGCATTGCAGAATGAACTTGTCTGCACTAAAAGAAGACACACCAAGTTTAACTTGAATCCACAATGAGGTAAAGAAAATATAAGCAAATGAAAAACTTCAACTAAACCTTAAAAATAACTGTTACCTATGACATCACTGGTGTCAGAAAAGTGATTGTAAAGTCTCAGTTTTCCATTCACTGGTCCAAACAAAAATGATGAATGTATATGGATTGAAAAATTTGTCAATGGTATATCAGTCTGTTGGATAAAGTAAACAAAGTGGATACAGGAGCTTTTACAATAGAATGAGCTTCCAGACAGAACCAGACTTGTAATGTAAACAATAACACATTTCAGAAGGTTAAGAGTGTCCCACAAAAATGGGGGAAATGTTTCAATCAACTATACATATACAGGTCAAGCTAGATTTGAATTTTAGCAAGAAGTGACTTCTCCTTTTGGACAGAATAGTGAGAAGTGACTTCTCCTTTTGGACAGAATAGTGAGAAGTGACTTCTCCTTTTGGACAGAATAGTGAGAAGTGACTTCTCCTTTTGGACAGAAAAGGGAGAAGAGACTTCTATTTTTAGACAGAATAGTGAGAAGTGACTTCTCCTTTTGGACAGTATAGGGAGAAGTGAGAGCAGAACAGTGTGTGTGTGCTCTGGTTCTCTTATTTGAACTGTGTCCTGTATTTCGCATTATGCATATTTGCATTTAACAATGGTTTTAAGCAATACTTTATCTTCAAGTAGAAAATTCTCTGTGTTGTATGTATATTATAAGTGTATTGTAAGTGTATGAATGTATCATACTCATAAGCAGTGTATTCATACTTGAAAGTGTGTATCTTTAGATGGATAGAAATATGCAATGTATTTTGACCACTGACTTCAAAAAAGCATAGCAGAAACTATACATTGTAATTAATGTTAACTAATGGGAGTAACTAGATTACAGTATTGTAATTACAAATAGGTAAAAATACTTAAGCAACTGGCACTTAAACAACCAATTAAATTTTTGGTTAGTTTTTTCACAAGAAAAATGACAACATTTCTAAACTAGTTTGAGACAACCCTATAATATGTACATGAGAGCACATGCACATGCATCTTCAACATCATAGAGTTCATCCATTCAAATCACAGTGGTCATTGATGAGTAATCTCAACTTTACAACTGCATTTTGAGGGAGCTGATTCTAAATTAAATGTGAATCTTTCCACTGTCATTTTTGGTGAAGTTTTTAAAAGTATAAAAATTAAATTGCTTGTTCTAGTGGCAGTTGATTAACTATTTATACCTATCTATAATTACAATTTATAATTACAATGATGTAATCTAGTTAAAACACTACTTTAGCTATTCATCGATGATAACTGAATCGGCACACACAGCCAAGTACAAATATGAAAATATGGTGCAATGCATACCATGCAGATGCATCTTTTTTCAGAAACAGGGATTTTCTTCATATGACCACTCCTTTTCGAGCTTTTTTACAACAATCCCTATTTAGGACTGAACATTTTTGGTTTTAATATATATCTGCGTGCTCATAATAACGTCAAGTATTGGTTGGATATTTTTTCTTGCTACTTTTTCTTGTATTTTCACAAAAATAAGTGATGTAAGAAAACAACCTTTACCTTAAGTTACAGCGCTTATCGATTCCACAACATAGCATTGTCCCATATATTTCTGATCAACAAATTTTTATTTTTAGGCTAAATCTTTTATCACATAATAGTTACACTTTGCTTTCTTTGAACTGTATAATTTCCTTAATTTATATGCCCAATTAATTACGAAAACAGACAGTCTAATGAAGATACAGACACAGTGATGTTCGCCATTATTACCTCTTGGCTGGTTCACTTATGTTTTCAAACTGATTTTGCGAAGAAAATGATGCCAGCACAGCAGTTAAAATCTTCAAAATATACATTTAGAAAATGCTTTAACTGATTCTATTCTTAAAACACAAATTGTTATTTACATATAGATGATTTAGTTTCAAAACACAAGTTAAGTTTTCATCATCTAATGATAACTTGCAAAAATCAGGCAGCGATATCTTGCGGGTGGAAAGAGTTAATTGTCAATCACCTATTAAAACACATGCCCATAAATGTACAAGAGTTTGTTTTGTTGCCGCAATTGATATGAACACCTGCTAAGGCAACATGCAATCAATTTTGCTTGGGGCTTAACACTAACTACTTGGTAGGGCTGAGGGTGCCTCTCAGAAGCCATAAACTACTGTCACTCAGTGTAGAGCTAAAAAAATGACAGGGCGAAGTCTTTTTCACTTTTCTAATAGAAATAGGTGAAGTTTACATTTTTTCGGTGACTTAGTTGCCCAATTAACCTGCTAGTGTGACCCCTGCATATATATACAGCATCAAAGGCATGAATATATCAAAGCAGTGCTTGTATCTTTAATACAAGTCCAATGTGACCACAAAAGCATATTTATCTAACACAAGGCTGCAACATTTTCACATGTGAACAGCTCAGTTTAGGTTACTGGCTGTAAACATTTACAAATATGGTTATCATGAAAACAAAAGTGGCTTCCAATGACACAAGAAATGCCATATCATGAAAACAAAAGTGGCTTCCAGTGACACAAGAAATGCCATATCATCAAAAACAAAAGTGGCTTCCAATGACACAAGAAATGCCATATCATGAAAACAAAAGTGGCTTCCAATGACACAAGAAATGCCATATCATGAAAACAAAAGTGGCTTCCAGTGACACAAGAAATGCCATATCATGAAAACAAAAGTGGCTTCCAGTGACACAAGAAATGAAATATGTGATATAAGAAGTTGAATTTCTTGACCCTTGTATATTCTGTAATTGTTGTTTATTGAAGCAGTATCTGTCACATCTAAAAATGGTAGCAAGATGTAGAGAATAAGACAAACTGGTTTGAGCGAGGTACATCATGTACATTTACCTATCAGCTGAATGCCTGTAAGGTACAAACAGCTGGCTTTTGATTCAATGCTATTATTTCAGTCTGTTTATACCATGTACACATTTAGAGATTTTGTTTTTTAGAACATTGCAGCCTTAAACACATGTATAATTCTGGAGGCATTATATGCATCATGGGGGAAAACTTAAGGTCAGCAATGTTTTAATGAGGAATTGGCAGCTGGCTGAATCTACATTGTATCAACATGCTGGCTACTCTGCAAATGTCCAAAATGGCAATTATGTAATCAATGGGTTACTGCTTATAATGAGCTGAAGTCTGCTGTATTCTTTGGACTTGTTGGCTTCTTGGTTAATCCATCAATGCAAAACAGGAAAAGCTGATAGGCAATTTATCCTTTCCCTGAACTACCTGTACTTTAAGTGTAGGCTGTTCTGCCTATAGGTGTATAAACTACCTGTACTGTAAGTGTACACTGTTCTGCCTATAGGTGTATAAACTACCTGTACTGTAAGTGTACGCTGTTCTGCCTATAGGTGTATAAACTACCTGTACTGTAAGTGTACACTGTTCTGCCTATAGGTGTATAAACTACCTGTACTGTAAGTGTACGCTGTTCTGCCTATAGGTGTCAATTGCTACAACAGTGTACGCTGTTCTGCCTATAGATGTGTAAACTACCTGTACTGTAAGTGTACGCTGTTCTGCCTATAGGTGTCAACTGCTACAACAGTGTACGCTGTTCTGCCTATAGATGTGTAAACTAAATGTACTGTAAGTGAACGCTGTTCTGCCTATAGGTGTCTAAACTACCTGTACTGTAAGTGAACGCTGTTCTGCCTATAGGTGTCAACTGCTACAACAGTGTACGCTGTTCTGCCTATAGATGTCTAAACTACCTGTACTGTAAGTGTACGCTGTTCTGCCTATAGATGTCTAAACTACCTGCACTGTAAGTGTACGCTGTTCTGCCTATAGGTGTCTAAACTACCTGTACTGTAAGTGTACGCTGTTCTGCCTATAGGTGTCTAAACTACCTGTACTGTAAGTGTATGCTGTTCTGCCTATAGATGTCTAAACTACCTGTACTGTAAGTGTACGCTGTTCTGCCTATAGATGTCTAAACTACCTGTACTGTAAGTGTATGCTGTTCTGCCTATAGATGTCTAAACTACCTGTACTGTAAGTGAACGCTGTTCTGCCTATAGGTGTCTAAACTACCTGTACTGTAAGTGTATGCTGTTCTGCCTATAGGTGTCTAAACTACCTGTACTGTAAGTGTATGCTGTTCTGCCTATAGATGTCTAAACTACCTGTACTGTAAGTGAACGCTGTTCTGCCTATAGGTGTCTAAACTACCTGTACTGTAAGTGAACGCTGTTCTGCCTATAGGTGTCTAAACTACCTGTACTGTGAGTGTATGCTGTTCTGCCTATAGGTGTCACCTGCTATAACAGTGTACGCTGTTTTGCCTATAGATGTCTAAACTACCTGTACTGTAAGTGAATGCTGTTCTGCCTATAGATGTCTAAACTACCTCTACTGTAAGTGTACGCTGTTTTGCCTATAGGTGTTTAGTGCTACAACAGATGTTACGATTAAGATGGACATACAAATACATGGTGATACCTTTTAGTATTCCCTTCCTGGGCATCAGATTACTGCAAGGACTGCTGCACTCAATAGCAGAGTTTGCTACTGAGAAGTTGTCTGGAACAAGATAAAGGACATGTTAATTCTGTATGTTACCTACACAGACCATAATATGTTGCTAATATATAGTGCTATAACCTCTCTTTATGTGTGTGTGTGTTTAAAAATGGCGTTGCATTTGCTGTCTTGACAATAAACATAAGATCTAATGATTGTCATCTTGTCCAATGTGAAAAGTACTACAGTGGCCCACCTGACCAGCAGCCCCTGGCTTAAATGTCCAGAATCCCTTGGAACCGATGAGTTTGTTTTCAAAAGTATGCCTCCAGGATGGCCACCACTCTAATGTGGACAGTGACTGCCATATTAGTACAAAACCTGTCAAATTTACAGCTTACAAGTGGCTGCATAATGAGATTTACAGATAGAAATCTCACATATATTTGTTGATTTTTAAAATGAACACACTGACATTTGTTTCAATATGTTCATAAAGTAACTAACCTTAATCCATACAAAGAGGTAAGTATTCTGATTATCCTTACTGTTGTGTGTTCCTTAGATGTCAGGTCTTGTCACTTAGATAATTACTGGCTATTATTAACACCGATAATTATTAAGGTGAATGAAGCTAACAGCTGAGATGCACAGTATTGTTCAGTTCAAGACAGTGTGACATCCAGTCACCATAAAGTAAAATTGGTATGTTAGCCACACATGTTTGTACAGTACCCTAATTTTATTGACAAGGTGGTTTTGCGCCACAATTGATAATTATTCATAATTATATTTTTAAATAACATATTATTACAAGTTATAGCCATTGATTCTATAACATGCCTGTTATTTTTAAATGAAAATATTAAATAATAAAAAAATTATTCATGTCTTTTATATTTTATATGTGATTATTACTCACATCTGTGTGATCCTCCTCTAGAAAGGTCACCCCTCTTATAAGGTCACTTTCCTGCTGCAGAAGGCGTGGCCTTATAAGAGGGACCACTACAGAAGTCGCCATGAAGCATAGTTTTGGAAATAATGAAGGCAGCACACACAATCACAGTGCATAAACATTTTTTCAGCCATGTAGCATAAATTAAATTCCAATCTTATAAGACACATATATAGCATATCAGGGCAGAGAAAAAAATGTTTCCAAGAAATCATCCCAGAGACACGAGTTGCAACAGTTACTTGTCCCTGTCCTCATTATACTCAACACAGTACACTTCTCCATTACACTGCTTATGCTTTTACTGGAGAACAACAGGTATCTGATGCAAGCTTAATACTAAAATGGGTCATTACATGGCCTCTAATACAAAAATGGGTCATTACATGGCCCCTAATACTAAAATGGGTCATTACATGGCCCCTTGGATAAACATAATAAAAGTAAAGGTTTGCAACTCATGAAATTGCAGTTGCACATACAGCCCTTGATTCCTTGGTAATCTCATTTACAGTGAAGTCTTTCAGTAAGCTAGGTGTCATTTTCATGTAGAGAAAACTTCCTTTTCAATGCTCTATCACAAATCTTTATCAGAAGTTAAGAGACAGAGAATGGCAAGTTTTAAAAATTTTCCTCTGGTCAGGCAGTGTTATGCTAATCTAATTAAAACTGAGATGTACTTATAATAAATAGATCTGATGGGCACCAAGAAGAAGTCATGTTCTGATGTACTTATAATAAATAGATCTGATGGGCACCAAGAAGTCATGTTCTGATGTACTAATAATAAATAGATCTGACGGGCACCAAGAAGAAGTCATGTTCTTTTGACCTTCTGATTCACTAGAACTTTGACATTTCTGAAAGCAACAAGCGTCATTCAGAACATATCATTACTAACAATAACTTTCCCCAAAAAGGAATTCAATGCTTATCTGATAGGTTACTAAAATTAAGTGGACCGGGAATTCGAGATGTAACTATTGGTGTCTGTCAGATCTCCGTTATGTCAAAGATCTCTATTTTAATCAGATTCGAGTTATGCTTGCTCCAGATAACTGGTGTTTTCAAGAATGTGCAGTTGTTTCATACATTGTCATGCCAAAAGCAAGGATGCCTGCAGATATTTATATAAGCATTTAAAATACTTCTCACAAGAAAAACGTTGGAAACTTGCATATGAAAAAATTCCAACTGTCTTAATTTCCACCAACTTTAGTACTACATGATCCATTTTAGTCAAACCTCCATTCTAGAGAGCTACTCAATGGTGCTATAAAAAGGAAGATTGCTGATTGTCCAGAAGAAATTGAAACCTTTCTAGATCATGATCCCAATTAAATTTTGACCAATCATCCACTCTCTCGGCATTATGTGCTTTATAGATTACAACAGCATGCATTGCGTGAAAATTGGTGGAAATAGGTTGAGACACTTACGATAATTATTTCTAATGTAAGTTAAGTAATTTCGTACTTACAGAAATATGCTGGTGTTTTCCCTTTGGTGTGACAATGTATCAATAAAGCTTTAGTTTCCATTGCTGTGACAATGTATCAATAAACCTTTAGTTCTCTTTGGTGTGACAATGTATCAATAAAGCTTAAGTTCCCTTTGGTGTGATTATGTATCAATAAAGCTTTAGTTCCCTTTGGTGTGACAATGTATCAAAAAAGCTTTAGTTCCCATTGGTTTTTTTCAATGTATCAATAAAGCTTTAGTTCCCTTTGGTGTGACAATGTATCAATAAAGCATTAGTTCCCTTTGGTGTGACAATGTATCAATAAAGCATTAGTTCCCTTTGGTGTGACAATGTATCAATAAAGCATTAGTTCCCTTTGGTGTGACAATGTATCAATAAAGCTTTAGTTCCCTTTGGCGTGACAATGTATCAATAAAGCTTTAGTCTTGAAAATACCAGGGACATAGGGCAAGTGTAATATTGTCTTACCAGACAAACAATCACATCATTTTGACATTCTCTACCTCCTGTCTGACCAGACAAACAATCACATCATTTTGACATTCTCTACCTCCTGTCTGACCAGACAAACAATCACATAATTCTGACATTCTCTACCTCCTGTCTGACCAGACAAACAATCACATCATTTTGACATTCTCTACCTCCTGTCTGACCAGACAAACAATCACATAATTCTGACATTCTCTACCTTCTGTCTTACCAGACAAACAATCACATCATTTTGACATTCTCTATCTCCTGTCTGACCAGACAAACAATCACATCATTTTGACATTATCTATCTCCTGTCTGACTCATAGAGATATGTGATAGCTTGTTAGAAGAGAAGCTTTCTTCACATCAAAATGATGCCTAAATTACTGACAAGTATCACTGTAAATGCAAATACCATTAAGAAATCATTGGCAAGGTATGAAACTGCAATGTAATGTGTTAATTTAAAAAAAAACCCATTTTAGTATGAAGCTTGAATCGGGTACCTGTGTATAAAAAAACAACCTGTCAGCTTCCTTAGCGACATGTTCTATACTAACAACAAGAAGGCAAATTAGGCAAAAATAATCTATAATTGATGCATGCTACATATTAAGTGATGCTGAACTTCGGCACATGTTAAGGTAGAAAATGCACTCAGATTTTTTTTGGAGTGTGAATCAGCATCTACTCTGCCCAGTGATGAGTTGGTAGCAAAGTTGTACTCAGTCCAGTCAATTTTTCCCCAGTAGGGACAAGCTTTTGGACAAGTTGAGCGATAAAACTACAGTGTACAAGTTGTTTTACTACTCTAAATAAAGCTAAGTTATTGTTCATATAGATACATATGACATGGAAATTGTGCAATACTGATGTGCTATATCTGAAATACCCATCATTAATATTAAAGAAACAATATCCATTGCACTTAGGCTGTCACTAAATGGTACAATATCCTTTGCACTTTGTCTGTCACTAAATGGTACAATATCCTTTGCACTTAGTCTGTCACTAAATGGTACAATATCCTTTGCACTTAGTCTGTCACTAAATGGTACAATATCCTTTGCACTTAGTCTGTCACTAAATGGTACAATATCCTTTGCACTTAGTCTGTCACTAAATGGTACAATATCCATTGCACTTTGTCTGTCACTAAATGGTACAATATCCTTTGCACTTAGGCTGTCACTAAATGGTACAATATCCATTGCACTTAGGCTGTCACTAAATGGCACAATCGGCTTGATTGATACAGCAGAACCTGTCCTGAAAGACCACCCCTTCTGCCAAAAAATCATGGTTTCTAAAGACAGGTGGTCTCTCACAACAGGTCATAACACTATATAATCAATACATCTGTGTACTGAGAATCTCATCTCTCAAGACAGGTGGTCTTTCATAGCAGTGGTCTTTCAAGACAGGTTTTACTGTATCTTGAAAATAGAACCGAGGTGCATTTAATTTTTTTTGTTATTTATTGAAATGAGGATAGATGACACATACATGTAATACATTATATATTGGAACTGTACAGTATTTCAACCACTTTTCAAGAAGACAAAAAAGAAAGCAGTTCTATACATTTTTTGTGTGTTACTGTAAGATGAAAGAAAAGAAGCTAAGAGGAAAGAGAGAAAGAAAGGAAAGAAAAGGAAATATTGTTTGAATGTAATAGAAACACTGTCAAAATTATCCCTTTTGAAATCCTACTGTTAATTCCCCTCAAATCAAAAACATCACATAATACAGCATAATCTATTATACAGATTTATATTTACAATGTCACAGATAGACAGTTGCCCAATGATATGTATACAATGTCACAGACAGACAGTTGCCTAATGTTATGTATACAATGTCACAGATAGACAGTTGCCTAATGTTATGTATACAATGTCACAGATAGACAGTTGCCTAATGTTATGTATACAATGTCACAGATAGACAGTTGCCTAATGTTATGTATACAATGTCACAGATAGACAGTTGCCTAATGATATGTATACAATGTCACAGATAGACAGTTGCCTAACATGTATACAATGTTACAGATAGACAGTTGCCTAATGATATGTATACAATGTCACAGATAGAAAGTTGACTAATGATATGTATCAGGTTCATCTTTTCTAACTGGTGATCTGCATTAGAAACATATGTTTGCTTGCCAATGTAAAAATTCTAGCAAAAGACATTGGAAAATTCAAAGGCCTGAATAGAAAGTAAATAAAATCCACTATGACGCTATTAACTGTTTATACAATAGCCATCTATTTCATACTTTTCCTATTTACAATTTCTATAAGCACAATCTTTTTCTACATTAAAATTAAAAGCAACTATCTTTTTGAACCAAGACAAAATTGGCCTGTCTCTATTAAATCTACAGTGATAAACATAATGTTTTGCATACAGAATTATTAAATTAATTACATCATTAGCCTGAATTTTGTCTTTTATTCCAAAGATAATATTTATTTTTATGAATTCCAAATTATCTGTGTGACTACATTTACTTTTTATTCATTGTAAAATATCATTTTTTTAAGATCTTAGTTATGTGACAATCCCCAAAAATATGAGATATTGACTCCACATGTAACACACAAAAAGACGGAGTTTTTTGTTTGATATAATTCCAATTCTTTTGAGAAATACATTCGCAGCCAAGATTTGAACATTTTGTAGTTTTATATGGTAGCAAGAAAAATTCCTGCCAGTTATTTTCTTCTAAATTGCCAAACTCAAAACTCCATTTCCTTCTAGAAGTTGATATTTCATTGTTTTCAATCAATTTTTCATATATACCTCTACGTCTTTTTTTTATTTCTTATAATGGCATACACAACAATATTTAAAAAACGGTCATTGTAAATGAGAGTCATAATTGATACTGAATTTATTTTTGTATAACTTTATAGCTGCAAGTATGCTTTGAAAATCAATGAAATTAATGTTACCTTAAAATATATCCAGGAGCCATTCCAAATTAAATGAAATTCTCGATATTTGATACTAAAAATTGTAACTGGCTTTTCCATTTCAACTCATCAGACAACATTCTTCTAGCCATGTTAGTTTTAAAGCATTTACAAATTTAAATATAGCAATCATATTTACCGTATATACTTGCGTATAACCCGGGTCCAAATGCAAACAATACAGACCCTGATCTGCCATCGCATAATGCGCTGGCAGATCAGGGTCTATGTTGTTTGTTCTGCTGATTTGTCCTCACAAACTGCATAAACCCAGATCTGCCAGTGCATTATGTGACAGCAGATCTGGGTCTATGCAGTTTGCAGTTGGTATCGGCTTATACACGAGCATATACAGTAATATCCCTCAATATAATCCTTCACTGCAATATTTCTTTTGATTTTGTCCTTTGACCCATGCCACACAAACATGTAAAAGAGTGTATTTATTTCACTAAGAACCTGCTTAGATGGATTTGGTAATGACAATAAAAGATGATTAATTTTAGAGATAGCTAAATTTTTATTATTGTTATCTTTCCAAATGGGGCTAAAGACCTCTTGTTCCAATGAGACAGCAGGTTTTTAATTAATTTTAGATGAATAATTAAGTTGTAATTTTTTCCAGGTTACTTAAAAACTTTAGATTTAAGACAAAAAACTCAGCACAACCCAATTAAGTTATATTCTGTACAATATTTCTTGGTGCTACCTGTTCTACTTCCAATCCAAACTACCTTTGTTTTTTCAATATTTATACTTAGACCTGAAAATCTGGAATATTAATATAAAAGATATAAAGCAGACATCAGAGATTTCTCTAAACCATCAAGAGTATGTGATGTATCATCTTCATACTGAGAAAGAACATACAGTGTATGTTATATTACCTATGTTTATTCCCCTAATATTTTCATTTTTGATATCACATGGGCTAAAATCTCTGTATACGGGATACAAATATTTGGGGAGAGTGGATCCCCCTTGTCTAAAGCCTCATTTGATACCAAAAGAATTTGAGACATGCCCATTAATAATTACACAAGATTTGATGTTTCAATAAAAAAAAAACCATTATCCAATTTATGATTGGTTCTTGCTGAGGTGCATTTTACTATAACAAAGAAAATTATCACTACAGCCGTCTTAAATACCTGATTCAGTGTCTGAGGCTGAAGTGTATCTAATGGTCTCTTTTGTCTCAACTGAGGGTGTTGGGGGCTTCACACTGGATAGAAAGCGACTGTACAACACATGAGGAGCTTCTGTGTGTACCTCCGACTCAATCTTGTCTGAAGTTAAATTAAAATTCTCAGCAAATATACTTCCTTTTCTGCCCAGAAAACCAAACCTTGACAGCGAAGTCGTCGGTTTTTCTGTTTTAACATTAACAGAAAAAATATCTTGAGTGTAGTATGCAGGTTGTTTTGCAGTACAACTTTTTGTGACAGCTGAAATTTTGGATGATGAGACAAGACATGGACTTTGATTTGAAGATGATGTTTCAGTCACAAGGGACCTTTTTGTAGACAGTCTATACTGTGTTTTTCTGTGTGAAGGTGAGAAGCCAGCAATAGATGAGAAACTATTACCCTTCTCTGGTGACTGTGGTCCTGATGACATCTTGGTGGATAATGAAGGTCTAGTTTCTTTACAGCTTTGCATGTAAATTGTTGGAGTCATAAAAGAAAACAAAATTTCATCCAAAGCGGAAGGAGTACCAGCAGAAATTTTGTTATATGAGTTTGACTGTGCAATTTTTAACATCTTACTTTTCTTACCACATGTATTTTCCTTTGCATCATGGCCAGGTAATGTAATTTCATGACTGTTATGAGAAGACACATACTGTGTGACATTTTTTGTATCAACAGTATTGGTTGCTTGCATTCCACTTTTGCTAATTTCAGGTTGTGTAAGCCTACTGGTAAGATGCAAATTATTTTTTTCAGAACTGGATTCCACAACATTTTCATTCCTGGTTTCATCTATAAATTCTGATTTGAAATGTTTTGCTTTTGAAACCAGAGATTCATCTGCACTGATACATTTATCACCCTCTTTGAAGCCCCTTTTCTTGCCTGTTGGTAACACCTGGGATCCATCTGAGGAACGGCTTGGCTGTGAGGGGGCAATAATCTCATCCTCTTCTTCCTTTCTCTGTGGACATTCTGTATCCTGTTTAAAGGTTTCCTCTTTTAAGCTCTCTTCTACATGAACTCCCTCTGCTGATCTGACATGACTATACCCAGCACACACAAGTGTAGTCAAACAGGTAGCTGCCATATCAACATTCTGATGACTGTAGCCATTCAAATTACTAGTAGATGACTCATTTGGAAAATGATGTGTATTTGCAGATTCTTCTGGACCTTTTTCTTCTATGACAATTTTAAAATTGTCATTTGTTTTCCTTGAAGTACTTGTTATGTCTGTAACTATGGACACAGCATGATGTACATGAGAGAGATGTTGTGCAATTTCTGAGGCTCGTTTATCATTCTTAGCAACAGGCTTACACGAGTTCAAAGAATTTAACTCAGATATATTTCCTGAAGCTTCACATTTTATTAAGGTAACTTCAACTTCTTTATCTGCAAATTGTTTATCAAGTTTTGTATCACTTGAAACTCTGGTAATATCTTTGAATCTGCTTTCAAATGGGGTTTGATTTGCAGATGAGTCCCCATCACTGCGTCCACTGTCACTTTCTTCTTTCCTAATGCATTTTATGGGTGTGTTTTCACTTTTACTTTTATGGGTGGCATTCTTGTTCTGGTGATCTCCTGGTACTTTTAAACTGTCTTGTAATGATATTTGTTCATTAAGTCCCTGACCTTGGGTTGATGGTATAGTAGGACAGTCTGACAAACTGTTGTAGTTAGTGTTCTCTGTCTGACATGCACAGTTTCTGAGGGCAGCATGAATGGTCTCTGTGCTGCTGGTGTTTTGTAGACACCTCTCAGTCTGGATCTGCTGGCAGTGTACCTCTATTACTGTCTGGCAGTCATGATCTTCCACCTTCAGCATACACAGGTTTGTCTGACAGGACAGGCTGGCCTTCTCTACACTGACAATAGTCTAGAAGATGAAAAACATAGCTATTATTACCAGCATTCAGAACTGGTGTAACAATGCAATTTGATTTTAACATACAATTTTTGTTTCATTAGTAGAATCCTTTATATGCCTCATGTCTTGGTGCAAAATTCTAATCCTCTGAATTTTCTTATCGAAATCCCATGCATAGTGAAGAATTATTGTATGGCTAAAATAAGTGTAACTCTTAAACAAGATGGCTACCCCATTGGTACAGATCACACCTTAAAAGGGCAATCTATTAAGAAATTCTGAATATTCAGGAAATGTATGATGTTTGGTTTACACAATAAATTCTGTGTAAACTTGAAACAATTGTTACAATACAGATAGATATGCTAATTACTAGCATTAATTAGATAGAAAACTATCAGACAATTGTGATGTCATGTATACAAAGACCACATACATCAAAGCAGCAATCCGCCAATCAAAAGTCTATTCAAATGGACAAAGCACTGAATTTTCTGGGGGGTGGGGAGGGTGGGTGGTAAAGAGGCATGAGATTTTTTGAATAAATTTGCGGTCCCTAAAATAGTTTAAAAACAATTTTTTGCTCTGATTTGTAGAATTTTTTAAAAATCAAATTATATGCAATATATTAGTTTGAAAAAATGTATTATCTTGAGGTATCAAAAGAAAAAAAAAAAATATCCTGGTTCAAAGAAATCCCGGCCCCCCCCCCCCCCTTCTCTGAAAATTAAATGGACAGTCCATAATCTGATGTGATCTAAGACCATAGTTGTGTGATGAAAGATATTTTTTTTCACATGATATTCTACACTGGAAAGCACAGTCATAGACACATAGGAAGGTAGAAAAAGTTACCCTCCATTCGTAATTTGTACTGAGAACATTTGAAACTGTAATCAAGCAAATTCCAAGTTGTGTATTTTTCATTGAAGCCACCTTCCTTATGGAAATGTTTCCCCGATTCCTATTCTGAAGTATTCATTTCTTTCTTTCAGAAGATATTATGCTTCACATGTTTTGATACAAGTGGCTACAACTTTTCTGTCACTCATACATACTTTAGAAAAAGATAATGAATATTTATCAATTTTGTCGGATTTGGGAAAAACTGAAAGTCAAGAATGAAGTCATTTAAAACTTTATGTATTTAATCCAGCACCATTAAAAAATACTAATCTCCTTTCTTTGTTAAAGTATGTGAGGAACTGAGCTCAGTTATTCATTACATCAAACATGACTTGGCCTAAAAGTGATAATCAAGGTAGCAATTATATATATCTTCTGTTTGTCATTTTTATAATTACATACAAGGATGGTTCAGGAATATTGTACAGTCATCAACATGTTATGAGATTTTGTGGATAATGTACCTTAAGCATGTCTAATTCCTTGTTTAGACTTGTGATCTGATTAATTAGTTCCTGCTGGGCTGAATCTGTCTCCTCATGCTGGGTCCCAAGGACAGACAACTCTGTTTTGAGTTGCTCTATATCCCACAGGTATCTTTCTTCCTTAAATCACAAGTTAAATAAAAATAAGAGGACAGTGAAAATTAATCTCTTGAAAAAGTTATTTCCGTGAGTATTGCTAAAAGGTTTTTAAACAATAAACTGTACATAATTTTGAATTACTAATCAATAAATAGCACGTAAAGTCCAGAATATTGTTTACTTAATAAAGAATTAAATGACATCATTTTGTAAATACTTTCTCAAAGGATTATTCTTAATTTAATATGCCAATGTTTTGGGCTGAAATCTTTGGGATATATTCTACAAACAAAACTACAAACTATCTGTGATTAGTAAGCCTCTACCTGACATGGAATAAACATCCCATTGCGAGGGAGGTGACTCACAGCATGAACACTGAATACTGATTCTGAATATGATGCATTACAACCCCACCCCCACCCCTGAACTGGAAACCACATTTCACATGATAAGATAGGAAATGATATTGATCGTTAGATTCATGATGCAATAAAATTGTCCCTGATGCTCTACTACCCAAAAAGAATTTAAAGGAATTCAGAATAACACCATTTTCTTCTTTTCAGCTGCTGAGTGTGAAAACCATATCTGATATGTTTGAGCAATAGCAAGAGTTTTAAATTAGCTGCTGTGGCAGCCATATTAAATTTGAGATGAGCACCATTTTCAGTCAGGACCAACTAGATATCATTAGAAGTCTTTGGTAAAAATCCAATGTGAATATGACCATCCATTCAGGCAGAGTAGTGATAACAATAGTTTCAAGATGGTTACCATGGTGGCCATATTGGATATCAGATCAGCACCATTTTCATTTAGGACAAAATAGACATCATAAGAAGCCTTTTTGTGAAAACCCTACACTGATATGACCATCCATCTAGGAGGGGTAGCAATAACAAGATTTTAAAAATGGACATCATGCTGGCATTATTAGAGGTCAGACTGGCATGTACCATTTTATTTTAGAACAAACTAGTTATCATAAGAAGTTTTTCGTCAATATGACTTTCCATTAAGAAGGAATACCAATAACGATATTTTTCAGATATTCACTGTTGTGGCCATATTGGAGATCAAATCAGCACCATTTCCAGTCGAGACCAACTAGACATCACAAGAATTCCAGTGAAAACCACACATCCATATGATTTTCCATTAAGGAGTTACAGCAATGACAAGATTTTCAAGATGAATGTCATGGTGGCCATACTGGATGTAAATATGGCACCATTTTCACTTAGGACCAAGTAGACGTCTTAAGTCTCCTGGTGAAAAACCAATGTTGCTATGAATTTCTGTTCAGGATGAGTAGCAATAACAAGATTTTCAAGATATGACTTTGCATTGTTATTACTCTAGGATTTAAAATAATCTAACAGAAAGATAGTGACACCAACAATGTATGTAAAATCAACAATTTATTTCTCTGTAATTAAAATGAAAATTCAAAAGACACTTACAATTTGTTAATTAAATTCCAAATAATCCTAAATGTCCTAAACACAAGTCAGACATTATAAAATATTCTGAATGAATGAATTTTCCAAGTGAATGAATATTCCAAATGAATGAATGCTCCGAATGAATGAATAGTTTGGAATGTCCTGATGTACCACAATGATAGTCTGGAATGTCCTGATGTACCACAACAATAGTCTTGAATGTCCTGATGTACCATAAACAATACAATCCAGAATATCTTTGAGAATGCCCACAAATATCCAAAAGTCATATATTTAAATCCAAAGGTTAATGAGCACTTTATGGTAATTCCAATGAATGTTCAAATAAATAATTCCTTTCGAATTATGTCAAAAGCACTACAGCATTACAGCACAACTATGATTCCAAACAATCTGATGATTCCAAACAAACTGATCATAAAAAAACAGGAATGTTTTTAACAAAGGATTTAAAATTGGAATAATTATAATGTGTTCATCAAGTTCTTATACTCTCTTTGCAAATGGCCTATTTCATACAGGACATGTGTCATCTAATGATCCACAATGCAATACAAAATGCGTCATTCGAGTGGAAAGTTCCACAACATAGTTGTGAATAATTGTCAACAACTCTGACCTTGAACTCAAAGGTCAGTAAATACCTTGTTGACATCTTAACCAAACTTTAAGTGCGACTTACTATTGACTGTATTTAAAGTACAATCATAGATTAAAAGTTTAGGCACTCATTATAAATTCTATTTACATAACACCATTAAGGAGGAGTAGCAATAAAAAGATTTTCAAGATGGTTGCTGTGGTGGCCATATTGGAGATCAGATCAACACCATTTTTAGTTGAGGTCACCTAAACATCATAAGAAGTCTTTCTGTGAAAACCGCATATTGATATGACTTTCTGTTCTGGAGAAGTAGCAATAACAAGATTTTTTAGATGGGTGCCATATTGACCATCAGATTGGATTCAGCACCAACTAGACATCATAATAAGTCTTTTAGTGGAAACCATGTTTTGATATGACCAACCATTCAGCAGGAGTAGCAATAACAAAATTTTCAAGCTGACCACTCTGTCAGTCATACTGGATGTCCGAGCAGCACCATTTTCATTTAGGACCAACAAGACATAGTAAGAAGTCTTATGGTAGAAACGCCATGTCAATATGACCTTTTGTTCAGAAGGAGCAGCAATAAAAAGATTTTCAAGATGACTGCCATGGTGGTAATTTGTGACTTCAGATCAGCACTCTATTCATTTGAAACCAACTAGACACCATTAGAAGTCTTTTGGTGAAAACACCATGGTGATATGATCATCCATTCAGTTGAAGTACATGTAACTATAACAAGATTTTTCAAGATGGCCACTGTGGTGGCCAGATTGGATGTCCGAGAAGCACCATTTTCATTCAGGACCACTAGATCATGGGATCAATGTGCGTGTAAAGTTTCATATCAATCCTTCAAGTAGTGTAGCAATAACAATCTTGTGCTAATGGATGCACTGACAACGGATGACAGGCAACAGGCCATCCCATGAGCTCTTTTGGTCTATGAACCGTAGAGTTAAAAAACAAACAAACAAACAAACAAACAAAAACCCCAGTGAATATCGACTTTTCTACATGGATGTCAAACAATTGGCTGTTATATTACTATGATATCTGAAAAGAAAACAATAGTTTTCTTTGTTGGAATATACACTTTAAACAAGAGTCCCTCAAAGGGACTGACTCACCACTGGCCAAAAAGAATTTCCAGGAATTCAAGTTAAGACCAATTCTTCAAGTTAACATCTGAGTGTTGAAATGATCACTGATATTCTTCAGCGATTTTTAAATTAGCTGCAGTGGTCGACATATTGGATGTCAGATTGGCACCATTTTCATATTGGACCAACAATGACATCATATGAAGTATTTTCTTAAAAATCCGATGTTGATATGACCATCCTTTTAGGAGCAGCAATAACAAAATTTTCAAGATGTCCACTGTCACAAGCATATTGGATGTGCAAGCAGGTCCATTTTCATTCATGACCAAGTAGACATCATAAGAGATCTTTTGCTCAAAACCCCATATCGTTATGACCTTCCATTCAGGAGGTGTAGTGATAACAAGGTTTTCAAGAGGACTACTATGGTGGCCATAATGGTCTTCAGATCAGCAATATTTTCATTTAGGTCGAATTAGAAATCAAAATAAGTCTTTTAGTGAAAAATCCCATTCTGATATGACAATCCATTCAGGAGGAGTATTGATAACAAGATTTTCAAGATAGCCATTGTGGTGGCCATATTGTATGTGTAAGTGGCACCATTTTCATTTAGAACCAACTAGACATCATAAGAAGTCTTCATGCTGAAAACCCCATGTCAGTATGACTTTCTGTTCAGGAGGAGTAGCGATAAGATTTTCAAGATGGCTGCCATGTTGGGCATCCTGGACATCAGATCGGAACCATTTTCAATCAGACCAACTAGATATCATAAGAAATTTTTTGGTGAAAACCCCATGTTGATATAACCATCCATTCAGGTGAAGTAGAGATAACAAGATTTTAAAACTGGCTGCTGTGGTGGTCATACTGGAAGTCCAAGCAGCACCAGCTTCATTTACGATCAACTAGATCAATGGATGAATGTGTGTGTAAAGTTTCATGGCAATCCTCCAAGTAGTTTAGAAGGAGTAGCAATAACAAACTTGTCCCAATGGATGGATGGACAACGGACAACAGACAACGGGCCATCCTGTAAGCTCTCCTGGTCTATGATCAGAAGAGCCAAGATAAAAAAAATTTCATTCAAAGTTGTATTTTTACTAAAATTCTGCAAAAGCCTATAGAAGGGTAATTTTGCAACATGGGTCATAAGCAACATCTCCATTCTGAGTCACAAAACTGCTGGATATTGGAAGGTATGTTGTATTATGATAAGTATCACAATAATTGTCTGTGATACAATATATATGAGAATAGTATCGCATATAAACAAGAGTCCCTCAAAGGGACTGTCACTCTAATGGCAAAAAGGTTTTCCAGAAGTTCAAGACAAGACCATTTCTTCTTTTTAACTGCTTAGTGTTGAAACCATCCATGATATTCTTGAGCAGTAAGATTATCAAATTTGCCACTGTGGCAACCATATTGGATGTAAGATCAGCACTATTTTCAATTTGGAACAAAATGGATACCATTAGAAGATTTTTGGTGAAAACCCCATGTTTATATAGCCATCCATTAAGGAGAATTAGTGACAAGATTTTCAATATGTTCATTGTGGCAGCCATATTTGATGACAGATTGACACCATTTTCATTCAGGACCAACTAGATATCATAATCTGTCTTCTGGTGAAAACCCCCATGTCAGTATGGCTTTCCATTTTGTAGGTGTACCAATAATGAGATTTTCAAGATGGCTGCCATGGTAGCCACACTGGATCATAAAAAGGCTTCTGGTGAAAAACCCATGTCGATATGACTTTCCATTAGGAGTAGCAATAATAAGATTTTCAAGTTGGCCGTTGTGGTGGCCATATTGGAAATCAGATCAGCACCATTTTCATTTGAGACCAACTAGACATCACAAGAAGTCTTCTGGTGAAAACCCGATGTCTATATGACTTTCTGTTAAGTAGGAGTAGCTATAACAATCTTTCATGATGACTGATGTGGTGGCCATATTGGATGTCAGATTGGCACCATTCTCATTCATGAACAACTAGACATCATAAACAGTCTTTTTTGTGAAAACCCCATGCTGATATGACCATCCATTTATGTGAAGTAGCAATAACAAGATTTTTTAGATGGCCGCTGTGGTGGCAATATTGAATGTCTGGGTGGCACCAATTTCATTTAGGGCCAATCAGACATCATAAGAAGTCTTCTAGTAAAAACCCCATGTTGATATGAGTTTCTGTTCAGAAGTAGTAGTAATCACAAGATTTTCAAGATAGCTGCTGTGGTGGCCATACTGCATCTCAGATCTGCACCATTTTCATTTAGGAGCTACTAGACATCATAAGAAGTCTATTACTGAAAACCCCAGGAGGATTAGCAATAAAAAGAGTTTCAATATGGCTGCTGTGGTGGCCATATTAGATGTGCGAACAGCACCATTAGGACCAACAGAGCTATGGTATGAATGTGTGTCTAAAGTTTCATGGCAATTCTCAAAGTAGTTTGGTAGGAGAAGCAATAACAAACTTGTGCTATTATGGATGGATAGACAAAAGGACATCTCATAAGTTCTCCTGGTCTGTAAAACATAAATGTAAATCCATGTTTGCAAAACAAACATCATTTATATCATTGCATAAATCCTTGTTGGATGGGCTAAATTCCTAAACGAACAGAAACAAAGATTTGTTCTTTTCTTTTTGTTTTTTATTAGAATATTCACTGAACACTGTTTAGATGAACCATAATGATTTTTAAAAACACTTTTAGTTTAATAATAAATGAGGTAAGCATAAAATTGGGAACACTCAGGTGGAAAACAAAAATATTTACCAGAATTAATCAAATGTACATATATTAATTATTTGAAAAATGCTTTAAAACCTCTTGAGAAATAATTATTAACTGCTATTGTGTGATAGACCAAAATTCTTTGAATTTCAAAAGGGTGTGTGTAGCAGTTCTTTTAGGCAGATAGAGAAGTTGTTTACTTGTTTCAAAGGGATAGCAAGATGACAAAAAATGTTTATTTTCAACCATTTTTATATCATGCTTCATTCTACTATCATCATGTATCAATAGTCTACTATCATCATGTATCAATATTCTACTATCATCATGTATCAATATTCGATTATTGTTATGTTATAATAGTCTGAGTCTGTATCATGATACATATTGCCATAGTGATTTATTAATGCAGATATGATATCGAAATACCTCTACTAAACACCAACATTTGCCACCCTCCCTATCCACAACTATCTTAGATGTTGGCGCTTGGCACGGTGTTATCTAAAATAATTTACTGATCTTATTTTTGTACCAAATTGTTTTGCTATGATTTTGATTTCTCTGCCCACATCATAGGAAAGAATGAAGGAATGTAAATCCCCATCTTTCATATGAAGCACAGCAAATACTCCAGCTGTAATGAAAACATTATGTTCCTCCCAGCTGCTCTTCTAGATTCAATAAAAGCTGCTTGAATATGGATATCATAAAGGTGCAAATATTTGATTTAAAAAGTTATTGTCCTTTTACTCTCAAATTCCAGCTGCATCTACTAACTTTCATTGCCTGCCACAGTACATGCTTTGCAGATTTTGGATTGCCACTCAATATGGTGGACATGGACACAAGGGGCAAAAGATTAAGTGTCCACTACAGATAGTGAATGTCCACTCTGTCTAGAGGATGTCCAGTCAGTCTAGAAAACTTCGTCATAGATTTTATGGCAGCCGTAGTGGGTTTTATGTCATCCCTCGCTGATTCTATTGCATTCACCCTGTGAGTCAACACACTAAACAAACAGATGGGATAAACCCTAATGCCGTAAACCTGACCATGGCAGGTGTCAATTTAATATCTTTACCTGTATAAACTATACAGTAGTAACACTGTCTGTGGTATTTATCAGTGGCCTACCTAGGAATAGGAACAGACGAATGTGTGTAACATAGAAAAAAATACTGTTTTAAATGTTTTAGATATCCTCCCACCCATGCCCATGACATAGCGTACATTAGAAAAATTGGCTAGCTATAATGTATATCCCTGTTGATCGACTGAATGTACATGTACATGTTAGCATATACACTGGTGGAAATTTACATACTGTTCTGCATCAATCAGTAACTTCAATGTTTTTTCTCAGTAAATGATATTTCATGCAAGTGCTTGTTATATTGGTTATTTAGTTTCTCATAGTTTCCCTTTAATTGCCAAGCAATTTTCAAAGCCCCCTCTGAACAAATTATTGAAAGCAGTAACAAATAAAGAATGAAAAGCCCCTTTCTTATCACAAATGCATAAGACGTTTATGTAAGATAGTTGTCATTTATTGCATTTGTCCTTTAGACAAAATTGTTATCAAGTAAACAGCTTAATTAAATTTATTTAACTGAATAAATGTCAGAGACACATGTGGCAATAATAATCTTCTAAAATGATGATAAACTTTAAGACTAATAATTATGACCAAAAGTGAGTACAAATGAATGCTATACTATTTATAGCCAGGACCTGAAAACAATAGCGGTCAGAGGTCCAGGACCTATTATATTTGGCCGCCAACCTGTAATATATTACCATTACTAACCCATCAAGACATTTAATATTTCTTACTTGTTCCCAAAACTGAATACAATGTGCTGTTTAATCCATAAAACATCTGAAATATAGTCCTACAAGTGCACTGATTCAAGTGGAAGTCAAGCGCCTGATAATGAGACTTGTGTTATAAACCGAAAATCACCATATTTAGTAATTTTAAAAAACACACCAGTCTGTGCTTGATCTTTTTCAGCTGAACATTTGTCTTTCCTGAACCTCAACTAAAATCAATCATCTACTCTAAAAGCTTACCCAGTGTTCTAGGTGAGTTTATTTGAGTATTGATTTTTTGGTGGGCCAACATAAAGAACATGGAATTAGTCTGCAACAGCTAGTGCAGTACCTGTTGCACTGCAGGAAGGCAAACATTCTTGATCCGAAAAGGATGCAAACAACAATTAAAAAAAACCTGAGGATTGTGTATCTGTTTCTTCCTGTGACGAGAGGTGAGAAGGATGCTTGACCCTCTTTTCTACTTGATCACTGGATATTATAAATGTTAGGAAAGATAAAATGTAAGGCTACTGTAAAATAAAATATTTTGCTGCAAAAATGAAAGAAAAAAATGATATGCTTAGCAGATTTATGAAAATCATGAATCATGGTCAGTGTAAATATATAATTTTCTGATATTTATGGTAACTGAACAAATAAATATACAAATGAATAGACTAAATAAATATACAAATGAACAGACTAAATAAATATACAAGTAAATAGACTAAATAAGTAATTTATGAATCAATGAGCAAAAAAGTATGTGGATTTCTCATTTCTAGCTTTCATTACTGTTGGTAATTTTTCCTGTGTTTTGTCAGACTTAGTTGCTGGAGCAGTGCTTATGTGAACCTGGGCATTGAGGGATCCAACTGGTTCAGGACCAGCGAGTCAAAAACGACATTTTCAGGCCCTGATGGCATACATGCACAATGAAGCCAGCTGCTACATGTTACCTTCTTCATTCAAGTCAACAATGGTCAGTCATGAAGTACATGCAAAACTGGGCAACACCTTTGAAGCTGAGTTTTGATGTTATTTTTTAGTGCTGATGGTTCAAACATTAAACATTAACTGCAGAATGAAAATATTTCTCGTTGTCACACAACCAAACACTATAATACTACTAGCAAAAAAAAAATTGCGACTTGCAATATGGACTGAGAAATGCAACGAGTTTAGGGACTGAAGATTTAATTGGAAGTGGGAAACAGGGATTTTTTTGGGGCTTAAATTACTTAAATTAGAATTCAATCATGTCACGAGGATCATTTTGAAAACATAAAGAATTTCTCTCTAATGAAGCCACTAAAGCTCTGACAACATACCGTAAAGGCTTGAATGAATACATTTTGATACCTTTCTTAATGCAGAATAAATAAATAAACTGAACATATTGAAAGTCAATTGAGATATTATTGCTTCAATAATCAAAATGAACACAAACAATATTTGCTACAACCCTATAATTAATCCCTAAGGTTCACAATAAACAGGAAATAATTTGGATTTACAGCCTTGGAAGTGAAAATCTCCCCTATTACCAGTTTGGAGTAGATACAAAAGTTCAAGCAGTGAAACGTGTTTAAAGCAATTAAAAAATACAAAGCCACATATTAAGGGCACTCAATGCAAGTACAATAGATTTTATAGCCTTGGCAAGTACAATAGATCTTATAGCCTTGGCAAGTACAATAGATTTTATAGCCTTGGCAAGTACAATAGATTTTATAGCCTTGGCAAGTACAGTAGATTTTATAGCCTTGGCAAGTACAATAGATCTTATAGCCTTGGCAAGTACAATAGATTTTATAGCCTTGGCAAGTACAATAGATCTTATAGCCTTGGCAAATACATGGCTTAGTAATTTGGGACAATATAAAAGGCATTTTTGATAGAAATGATGTGTTCAGCTTATACATAATATGGTATAAATTAAAAAATATAAAAAAACTATTATAAAAAGATCATACAAAAACTAGAGACACTTTATTTTACAGCAAATACAATAATATCAATTGCTTAAAGTCATTGCACAACTAAGTTTGCATAATAGTTGGCATTTCGACTGGATTTTAAAAGAGGATTATGATTATGTTAATCATCATCATCATTATCACAGTCCCCATCATCATATTTATTGCCATCATTTGATATTTGTAGCGGTTTTAGAGCTTATTATAACAAAACAATTTAATGACACTTGACATACTAAACAGTATGAAATCTTTTTTTTCTATTCTGTTGCCAACAGCGTTTCAACTCTCATGTATCATATAAAATAAGTCCCTAGTAAAAATGATATATGGGTCAACAAATGTAACAAATTAGTGGAATACTAGCGACTTAACTGATAATAAAACAATATTAAGTGGTATCTTAATTTACCAAAAATAATTAAATGATTAAGCATTTTCATCACTTTCAGACATAAATTTAGTAATATTAAACTTGTCGGATGCCCAAACAAGCAGAGATACACAATTTTTGGAGCTGATAACAAAGGAATACAGCAGCATGTGCTTAGTATGGTCTTCTTATAAACTGTAGATCTACAGTAAATCTAAAAATGTGTCTCGTACTCTGGCTCCTCAGATCTTGGTAAAATCTGTCACATACATGTACATTTAATGCAGAAGTGCTACACAGTGGCTGGACTAGTGGATGGATATCAGTATGTTAAGTAAATCTGTAAAGTGGCCAATGGAATAAAACAAAAGAGATCACTGTGTATTTCTCATATTGTTTATTTTATTGGAAGCTGCAGGTGGCAGAGTGGTCAAATTAGCTTGCCTTTACAGATCGCTCATGTCACACCTCTGTCTGCATGAGTTTGAGTCTTGGCTTGGTCAATAATGGGTATGTGAGAAAGCTTGCCAGTAGTTTCCAGTGGGTTGGTGGTTTTTCTTGGGTTCTTCCTCCACCAAATATACTGGCTGCCATGTATAGCCCTATCATGTGCTGAAAAATGGTGTTAAACTCACAAAAACCAAACAATTTTTTTATTGACTGAATAGTCCATGCAATCGTGTTCCAGACTGCTTTGACATCTTTCTCCTTCTTGCATCAACCCACTTATACTTACATGTGTTATCTTTCCTTGTTTTTATTTAGAAGCAGAATTTCTCTCTCACTCTCTCTGTTAGCCATGGTTATGAAAATCATTGTACCATTCAACTTTTTACATTTTGTGAAGCACCTAAATATTTTCATGAGATTCTTTGCTTGAAAATGTATCTTTTGTCTCTAGCAATACATGTTAATGTGTTTTAGTTGGCGACAGTGTGCGAAATTGCAGCCAGCCCGCTGGTCAGCTGCCAGCTAATTTCACAGCGGACTAGGGCAAAAAATAAGTAGTCAGTCTTTCTGACCAGTTGGTATTTTTGGCATATCGAGTAAATGTAACCTACAAATTGTATATTTTATGATATTAAAAGAAATAATAGAAACCAAGTGACAAATAAATAATGGGAATTGTTTCTGATGACCACTCGCGAATATGGGTGAGATGAAAAGATGAATAACTTGCATGTTCTCTGAGTTTAGTAGATGCTTGCAACTCCAGTTAAAAACTCTTTAGTGTCAATGTGATGTCTGATGACACATGCTACTTACGATTCTGTAAGTATAGATGTAGAGGAATTGATATGCCTCAAAGCTACTTGAGGCCAAAAACCAAAGACAGCCAAGGAAAACAGAACTATTCAAAAGGAATACAACTCTATCAAATGAAAAATAGTTGGGTTATAGTATTTGCATAGAATATAGAAACAGAATGCATGTTAAGGCCATGACAATGCTGTTAACTGTTCAGCTGCAATCTGTTGATGTGGATGCATTTGATCCAGTTCCAGCAATCCACTGCTGGAACTCATCTTTCTGCAGACCTAACTTCATGGGCAGTTGCACTTTGGATACCAGAGCCTCATCTTTGCAGGCTGGTCTGGTTCTGATACAGTCATTTATGACAAGTCTGTGGATGAGGATCCTGATTCTTATTCTGACTATGATTTAGACTGGTCATCAATGGCAGCAACAGATTCTGATGCCCACTGTCTAGATGATTTATGTCTGGATCTGGATCAGCTCGACGGTAAGCATCATTGTCCTGGTCAGTAAACAGTGGTCATGTTAAACAGAATTTAATAAAGTTAATAAATTTGACTATGTGATATAAATATTGTTAGTATGTGTTTTTCTTTATTTTCCATGTTTAATTTATACTAAAACATCATGCCAAAGGCTGATGCTTATGTCTGCTTGCATTTACATTCGAGTCATTGACTACATCTTGTTTCATGAAATGTAGCACCAGTCGATTATGGATAGAACCAGTAGTATTTCCAGGTTGCTGGTCCTGTGGGCTTGCAGAAGTTTTTAGCGAGTTTCGCACATTGGTGGGCGAGTCTTAAAAAGATCATTCTGCACTGTCTACTGTAGCTCAGTAGTCAGGCAAGTTCCATATGATGTAGTAGGCATTCACTATTACATAATTATATTGCTGTGACTTTCTGATATGGGCAATAAAACTTAATCCATCCACTATGAGCCACGATGTGGACATCCATGATGACCACTACATTAGGTCTAGCATGGATGGATTAATTTTCACTGCAGAAAGGTGGATTTTCCTAAATCTGCAACATGTCTACTGTACAATGCAAAAATGCTACCTTTCCCTAATATTTACAATTATGTAGCCATGTGCAACATTATGTTGCATTATCTGACCTGGACATGCCACTGCTCTTCAGTGGTGCTGAAGGTTTTCCTCTCCTCCTCCATCATTCTGTCCACTGCCGTCAGAGAAGTAGTGGCCTCATTCAGCTCTGCCTCCAGATCCTCTACCCTTTCCTCATAACCTCTAACCTCTGACCTGTACCTCTCTAGGTTCTGGAGGTTGACCGCAATCAGAGAATGAGCCTCCTGTAGATTGGCCACACTGCCCTAGGAATTTGATATATCACGTCATTAGCCTGACTTTCAAATTATGGTACTGTTTTCTTTCAACATAATAATTACTAAATTATTAATTTCAAAGTCATGGTCTTGTTGCTTAGACCAAATGACCACATATTTTACCCATCTCAAAGGCAAAATGCAAATTCCATTTAAATATCTTTCTACATCCCAAGTCATATATAACAAATTACATCAAAATGCAAATCAGATATTTATTTTCATTATAAAAATGACCTTTAAAACTTTCTTTCCCATTATAAATAAAATTTACACAATTTTCATAGGCAAACTATTCGAGTATGAGTGTCTGAAATCTCTAAATTTGATGAAAACACTTACAATGAGACATTTATTATTGGAAATGCTAATAATAATAATAATGATGACTTAATATATTCTTTTAAAAAGCTCTAAGCGCTTTACAACATAACATTAACACATAAAGGTATTACAAAAAAAAAAACCAGTTTGCATACAGTCAACATTTAAAAACATGAAAATATCTCACAAACAATATCAAAGACAAATTAATTATTACACACAAAACAACATGAAACATGAATTTGCAATACAGTTTCAATCTAACACTAATGGCCAATGGTAAATGACAAATTTATTCTTGCTGATGGAAAAGATGTGTCTTGAGAGCACTCTTGAATGTGATCGTGGTCTCTTTGTGTCTGAGATCAAGAGGCAGTTCATTCCAAGTAGCTGGACCCTGATATGCAAATGAGCATTGTCCATATAACTTAGTTTTAACCTTAGGAATACTAAGTTTACGAGTGTCCGATGATTAGCGCAAGCTTCTAGCAGGCGTGTACACGTGAGTGAGATCGGAGAGGTATTTTGGACCAGAAGCAGTCAACGAAGTATAACACAGAGAAGCGATTTTGTGCTTGATTCTACTGCGAACAGGTAGCCAGTGGAGTTTGTGAAAAAGTGGGGTGGTATGATCCATTCTTGGTGCTCTAAGAATGATCCTTGCTGCAGTGTTTTGCACCTTTTGAAGTATCTGCAGAAGACACAGTGGCAGACCAGAAAGAAGAGCATTACAATAGTGCTAAATTTGGATTTTCTCACTAAACCCATCTTATGCACACTGAAACAAAATATACAGTAGACCCCTTTCTACACTTTGTTAACCAATATCTGGACATTACTAAATTTACAGTAGACCCCTTTCTACACTTTGTTAACCAATATCTGGACATTACTAAATTTACAGTAGACCCCTTTCTACACTTTGTTAACCAATATCTGGACATTACTAAATTTACAGTAGACCCCTTTCTGTACTTTGTTAACCAATATCTGGACATTACAAAATATACAGTAGACCCCTTTCTATACTTTGTTAACCAATATCTGGACATTACTAAATATACATAGACCCCTTGCTACATTTTTTTAACAAATATCTGGACATTGCTCAATATACAGTAGACCCCTTTCTACACTTTGTTAACCAATATCTGGACATTGCTACACATGAATTTACATAATGAAACTTGTGTCCCATATAATTTCTTAAAGAGATGTTTGTTGCAAGTTTTGGTATCACAAGAAGAAAATGTTCAATGTATCATTAAGTTCCAGGTAAAAAGGTTATGAACTTTTATATGAAAAAGAGTGAAACAGGGACAAGACAAGAATTAGGAAAGCATTACATAATATATGTTCTGTAGTAGAAGTTTGGGGCTGTAAATTGCAGTGAAATACTTGCATGTTTTGTAAGTGTTAACATGTTTGCATAACCATGTGATTTTATTTACACATTAGTTTGATAATAGCAATGAAATATATAATAACTAGAGCTATTAGTGATGGGTGCATTGCAAAGGGTTTGACTTACTAAAATTTGCTTTACTAGATTTTAAACAGAGGAACTTGTGTTGGGAAACCAAAGTTAGTAGAACGGGTATTCAGGGGACATAACTCATCTAAATGATGATGTGGTGCTGAAAATCCATCTCATTCACGGTCTCATCAATATAAGATGCATTATAAATTTGGATGAAATCAAATATTCCTTAGTAAAATTATGCTGCAGAAACCAAAATTTAGGAGGATGGGCAATCAGGGGCCACAAGTCTTGTAATTGATAATGATGAAGGCTAGACATGAAACACATTCAAGGCCTCATCAATATAAATCTGCATGACAATTTTTTTATAATTCCAAGAAAGTACTGCTGCTAAAACCAAAGTCAGGTCGACAGATAATCAGAGTCATAACTCCTGTAAATTATGCTATGGAATTCTAGAAATCGCACCTATTTGGTCTTATCAGTATTGAAGTGCATGCTAGATTTAACTGAAATCACTTAGTAAAGTTATGCTGCAGAAACCAAAGTAGGAGACTGAAAAATCATGGGTCATAGATCCTCTTAATATATTGTTTAATGCTGGAAATTGACCTCATTCAAGGTCCCATCAAGATAAAGCTGGATGCCAAAGCTGGTTGAAATACTATGAGCCTTGGCAAAGTTGTCATGCAGAAACCAGTTAGGAGGATCTGAAATCAGGAGCCTTAACTCCTCCAAACGATAATGTGAAAAGCTGGAAATCTAGCTCATTCAAGGTCCCATCAACATAAAACTGCATGTGAAATCTGGTTTAAATCCAACAATCCTATGTAAAATTATGCTGCTGAAAACACATTCAGGAGAAAGGATAATTAGAGCTATTACCCCTGTAAATAATGTCATGGAACACTGGAAATCGAAAGCATTCAATGTATCCTAAATATAATGTAGTGTGCCAAATTTGGTTGGAATCCAACAATTCTCAGAAACTAAAGTCATGATGACAGAAAATCAGGGGGCATAACTCCTATTGATAAAGTTGTTGAACACTGGAAATCAAGAAATCAAACCTAAAGTCATGATGACAGAAAATCAGGGGGCATAACTCCTATTGATAAAGTTGTTGAACACTGGAAATCAAACCCATTCAAGGTCTTAACAACATAGAGCTGTCTGCCAAATTTACTTAAAATGCAATAAGCTTCAGTAAAGTTACGCTGTATAAAAGAAGTTTGGAGGGCACACAATCAGAGGCCATAAATCTTCTAGATGATGACAGAGAAAACTGTAACTCTTGTGCGGTCTTATCAGCATAAAGCTGTATGTAAAAGTTAAAATCCAACAATTCCTGGTAAAGTTATCTTGCTCCACCAACATACATGCTAAGTTTTCTGAGACCATTTGTGTTCACAGGAAGATTGAGTCCAAATCAAGACGATTAGCGTAACGATCATTTTTGTCATAAATTTAAGTGCGAAAGTGCAAATTGTATCAAAACTAAGTAAAATAACTACAATGAATAATAGTTACTCAACATTATTAATTTTCTTATATGTTATTTTCTTAATCTCAAAAAAAATAATGTAAGAACCTTCACAAGAATCACTGTCTGTGCTTCAGAAACTAATGATACACTGGTACCTCAAACACTCAAACAAACTTAGTTTTTTTTGTCTTTCAGTCTTTTAGAGAAGCTCTTTTGCAAGAGATACAAATCATTTGAAGGTCTGGAATCAAAACAGTCACACTTGGCATTTATCTTATACGATATTTATGATGACACAGTTTTTCCACATAAATTTCCATGGTGGTCAGTCTGAATCTTCCTCAGGGTCTGCATTACTGTGTGGCAAGCCAAGCTGAGTACTAGATTTGGGACTCTGGGTTTCTTCCAGGGTTTGGAAACTCTGCTTATGTCTACCCAGAAGACATCCAATGGTGTTTCTTCCTGAGTGAAACTAGGCAGGTCTGAGGTAGATGAGAGCTGGAAGTCCCTGAACTTGTCTTCAAGTTGAGACTGTTTATCAGTTGCTGTACCCAGTCTGTCACTCAACTGAAGCACAGCTTCTAATGAAAACTCCGATCTCCTCTCAGGATTCAGGTAACCAAGGGCCTTCAGGGTCTGGTCATGAAATGGAAACTTTGCTGTAACTTCTTCATAGAAGGACCTTACACTCCTGAAGAAGCAGATCAACTGGGTTGGCAAAATGTCATCTGGGTTGTTGTCAATGAAATGTCTGGGTTCCATACCCGCGGCTAAGAAAGAGTTGTCATACTGGTTTTCTGGCGACATAAGGTTGACCTCCGTAATGCTGGCTGATGCAGTAATAACACTCGTCTTCACAAACTTTCACATGAATATCCTTAGAATTTGTTTCATCTCCACATGGAGGTATCCCACCATTGCATCTCAAGCCTGGAACATGGTGTTAAAGTCATTCAGTGGTTCCATGATGTATAGAAGAAAGTGGTATGTCATTTTCATCTCTGGGTTTTGAAGGTTCTCAGAGAATTTGTTCACTCTGCTCCCCGTCTTCTCAGCATCTTCATGGCTCTGGAAATACGACTGAAAAGCTGGCCACTGTTAAAGGAAGTGTGCAATGCATTTCTGGAGTGACAGCCACCTTGTCCAGCTTGTGCTCCTCGATGTTGGTAAACTTCAGGAATTCCTTATACACCTCTCTAAGCTTGGAACTATAATTGAAGTAATAGTAGGTATTGAGCTGAAGTTCCTCAACTGGGATGGCCAATTTCTTCAAACCACACCACGTGCAGGTACTGGCCAAATGGCAGATACATCCAGGATCGATTACATTTGGTTACTGTTCACGAACTCTGGAGATGACAGAATTTTTCTTGCCAACAATTACATTCGCATTGTCACTGCTAAACCCCACCAGGTTCATCCATGGGATCTGTCTGTCTGTAAAGACTTCTTGAAGACAGCTGAAAAGGTTTTCACCAGTTCCAATATTGCAAATGGGCATAGCCTGGAATTTGGTTGTCACTCTGTGAATGTCATTGTCGAACACCCTTACAAGAATTGCTACACACTTTTCATCACTGTTGTCATTAGACTTGTCCATCATCACTGAGAAAGGGTTTTCCTTGCATAATAAAGTTACTTGATTGTCATATATGGGACCAGTGCATTGTTAACAATGTTTGTGACCTTAGTTCTTTTGTAGCGAAATTTCTGAGCAATTTGCGAGTCAGGAAACATAACCTTACACAGCTCACTAAAATGATCAGCAACCAAGAATGGTAACATTATGCTCCGCCACAATGTTAACAAACAAAACCTCTGCTTTAGTGACACTGTCTACTGATGTTGGTGCAAATGTTTGCATTACTTTAGGCACAACATTATGTGTCAATTTCTTGTTTGCAATGTGCTGCATACTTTTCAAGTGCCTTGTAAGATCATTCCCCCCACCCACTAGAAATGTTCAAATGTGTGTTGCAAGTTGTGCAGTACACAAAGCTTCCTGCCTTGTCACTATGCTTAACACATTTTAATTCACCTATCCAAGCACTGTTGAACTTGCAAACATATTTCTTTTTTCTTGACTACGTATTTTCCGTTGAAACCGTTAGCGGACATTTCGACATGGTACTAAAATGATACTTTTCAAGTATATTTCCAAATAGTTCAAGAACTGTTTAACGCTTGTCAGGTTGCCTGCTATCTTTTATACACGATACATTTATTACTCAATATTGAAATATTGATGAGTAAAACAATTTACGCATGTACAATATAAATGCATCAGCATGTGTTACAAGTCGCGATTTGATTGGTCGCTAGGTCGATAACAATTTGATTGACAGATTACAGTAGTTGTGAACAGTGTATTGAATGAAGTTTTAGCTGGAAATACCTATGCTTGGCACATTTTTTATTTCCAGGAGTTTCGATGGTGTCAAAAATCAACAGACTACTGGACAATCCGGGATACTTGGCATGTATGGATCATCTTTGTCAAATTGGACCCTAATCATAAAAGGTATATTAATAATTGGGTTGAACTGTACATTTGCACAGTAATTAGGATTTTTATTAATGATTTTGTTCATCTGTTCCATGTGTGTCAGATGAAGTACATGCAGTTTTTTTCAATAATGTATAATTATAGATAGACCCACATGATCTGTCCATTTTTACCTTTAATTGGAATAGTTATTAAGGTGTGGTCCAATTGATACATAGGTACAGTGGTGTGCTGTTGAGTTTAGCATAAAAAATGTCAGAGTAAGCAAATCATTAAATGCATAAAACTGAAAGACACAGTTAATACCTCCTTAACTTGCTTCTTGTAAATACCGTTAAGCTCCCACTGGCCCCTGTGTAACCCAGCCTCCTTCTACAGACTGGCCCCTGTGTAACCCAGCCTCCATCTACAGACTGGCCCCTTTGTAACCCAGCCTCCATCTACTGACTGGCCCCTGTGTAACCCAGCCTCCATCTACAGACTGGCCCCTGTGTAACCCAGCCTCTATCTACAGATTGGCCCCTGTGTAACCCAGTCTCCTTCTACAGACTGGCCCCTGTGTAACCCAGCCTCCATCTACAGACTGGCCCCTGTGTAACCCAGCCTCCATCTACAGATTGGCCCCTGTGTAACCCAGCCTCCATCAACAGACTGGCCCCTGTGTAACCCAGCCTCCATCTACAGACTGGCCAAATATTTTGATTCAAGTAAAGCCATTCTAATGCTAATTACTATAAATATTCTCTTAAAAGTCCAGTCAAGCTGCAAACTGCATGGATCTTGATCTGCCATCATATTTGGTGCTGGAAGATCTGGGTCTATGCAGTTTGATAGGAGTATAAGGAACATATGATGCTTGGGTAATTTTTAATTAAATATATACAAAAAACTACCAGCTTTCTTTATTTTGTGCATTCTTACACATACACTGATGTTCTCTCATAATTACATTCTCTCTCTCTCTCTCTCTCTCTCTCTCTCTCTCTCTCTCTCTCTCTCTCTCGTGTCACATAAGAATGTACAATAGACATTTTGTTCACATCTGCAAAACCATCAATAAACCGAAAACCTATCAAAACTAATTTTTTTTTTGGGGGGGGGGGGGGGGGGGTCTCAAGGGTTTTCAATTTTGAGAGGTTTCACTATATATATATATATATATATATATATATATATATATATATATATATATATATATATATATATGTATATATACATACACATACATACAAACACAGTCAAACCTGTCAATAGTGGCCACCCATGGGAAAGGGCAAAACTGGCCTTTATACACAGGTGACCTCTGTACATAACCTCACTTTTCAAAATTGGTTTTTGAATAAATACCATGCAGTGAATATCATCATTATTGTTATTATTATTATTATTATTGTTGTTGTTGTTATTATTATTATTATTACTACATTATCAAGATCAATTTATGTGCACTATTCTCTCCCAAATTTATGTTCCATGCAAAATTACTGTATCCTGGTCACTTTAATCCATGCTATAAATTAAATGATCACTGACTTAAAATAATCATCGATCTTAGTTTGTTTTGTGCATAATGACAAATCAATAATTTCACTACTGATTGATAGCTTACATACTTGTATGACTGTAAAAAAGAGGACTGACTCTTTGGTCGACCAACTTGTGTAAGTTAATCTTGGATACAGGTGTTCACGCTTTAAAAATAATAACTGGATTAGCTAGTTGCTCAACTTGCTTAGATCAAAAGACAGTTGGCTTATGTGAGAAGCCTGTGATGAATAGGAAAGAAGTTGTATATGACTATTCTTTGTGACCCATGAGCCAAAACTTTGCCTGCCTTTACAGACAAGTTTTAAATATTGAATGACTCCTGACATTAATGAAGAGGGATACAACTCGTATCTCATTTCAAAGATGAACTTTTTTCTTCAGAGATTGGTTTGGTTGACAGGCAAACAGATGAAGATATCAAACTATACCTGTCACACTGGCACAAAAGATGACTTCCATTTCTGTTGCGATCACACATCTACTTTTCACACCATCCAGCAAACACACTGCTTTGACCCTCAACCCTAATGATTAAAACTGCCTCATTTGAATTTAACATATTGACACCTTTGAGTTACACTGTTAACATGACTATGGAGTAGGGAGTACAAGCGAGAAAAAAAACGTTTGCACAATTATTGACATGATATTTCTTTATCTAAACAATTCCTTCTTCATGAAGCAAAAGTTTAGTTTTCATAGACTGAGTGGTCATTGTAGATACATATACATGCCAGTGACTGCTTAAGGCATGGAGAAACCACTGTTTGGTTGGGAAACACCTGGCCACTGACCGCCGAAGGCAGGTGACCGTTACATACAGGACATTTATATAGGAAATGTGCTTGGGGGAAATTAAAATGGCTGTTGTGAGCAGGTGACTGCTGAGTAAAGGTGACTGTTAGGATATAATTCAGAAAGTTTATTCTTTCTATTTTTAATCAAAAATGGAAAGGATTTATTTCTATTCCCCCAACCCCTCCACCCTAAAGCCCTTTCGATGTTAGTACTAAAAGTGTTTTAACAGATGGGGACAGTCATAAACCATATAAAATATTGACTGAGAATAAAGTACCACCTGATATTTCTCTTTCCAGCTTTCACAGTCTTTAAGCAGATATTCTTTTTCCTTCATAATCTGAAAAAAAAAAAAAAGAAAAGGCAAAGGAGTCATACACACAGACTTATAATACCCATAAGAAACTCTTAGCATAACGATGGTACACTTGTTACAAAATATCGTGGCCATCGAGACTTCTAGAGACAATGTGAGAACATCAGTTTGCTACTGTGTCTGGGGATTACTGAAATTTTCAGTTCAAACATTTTTTTCATGTAATTTGGAAATTGTAGCTGCCAAGCAAGTTAAATCATATTTTGCATACATGTATTTTTTTCATGATCATGAGCTCTTGTTTGAGATGTATGAGTGAGCCCCAATTCCTACATGTAATTGGCAAAAAAAACAATACAATAGGCACCCCTAAAGTTGTTGGTTAGGTGTGAATTGGGAATGTCTTTTCGTAAGGTATTATTGATGATGATTAAGGTAATGAAAAAATGAGAAATTTTATAAAAGGTGATTGATATAAGATAAAAGATGAAGAGAAAAAACAATTTTGGGTATACCTATTTTCAGTATTATCAGAATTTTTCATCTTAAATTTCATAGTTTTCAATAATTACATATTCTTTATAATTTTTCTCATGTTCAATATCTTCAAAATTCTCGCTGTCTGTATATTTCCCTAATAGGAAATCTAAATCTGGATCACCATTCAAAATGAGAAAATCTTCATTCCCTTAGGCATTTCAGTGCTCAAAGAAACAAATTTTCAGACACATGCCCTGGGAAAGTGACTTTAATAAAACATTAGCCCTGACTCCAATTCTACTAGTCCCGATTCCAATTCCATGTGCCCGAAAGGGACCTATTTTTTTAAATATCTTTTTTACAGAACATTGAAAATGCTGTACTTTAAATATGAAAAGAAGTAAACAAAATCATATTAAATTGACTTGTGTGTTTTTGGCCTCTCAAAATATTGAACGTAAAGCAAATGTTTTCCTCCAGGTCCTGATGTCAAGCACTGTCCAATTACTCTATCAATGTCTTCCTTGCTAATTGGATCAGCAGCGTCAATGTTCATTAGCATCTGAAGCATGACTTGCTTTATACAGCAGTGCTTGAAGAAATTTTTTATCCAGACACAGGCCCTGGGCAAGTAGCTTTAAAAAATCACCTGCCCTGACTTAAAATAAATTAGCCTGACAAGGTCATATTTTTTACTATTATTTTGATACCCTCCAGACAAATGAAATGGTGTGGTCCTTATCCTTGTGATACTGTCCATGAGACTGAACCCTTGTTCACATTCTGCTGAAGCGGAACTCGCAACTAATGAGATTTCCAACAATTTCACAATTTCTGCATGATCAAGTGGTAAATTCTGAATAATTGTGGCATACACCTCTGCTCTTGTGATCTCAAACTGTATGTCTTCAGGTCAATGTACAGTCAGTGTATTTCACTGTGATCTGTAGGGACGAGTATTTGAGGCCCTTCCAGTAGTTTCATTTAAAAATCTTCAAGTTTTCAAGTCTTCAAGCCTGATTTTCCGGCGACACGCAGCTAGCATGATGTTTACTTTTCATTAAGCTCTAAGCACATGCCTTAGCTGGCATCACTGATCTCCCGACCTCATATGCATAAGAATAATGGCTGCGATACATCACAAGATTTTGGTGAGTTTCCAAATCTCGGATATTATAAGTCTGTGAGTATGACAAGTTTACTAAACAAAATAAACATGAGGGCCGCTCAACAGCTGTTATTTTCTATAACAACACATATAGTGTACATACTTGACAGATATACACATCCTAGGTGTATATACTAAATTCTGGACAAATGTTATGAGAAGGTACAAGGTATGCAAAACTATTCAATATCAACAATTTTATTATATTTGAAAAATGACATATTTAAAGTTCAATTTTACAAAACTATTCCATATCAATAATTTTAATATATTTGAAAAATGACATATTTAAAATTCAATTTTACTAAACAAATAAAATCAGGGCCACTGTAAACCTTTTGTTTGCTATTACAACACATATGTGCTTTATAAAAATCCATATATTAAGCATGTATCAATAATTTGTAATAAGTTTTATGAGAAGGCAAATATGAACAAAACTACTTTATATCACAGATTTAACCTTATTTTTAAAAGTCATTATAAGTTCAAATTTACTAAACAAACATTAGGGTCACTTGAATAGCATTCATTTTGTACAACCACACATACATGCTTGACAGATATATACACATTATGTGTGTATGCTAAATTCTTAACAACATGAATACAAGTGTGAAACTACTCCATACATCACTGTTTTGTCCATATTTGAAATAAAATTAAAAAACCACAAGACATTTCAGTTCAATTTTATATAGTAAAGAAATATTAAGGCTACTCAAGAGCTTTTACTTCCTATTGCAGTGCATAAGAAGTGCATTGCGTATAACCCGGGTCCATATGCAAACAACATAGACCCTGATCTGCCATCGCATAATATGCCAGCAGATAGGGTCTATGTTGTTTTGTTCTACTGATTAGTCCTTACAAGCTCCATAGACCCAGATCTGCTGGTGCATTATGCAACAGCAGATCTGGGTTTATGCAGTTTGCAGTTGGTATTGGATTATACGCAAGTATACATGGTACATTTGACAAAAAAAAATACATTTTATATGTGTATACTTTGATTTCTGAGGAGTTTTGAAGAAAGGCATAGGAGGATATATGTAAAGTTACTGTTTTAATTCTATTCGCATTTAAATTAAAATACACACTTTCAGTTCTATCTGGCTCAACAAACACAACGCTAGGAAAAGTTGAGAATTTATTTCATACTAGAAATATGACTACTAGAAATATATAAGCTTGACAAAAGTACGATATTTAGTGTAATTACCCAATTTGTTTCAATTTGATAGGAAGACATTCAAAGACATGGGTATAAACACAGTAAATTCTCTTCTCAGTATTTAAAATAAGTTACATTGAGATCAATTTTGCATTAACTTATAAATAAACATTTGTGGAAGTTAGAAATGTTTATTCCCTACTCAAGCACATTTGTGCTTAACAAAAAGATACATTTCCTGTGTATAATCTGTGTAAATGGTGCATTAGACCTAGAACTCTAATGCTTTAATACGATGGGTTGGGACACAGGGCTCGTATCATTGCTTACAACTTTCCTATACGTAATATAAGTACCATATATAATAATAGTTATTATATATAGTACATATATTATTTATACTGCCATGTCTTATTACCGCAGCATATGAGCATTTCCATTCAGTGCTGTCATCATGCATCACATCTGAATAACTTGTATGTAAACATAATGTCAGGAAGTTCACATAGCTGTGAAGATTAAAAATTTAAAGAATAACTTTATTCATAGTTAAAAAATCTTAGATTGTCCCATTCATACCATATCCAGTTCCAATCCCTTTTGTTTTACTTTTCATTTATAAAATCATGCCGAGCACAATGTCAATAAGTCGTCTGCTTTACAATTTAAACTATACAAGCTGAATTGGTCACATGACTAAATATATTCAATCAATTTATTTTATCTAACTTGTGGCGGCCCTTAAAGGGTGTATTGTCAGTATGAATTCTTAGATCCATAGTATAAAGGTAAGTTAATGAACCTGGTCAACCCTTCAAATTCATAAAAGGTATTCTAGACTGGGGGCATACAATTTAAGTTTACGGGGATTGTGGTTAACTACAAATATATCATGTAATGTAAGAATATCATAAATTATAATTATTTAATGGATCTACTACAACTTGGGTATGCAAAAATCTTAACTGAATTTATGAATTTAATTTTTAAATGTTTTATTAAATGTGTTGCCTTTACATGACAATTCCTGATATTTTTTTTTACTTTGATACCATACTATCAATGGTCACTGTACTTCTCAATTGCTGCGGTAATAGGACATTCTCTTTAAAGCGCATCCCATCAGAGGTCACCTTGGAATACCCAGCACTTTGGAAGACCCGTTGATTGAAAATAAAAATCATTCACCGTGACCAGTGCCTCACATGTTGATTACTGATGCAGTAGGATAAAAATGAAAACAAAATATACTGAAACATTTTTTGGATATGTTTTCTAAGTAGTAACACAGCAATAGGGCAAATCGGCCTATAGCTAAATTTTAAGCAACAATACGAGCCCCTGTGGGTTGGGAAGGTTGCTTTTCCATTTCACAGGGCTTGAAATTAGTGATAGTCTGCTAGTTCGATGCTAGTAAATCCCTATGGGACTAGTAGTTTTCATAAATTTAATAGTCTGATGCCTAGTAAAGTTTCAGTTGTCACCTATCAGTGTTTATTTATGCTATCATGCATAAGTCTTCAAAATCTGAATGATCGGACATGTCCAAGTTCTCTCAGAGCTAACTGCATAAATCCCCAAGATACAGCTGCTCCCCCAGAGGGTTAGAACAAATGAGAACTTTTACAAGACATATTTCAAAATGAGGTTATATAAATCTATACCAGTTTGTTAGATTTATAAGGTAAAGTTGTATGCCAAAGACTCTTAGTCCGGTTTTCCTCTGACCTTCGTACCTCGTTCTAGATATTTTCACATTTATCTTGGGGTGTGAGATCAGAGTGCATTGCCTATGGAAAAGTTGAAATTCACCGAAACCATGCAGTGTCAGCATAAGGTAGCCAATTACCACCGGGCCTAGCGAATTTAAACGACCTTACATCAAGTCCTACCCACATGAAATTGTTAGAAAGATGATTTATCTTCTCACAAATTGCGAGTATAACATTTGTCATGTCTTTAATTCATTGACAGATGATACCTGACTACCCAAATCTTGCAACTTACATATCCATGACATCAGAAGTCCAATAGTAATGTACAAAAAAAAAAAAAAAAAAATCCAATGTTGTTGTACAACAAAAATCAATGAAAGTCATGTAATGTTTTTAAAAAAGAAAAGACATCATTTTCAACATATGTATTCTGAGAACCACCAGAAACCTATCATTGTCCAGGCAACCTGAAAAAAACCCAGATTCACACAGAGAGCACATGTCAGTGTGGTAGTGACCTGATACCAACAAAAATGTTTTGACTTGCCCTCTGCCTGTTGAACCTGTCAAGGAATTAAAGACATAATGAATGTTATACTCACAACTTAGGAGAAGATAAATCATCTTCAAATCAATTTCATGTGGATAGGACTTGATGTAAAGTCATTTAAGTTTGCTAGGCCCAGTAGTAAGCAGCTACCCTATACTAACACTGTGCAGTTTCGGTGAATACCAATTTTTGATAGGCAATGAACTTGGACCTCACATCCCAAAATAAATGTCAGAATATCTAAAATGGGGTAGGAAGGGTCAGAGGGAACTCTGACTAAAACACTGTAAATCATACTTATGAACTTATCGAACCACCATTGTAGTGCCATTGTCATCAAAATCCCACTCATGATTAACCATTCCATCTTTAAACAATCAGCATTATGGAGACACATTTTGTTCAAAGATTCGTATCTGTTGTGAAGACCCATACAGTGCCTATATTGCTATTAAATGAGAAATCTTTACACCCTCACTGTGGCTTTCACTGTAGCACAATGGATACTGCCTTTAATCATCTGTCTGTGGAGTTATGACACATAATGACCAGTGTGACTGAGGTATTTGACTTTTTCTCTTATTAAGTTATTTGTTGTTGATTTTTCCTGGATAATGAGGCTCTAAAAATTGTTTACTGAGTCATCTGTATTTACAGTTATGATAGCCGGTCATGTGGATAGCAACTGTACGTTTGTAAAGTTTGATCTTGCAAAATTACTGAAAATAGGTCTAATAATGCCTCTTTTCTCGATCGCCTTTCATGCCATTATTCAGTTCCCAACAACATTAATCACCATCAATAATACCTTACGATAAGACATTCCTGATTCACACCCAACCACACACACATACATCCCCCTCCAAACAATATGGGGGCCTACAGTGTCACTCACTAAAACATCTCAAACAAGGTCTCATGAAACAAACACATTTTATGCAAAAGATGATTTAACTTACTTGCAGCTACAGTTTCCAAGCTGCATGAAAACTGACTTGAACTGAAAAATTAAGCAACACTAAGACACAATGACAAACTGATGTTCTTGTATAGTTTCAGGAAGTCTTGATGGCCATGATATTTTGTAACAGTTTACTATTGATATGTGGAGTATTTCCAATCTTGGGTATTAAAAGTCTCTAACACAGACCAGAAATGATCTGCTCTAATGCATGGTGCCATAGCATTCACATCAAATATCCCAGTAGCAAATGGAATGAAAGTGGGGCCAGTGTATGTATGTATGTATGTATGTATGTATGTATGTATGTATGTATGTATGTATGTGTGTGTGTATGTGTGTGTGTGTGTGCACGTGCATGCATGCATGCATGTATGTGTGTGTACATGTATGTATGTATGTATGTATGTATGTATGTATGTATGTATGTATGTATGTATGTATTTATATATGTGGTTTAATGGCATGTCAGCACTATATTTGTTATAGGGTTAGTGCTGATTAAAAGATAGTTCTACAAATCTAACGAATTGCACAAACAACATTTTTGGAAGATAAACTCTTCCGAATAAACATAAATATGGTTTACTACAATATGAAAGTGTTAAAAAAAATTAAAAGGTATATAAAATAAAGGATAAAGGTACAAAAATACAACATGCTTAAAATATAGGGTCAAATTTTTTTATATAAACCACATTCCCTCAAAAAGTTCAAGATTTTCTCTGATGGTGCATCATCGTACAGTTTCTTCATCGAGTTCACATCAGAAAACTTCAGTCTCATAATATGAAAGTCAATACACTCAACAAGAATTTGTTCCACTGTCAGTGGATACTGGCATGGTATACACTCTGGTCAAGGTCCACCATTCAGGAAGTATGTTAGAATCAGGTTTCTGTGTCATATATGTGATTGACACAATACCATATCGTCTTTGTGATTTATTTGACAGATGTCACTCTCCAATTATGGGTCTGACGTTTTCAATCTTGTTTGTGGAATTGCAATTCCACTTATTTTGCCAAGTACATGTATATAGAACATGCAGATTTACTGTATATACTCACGTATATGCCAATACCAACTGTAAACTGCATAGACCCAGATCTGCCATCACATAATGTGCTGGCAGATCTGGGTCTATGCATTTTGTAAGGACTAATCAGTAGAACAAACAACACAGACCCTGATCTGACAGTGCATTATGTGATGTCAGATCAGAGTCTATGTTGTTTGCATTTGGACCTGAATTATATGAGATTATATATGGCATATAATATTTGAAGTCAGTATATGGAATCTTCCATTTAGAAACTGTTAGACTGTAGGGAAACTTTGGCTACTTTATCTGCCCTTTCATTATCCTTAATACCAATGTGATTAAGGCAGCCAACAGTACAGAATACTTTTTCCAGATTGTGCAATAAAATCACGTTTTTGTATGATTTGGGATATTAATGGGTTGTCAAATTTAACATTTTACAAGACTTTCTGTGCAGACAGGAAATCTGAAAATCTGATGAAATTTGTTTTTTGAGAGGTTTCAGTATATTTCAAAGGCCTGAATATGGCTGTAATTTCTGCTGTAAAAATGGAGGCTGAAGATCATGCAGTGTGGTATTGCAAAAGCAGCCGGTGTAAAAATGGAGTCTGAAGTTCGTGCTGTGTGGTATTGCAAACACAGCTGCAATCTTGACTATACCTTTCAAACCATCTTTATGCAGGGATGTATGGCCACGATAGCTGCAACCTTGTCTCCATCTTGCAAACCATCTGTATGCAGGGACATATGACCATGACAGGAGGCTCTGATTTCACTGAATTTGCTCTCAACAAAGAGGATTGGTTGAAGACTTTTTGAATGATCAAAAATCAAATATTTATTTTGGAGTCTTTTGAGAACCACGGTGGTGATCTGAGAGAAATATGAGAAGAAATTCATATGGGCTACAAGATAGTTTGGTAGTATACTGAAGAGCAAATTATGTTCTTCTGAGAAGTGATAGTTCATTTGCCTCAACAAAGAGACTTTCTAAAGGGAAAGTTCTAAATGCTCCCAGACAAAGTCCAAGTCCCTGACTGTGTATCAGATCAAGAATCTGCAGGTAAGATTTGTGTGCTGATCCAAATACAACTGAGCCATAATCAAGTTTAGATCTTACTGAAGTCTTGTCTATTCTGCTTTCCCATCTGTGCTTGCCACAACTTGTATTAAATCCAGAGTTTTATTACATTTGTCCCTGAGGTGTCTAATATATGGAAGGAAAGTTAGTTTACGGTCAAAAATAAGTCTATAAATTTGGTGTCCTCCACAACAGGGGCAAAAGATTGTGTTTTGTTTGTGTTTTGTGGGGTTTAACACCATCTTTCAGCACACGACAGGCTATACATGGCGGTCAGTATATTTGGTGGAAGAAGAACTCTGGGAAAACCCTGGGAAGAACCACCGACCCATGGGAGCTACTGGCAAGCTTTCTCACATACCCACACTGGTTGAGCTGAGACTCGAACTCACACAGACAGAGGTGAGATGAGTGATTTATCTGTAAAGACGAGCACCTTAGACCACGTGGCCACCTGGTGCCCCCACAGGGACAAGAGAACCATCAAGATAGAGTTTGAGATTATCATGAATTTCATGTAATTGGCAGAAGTGCTTACAAAGAGTTTTAATTTTTTGAAAATTTGAACCCATTTTCTTCTGACCATTATTGAACTCTATTTAAGCATATCTGTAGTTGATGTTCTACAGTATGTATATTCTTTGATCAGTAGTAGATCAAAAAGTTGTAGATGTATAATGGGCAATAAATTCCTGGATTAAGGCATTTCACAATGTTGTTAATTCTGATGCTGAAATTTGTGTCTAACGGTATGCTGCTCAGCAGCACATCTATATCCTGAGTATAGCTTTCAGAAAGGGTGGTACTGTAACTCTGAAAATGTTTATCTTTCCAAAAAATTGGACATAAAAATATTTAGGAAGGTAGCCCCTTAAACTTAGATTATGCGGTGTCATAAGCTTTCTCCAAATCAAAAAAGATGGTTGCTGTATGTTCTTGGTATTAAGGGAATATAGCTGGAAAGTGGTGTCAAATATGCAAATTAATTAGTGTTTAAATTTTCAGGTTAAGACTACACATAATACTTGATGGATGATATTCATTTGTCTCATACCTTATATGTACAGGATTCTGTTTTTATGATTTACAGTAGCTTGATATGTTGTGTAGCCATGAATCCAATGTCAAGTACTGTATATACTCACTTATAAGTTGGGTCCAACTGCAAACAACATAGACCCTGATCTGTCTTTGCATAATGTTCTAGCAGATTAGACTCTATGTTGTGTGTTCTACTGATAACTCCTAACAAACTGCATAGACCCATATCTGCTTGTGCATTATGCGACAGCAGATCTGGGTTTATGCAGCATGCATTTGGACCCAATTTATAAGTGAGTACAGATGGTATGTGACTTGGAATATGTGTATTAAATTTGCACTGTCGAAGTTTCATCTTTTAAGATTTCTGGCTGTGGTCAAATAAAGAACATTTCTTGAGCTAATGCTATTATTTGATTTGGAAAAGTCTGTAGGCAACCAATATCCATAAGATGCCTGCAAAGAAGGGGTTCTAATGTAAGCAATCATTTTCTTGTTTTTAATATTATTCATGTACTCATTTATTTCAACTTTGATCTGAAGTGCCTTTGTATGCATCAATGTTGTACACTGTGTTTGTGTGTGTGTCTGTGCATGTGTGTGTTTGTGTGTGTGTGTGTGTGAGAGAGAGAGAGAGAGAGAGAGAGAGAGAGAGAGAGAGAGAGAGAGAGAGAGAGAGAGAGAGAGGGAGAGAGAGAAAAATAATTATGATGATGAGATACATGGTCTAATTTCTGTTGCAAGCAAGTGTTGTCGATTTCCAGCTGCAGTTGCGCCCCCTGCTGGTCAGATTGTGTACTATGTGATACTTTCAGATCCAAAACTTCAGACTGTAATCTGCTAAGATCAGCATTTTTCATGGCTAAGACACACTTCTGGTGCTCATTGACATACATCAAATTTCTGTTCAGCTCCATTGCCTTCTTCACTGTAAAACAAAAGAAGGCCCAAAATAGATCTCATTGTTTTGTCTCTTAATTGCTATTTTATCAGCAAGTACAAACATTTCTTATTCAGACACACTGAATGACATATATGTGTCTACAGGAATATTGTTTATTGGAATAAAGTCTGTAGTATACTCAAGTACTAACAATTATTTAAAAGTCAGTTAGTAATTGGCATCTCTGTGATCAGTATTTTATTAGCGTGTTGAGAAAATGTTGCCTTTTGCATAATGTGCAAGAATTTACCATTAATATTTATCTAATGTCCATATGAAATGTTCTAATGCCCATATGAAATGTTCTAATGTCCATATGAAACATTCTAATGTTCATATGAAATGTTCTAATGTACATATGAAATGTTCTAATGTCCATATGAAACATTCTAATGTTCATATGAAATGTTCTAATGTCCATATGAAATGTTCTAATGTCCATATGAAATGTTCTAATATGAAATGTTCCAATGTCCATATGAAATTTTCTAATGTTAATTTTATGCATATCATAGTTGATACATAGTTTCCCAGTTATTACAGATTCAAGTACATGTATATGAAAGTCTTTGAGTCAGAGGTGTCTCCAATTTGTGCTTGCCTAGACAACAAGAACCTTTGATAATCAACAACTCACTGTGCCTTGTGTATCATTATCACATTTAACAAGAGCAGTCCCAAGACAGCAAACCTCACCTGTACACCAATGTCAACCATTAACAGCAGGTGACCAACATCAAATAGTTCCAATTTCTAAGGAATTCCTATCTTGCTAAGCAATAAGTACATGTTACCTTGTTTGCAGTTTTAATATCATCAAAAAAAACCTGCTGTCAGCATAACTTGTCTTTTGGGGCACAATTAACTAGACAGGTTGTATTGGAATTTCATCAAATACTAGTAGATGAATTGGGTAATATAAAAAAATTTATATATAAAAAATTTTTGGATTTATCTGATTACTACTCATTATGATCAATAAATAAACATATACATTTACCTAGAGAATCAACAGTGCACAAGACACTGATCCCAAATCAAAAACTTTGAGCTTAGGCGATGAAGCATGGAATATAGGTCAAACTGACCTATTTTTGGAATGGTGTCATACATACCACAAACTATCCAAACAGAAGTACATAACCCTAACAACATTACCTGAGAAAGTGACCTAAATACAGTGCAATCAGTAACAGATACATGAAATATAGGCCACAGTGTGCAACTTTTGATGTGATGGTTTAGTAATCAACATAATGAATCCATAAACAAGGCCAAATGACTGTACACTCAAAGTTGTATTGCACACTGACCAAATGCATAAGGTGAAAGAAGTCACTGAAGTGTGAAATGTAGGTCATAGTAACCTGCTTTTGGCATTATGGTCTAGTTCTCTCCAAGTTGGATCCACATGCTAAACTCCAAAACCCTATAAGTGAGAAACTGGAATTTACTGAGTGAAAACAAAGATCGGGATGAACGTTCATACATGCATTGGCAGTCATGGACAATAAACAAAGATCGGGATGAACATTCATACATGCATGGGCAGTCATGGACATTAAACATGCTTTATGATATGGCATACAGTAAAAAGAAATTTTACATATTGGAAGACTGATTGGTATTTTCTTATGACAATGTGTTTAAATAGCTTGAATATATACCATTGTGGTATAACCAATGATAAAGCATAAAATGAAATGAATATAAATTCATTTCTCAGTGTTAGTTCTGCTTTTTGAGGATAATAATACCTATGAATCGGATTACTTTACACACATGCTATGTTTCTATTTTAGGAAATCATACACTTTTTAAAAACTTTTTTTGAAACTTTTGGTTAACTGCATTAATATCCTATTATTGTAATTACTGTATATTTCCAGCAGCTCTGTTAAGTTTATTTTGCCACTTAACATACCATTCCCTATACAGGTACTGTATATACTCGCTTATAAGTCAGATAGAACTGTAAACTGTACAGACTTCGGATCTGCCATTGCATAATGTGCTGGTAGATCTGCAGTTTGTTAGGACTAATCAGTAGAGCAAACAACATAGACCCTGATCTGCTGGCACATTATGCGATGGCAGATCAGTGTCTACGTTGTTTGTAGTTGGACCAGACTTATACACAAGTATATATGGTAATTTCTTATTGTTGATCATATTCAGACATAGATACATGTACCAATTCAAGGTTGATATCATCACAGTATAGCACAAGTGTTACCTGGCTATAAGAAAGGAGACTCATTACCATGTGTTGTGCAGGAGTCATAAATTTTAAAATAGGGCCAGGTAATTGGAGTGGCAGTAATGAGATTATCAGCAAGGAAAATAGCTATCTTAATCCTCAGGATAATTTAAGCTTTAATTTATGGATTGTAAGAAATTGATCACAATCAGGTGGAGCCCAATATCCTAGATCAGACTCGTAAGCCCTGGCATAGCATTATTTTATCTCCTTTTATTACACTGACTTCTTCATTACCATCTAAAAAGATTTTATTTTGCCCAAGTTAGAAACTTCCCTTTTTACATCAGTAAAGTCTGTGCTAATTATATTTTCAATCCCCTCCCCATTTTTTGCAGGGTAAATTTTCCTCATGATTCCTGTATTACATCTATAGACTCATTTTTGTAATATACTGTATATACTCACGTATAATCTGGGTCCAAATGCAAACAACATAGACCCTGATCTGCCATCACATAATGCACCAGCAGATCATGGTCTGTGTTGTTTGTTCTACTGATTAGTCCTTACAAACTGCATAGACCCAGATCTGCCAGCGCATTATGCTATGGCAGATCTGGGTCTATGCAGTTTGTATGAGATTATACACGAGTATAAATGGTAATGCCTTTCTTCCCGTGTCATCCTTACGTAACACTTCCAATTTAAAGGAGTCACAAGAATTATATAAAGTTCTTCTCAAACATTCTTATGTATTATATGATTGTCTTTTATCATGTATGTAATTGACCTCATAGTATGTTTATCAACTCCATGATGTAGGTCATGGATTTAACTCAGTTTTTGCTATGATAAATAAAACATATTGTTCTCTTACTTTCAGTACCTTTGAAAATTACTAACTAAAACCTTCCCAAACGTTCATCTTCACAAGGGCTTCCTTTACTTCGAAGCTACAAGAGCTCACACACACACACACACACATTGACAATCAGCCCTGGTATACAAGTATTATGACTACCTGTATATAAAATTTATGTGGCTTTGGAAATATTTTCCATAAAAATACATGAAAATACATTGACTTCTTTGGAATGTGTGCAGAATTACATGGATTTCTGCTGCCCACATCTTGTTTTGGTAGCAGTTAATTTGTACATCTTTGCAGAAATTCTTCTGCATACTATAGGAAACTACTTGTGGCTCAACAGAAAATATGGATTTCAGCTCAGTGTAATTCAGTGGAACAAAATTGTAAACATTGGACTTAAAATATTTTATAGCTAAACTGATCAGGGAAATGGGAAAAGGGGGGGGGGGGAGAATGGAGAAAAACAATATTGGAAGTTGAATATTTTCAAGCAATAGCTCAGTAGAGAAGTATGTTATGGGAAAAACATATAATGTGTTGTTTTTTTTCATTTATTCATTTTTACTGCAAGAACAATACCTGAGATACTTACAGAAAATGCAGTTAATACCATATTTTGGCAGGGTAGATCAAAAACAAGGACACAAAAATTATCCTGTTATAATGATCATTTTTCTCTGCAAGAGAAATTGTTCTTTATCAATATACCTGTTAAAAATCTGTCCTGTGTTTCATTAATTTCATAGACATAGCTCATAAGTGAAAATTCTATGAAGTAATGACTTAACAGTGCTTTTTTTTACTTGGTCCAATTAATCCCTTACATATATATCTGTCCAATTTGTTCTATTCTTCATTTTAATCTCATCAAGCAAATGTATCCAAACTCCCTCTTCCATCATCAAACCAATATGATTATCAGAGGCAGTACAGAAAGTGAATAGCCAGCATTGGATGTAAGATGACACACTGTGGTCCAACAATCTCAAGCCATCACTTACACCATGTTTCTGCTATGATCTGCATCTGTCATCTTTCTCCAACATCCCGGAATAACATCCCAGGTCTATTTTGTCACATCCCAGGTCTATTTTGTCAATGACTAATTGCAGAAGTTTATTAGGTCTCACATTTTTTCCATTAATCGACAACTTCTGATTTCAAGCAGTGTTTCTCCTTTCCCTATTTTTTTTTCTGGCCTGAATGACCAGCAACTTTAAAATGTTCCTGATCCTCGAGAACATGTACTGGTCTTCCAGATTTGCTTTCCATAAGCTTGCAACATGTTACATTTTGAGCTGGCCACAAGGACCAAATACATTTTTTGTCAACTTTGCCAGAAAATTATTTGTGTCAGATCAGAGGGCAGGTGCTAATTTTGAACACTGATTTCAAGTTTAACCCTAATTCAGAGAGTTCACTAATTTGTACATCCTGTTGTCAATGCATTATTCTTATGTTTGACACATGCAACATACATGATTCCTGTATTATTTTTCAATAGCAATGGATTTTTTCTCAGTCCACTTTGCTTGAAACACGTGAAGATATTTCACTTTTTTCAATGGCAGCACAGTCTCTGCTGCTAACAAATCACAACCTTCTTCCCCAGTCTTGGGTGCAGATGCCTGATTTGGCAAAGAATAACCACCATCCTCAGAAGGAGTTCGAATTTCTGAGCTTTCAAAAAATTGTACTTTGTGAATGCTGGGGTAAAAAAAATTTAAAATCCATGGCTGTCCCTGGGCAACCAGATTTGAAAATCTGGTCGCCCAGTTAATTACTGTGGTTGCCCCCATGATTGCTGTAATCAAAATTACCTGTATTCAGCAAATTTTGTTGTATATATAGTTAGTTCTAATTGCACACACTACTTGAAACTCACCATCAGTCCAGCTAATGGAAAATGTCACGTAAGTGTAAACATTTATTTAATCTCACTGAGATCAGCAAATAAAATATAATCAAACAATTTTGTTTTTGGGACATTGTCTTGTTGTCCATCAGCATTTTAGTAGTTAGCCAGCCCTGACCAGAATCTTATCAATATTTTATGTTTATTTTAGTTTACATCATTACAGTTTATGTTGTCATTAATCCGATACTATTATTCCCATGTCTAAACTGTCAGGTAACTGTACACTTTTCATGTGGGATATTTATTTAGCCAATACAGTATGCAACAATAATTGTGGTTGGTTTGATTCTTTAAACTTGCTATATTCCTTAAGCTGAAATTAGCCAACAGAAACAACCGTCACATGCTCTACAGCAAGTACCCTTTTCTTCTTCAGTCCAATGAGAATGCATAATAGATCACAGGCATTGAGTGTGGCAGGCCAAAGATAAAATATACTGTTAAAACATGTTGGTGTATTGACAAAAGACAAACATTAGTGAGTCTTGTTTCTTTAAGGGTTCACACTGAGAGGTTGGTACATGTAGTATTAACTGTTAATACTTAATCAGATAATGAGTAGCTGACACATGAGGATTAGTGTAGCCTCTTACTGGTAGCAATGAACCAACATTCAAGAAAGGAATGTTATGGATATAATCTGGGGACTGTGCTCTACGTACCCAGAGGGACAATTTAATGTTCAATGCTTATCACTAGATAATATATAAAATTCCATTATAATTTATAACATGATCATTTTGGGAAAAATGACTGCTTGACATTAATTTTTAGTTGTCTCAGGCTCCAGAGAAATGGATGTTTCTACCGTAGCGATGTTTTAAAAAAAATTCAAAACTGACTTCTGATTTTTCTACATTTTTCTGCTTGCAGACTGCAAGTTCAACCATAAGTGTACGACATAACTGGACTTTGTCTGCCTTATCCAATCAAATTGCTGGGTTATCAGAACCCCTCAGATTCTTACCTATAAACCCAGCCGACATATTACAAATCATGTTTCTGCCAAAAGCTGGTTGTACTTGACAATGTGTACAAGATGAAGTTTCTGAGTGAAAAGTATGCAAAAACCCAATATATATATATATGTGTGTCACATAACATATCAGATCAAGGGAAATGCACCAAATTTGAACTATAAGTGATTTGTGGGCATACAATTGTGCATTCCTGTGCCCTAGAAGCAACAATTTATTACACATCATAGACTTTCTAACACTGATCAGTGCTATTAACCCTATGTCTTCAAACTGGGTTATCAAACCCTCTAACCAATACATGTACTGTACATATCAATATTTTTCTTTTAAAAGTACCTGTAAATAACTGTCCAGTTTTAACTCATTTTTAAAGTATTATAGAAAACTGCTATAGTGATTTATCCCATTTTTATTTGTTCATTCTCCAGTTATTATGGAAATTTTCCTAATTTAATAAGCCTAATATGACACAAGTGTACATATGCAACAGGACATTTATACTATGCTTGAACTCTTAAATACACAAAGGTGTTGTTCTTTTACATTGTTATCACAATCACTTAAGTTTATACTTTCCAATCCATATTTACTATGATTCAACTGTTCCTGAAGACATATTGATTGGTCAAAAGACTTGATGACTGTTTCAATTGTTCCAGAAGACTGACATTGATTGGTCAAAAGTCTTGATGACTGTTTCAATTGTTCCTTAAGACTGACATTGATTGGTCAAAAGTCTTGACAACTGTTTCAATTGTTCCTGAAGACTGACATTGATTGGTCAAAAGTCTTGACAACTGTTTCAATTGTTCCTGAAGACTGACATTGATTGGTCAAAAGTCAATTGCTCGTTAAGAATCAAATTGATTGGTCAAAAGTCTCAATGTCTGTTTCAGCAGAGACAACTTAGAAGTGACATTATTTTGTCATACTTTTGTAGAAAGACCAAGTCAAAATGTTTAAAACTCCTTTTCAAAGTTTATAAATGATACATGATTGAAGGATTTTCTTCTTTCTTCTTTTTCTTGAAGAAAGAAATTACACTCCACATTCTATATATGTATCTACTTTTTATAGCTTTTAAATGTCAAGGTTGGACTTGGTCCGTTTTTGGTATCTGAGATGTCATACTTTCCTAATTGTAGTGTGCATCTCCTTGGGAGCCTCACTGTGTATATTTGACTTGAAGACAGATGATCTATTGAAACACAGCCATGTGGGGATCGAACATTAAATTACCTATCTGGGATCAAAACAGAGGGTAGACAACAGGACTATTATTTCATGAATAATATGCAACTAGCTGATAGTTGACCGGAGTTATCAAGACACTGAGTCAAGTCCTCTGTAGGCACAGCTGAAACAGGCTGGGATCATGGGAGACATTTAAATATGGAGTCAAGGAGAGACTGACAGAAGAAAGCTGGAAAACTATGGCCAAAAGCTCAGTAGCAAGGTATTACATGTGTGATTCAAATGAAGCTTTAAAATAACATGGACATGAATTATCTGACAAGTTGATTGTTCTATCTGCTACATATAATACATCTTTATTTGTATTGAAGCCCAGACTGTATTATAGTGACATATGGATTGCACTATCTGCTTTATATGATATATCATTATTATTATAGTGATATGTGGATTGCACTATCTGCTTTATATGATATATCATTATTATTATAGTGACATGTGGATTGGACTATCTGCTTTATATGATATATCATTATTATTATAGTGATATGTGGATTGCACTATCTGCTTTATATGATATATCATTATTATTATAGTGATATGTGGATTGCACTATCTGCTTTATATGATATATCATTATTAGCAGAGAACTCCAGGTTGCTGTTTTATATAGTGATGATGTTAAACTTTACTCCTAGGAAAGCAATCATCTCAAAATTGCTTACAAAACTTTAAAGTCAATTTTGTGAAAATCTTTCATTCCTGATTTTTGGTAAAATAAGATCTTGGACTTCAGGCAGATATCATTCTCAATTATTTTTATTACATGATAGATAAGGAGATTTATTCAATAAAATAATGTTTTTCTATTATACAAAGTAGCTCTATAGTGAAAAAGAACAATGAAAATGAATTATATGTATCATTTTCTCTTTAATTATATGTATCATTGTCACTTTAATTATATGTATCATTGTCTTTTCTATGGTAAAATATAATGGAATTACATAGGATCCCTACATAATTCATCTAGCATGAAATTTGACCTTTCCTCAACAAAAAATGATACATGGTAAAGGCATGTTTTCTAAAATTAGGCAAAAGTATTTAATAATATAAGCTCCCTGATGATTAAATTTGAATGTGATCAATGATTGCACAGCTCACCTCTGTCAAGCTTTTAGTACTCTCTAACAGCCATTGTAAACATTCATTATCAAGCAGAAAATAAAGTCAGACCAAAGCGATATTGACCTATGAAATGTTGGCTCCTGCGACTGGACATAAAAGACATAAAACAATATATCTGCTTAAGAAACTACTATTATTATCCATTCACTACTAGAAGCTATTATTATTGTCCATGCACCACTAAAAGCTATTATTATTGTCCAATTGCACCACTAAAAGCTATTATTATTGTCCATGCACCACTAAAAGCTATTATTATTGTCCATGCACCACTAAAAGCTATTATTATTGTCCAATTGCACCACTAAAAGCTATTATTATTGTCCATGCACCACTAAAAGCTATTATTATTGTCCATGCACCACTAAAAGCTATTATTATTGTCCATGCACCACTAAAAGCTATTATTATTGTCCATGCACCACTAGAAGCTATTATTATTGTCCATGCACCACTAAAAGCTATTATTATTGTCCATGCACCACTAAAAACTATTATTATTGTCCATGCACCACTAAAAGCTACTATTATTGTCCATGCACCACTAGAAGCTATTATTATTGTCCATGCACCACTAGAAGCTATTATTATTGTCCATGCACCACTAGAAGCTATTATTATTATCCATGCACCACTAAAAGCTATTATTATTGTCCTAAAAGCTATTATTATTGTCCATGCACCACTAAAAGCTATTATTATTGTCCTAAAAGCTATTATTATTCTCCATGCACCACTAGAAGCTATTATTATTGTCCATGCACCACTAGAAGCTAGGTTTTACTATATGGAAGTCACATGCTTTGAGTAACCTTGGACTGACAGCCACTATGACCACTATTACACTAGTTCATGCATCAGCCACTACAGCTGAGGCCTCACATCAAATGCATGCAGTCCACTGTTCTAATACCTACTTATTCCTATGTACAATACACTGTGAAACTTATATGGGTGACCTATCACAATATACAATATATTCATTGATATGGGTGACCTATCACAATATACAATATATTCATTGATGTAAAGTTAACTATTACATAAACATATTTGTTTTCCCTACTATCAATATCACTGGTTAGAAAGGGCCTTTTGTGTAAGCTAGGTTGTATATAGCATGCACAAATCTATGTGGTCATGAACTAACCACAAATACTTAACCTATGTTAGTCGAGCATAAAATGTAATTTAATAGCAGCAATTACTTATCCTGTCGCTATTGTTAGCTTTGCCATTTTTCGTGGAGAAAAACCACCGTCCGTTCGATGTGAATACATCCTCCCACAGAGTGGAAAAAGGCATTAGTATGACCTTTGCATTCTAGTCTGTGCCTCGTTTTGGTTTGCCTAAACTCGTCATCTTTTTTTTGGACACCATGCTGAATAGACGTTGCCTGAAGACAGCACCAGAGAAAATTGTGCCTGTTACAATTACTGCACTAGCGGTCGCCTCTTACAGTTCATAATAATTTGATATGGTATTGCACTATCCGTTCATTTAAAATTCCGTTTTGTAAACTTTCCCCTTTTATTAGAACTTAGTTCTTAAGGGGCTGCCATAGGCTACCTCGTGTATTCCACCCCTTAAAACGGGTGGAAACACTCAATTAATTTACTGATAAGAAACAAATGAGGTACGGGTAAGTCTCTATATTTTTATACAATAACAGCAGGCCCTGCCTAACAGAGAGTACACATATACCTCTCTCTTCGAAAAAGAACGTGACCATTATCGGTAAATTTTTAACGTATATCATATTAAATTAATGTCCAGACTAAATGAATTGCATGGTCTTTGCAATATGTTCTGCATGTTACTTAATAAAATTCAGTGAAATATTTTATTCTTTAAGTTTCACAGGAAAAAAGACCGGTTATTCCTAACGAGGTCAAATTTATCATTTACCTTGTACATACAGATACGTAGAAGTGCACAGTGGTGTATGCGGTACGTGCTGAATACAAAAAATGTAGTACATACACAGTGGTGTACGCTGTATGCACTAAATACAATCAAGGTGAGTTTCAGGTGAATTACTTCTATCATAATAATGTCAGCACAGTCTGTATGGAAGTGTGGCCACAAGAAGGGCTCTTGGGACACTCACCCAGAGTGCATTAAGTGCTCCAAGTGCACACGAAAAAATCATTGCACACTTTGTGAATCATGGCCTTCTGCCACCTGGAATCTAGTGGATTCCAGACGTACTTATCGAGGATGCAGGAATATTCCCTCCATCACATCGTCAGATTTTTCTGGATTCACGGCAAGATCTCAGCTTTTGGGACAAACTTCAATGGAAGCCGGTGAAGCCCCTCTAGAAAGAGAGACTGGACATTCGAGGAGTAAATCACCTCCTCCCCACAGGGGGGAGAAGATGAACACTTCTCACGTTGAAGCCTCACATAGTGAGTCACTCCCTCCTGTTAGGCAGGTTGAGCACTGCGACAGTGGGTTGCACCCTCCCATTAGGGTGACTGAGCACAGTGACAGTGGGTCGCGCCTTCTCGTTAGGGAAGTTGAGCACTGCAAGAGTGGGTCGCGCCTTCCCATTAGGGAAGTTGAGCACTGCAAGAGCGGGTCGCGTCTTCCCGTTAGGGATGTTGAGCACCGCAAGAGCGGGTCACGCCTTCCCGTTAGGGAAGTAGAGCATCGCAAGAGCGTGTCGCACCTTCCCATTAGGGAAGTAGAGCACCACTACAGCGGGTCACGCCTTCCCATTAGGGAAGTAGAGCACCGCTCCCTTCACCTTTGGGATAGTGGTATATCAGTCAAAGATGATTTCCTCTCTGACTATCACTCATTGGCTTCACAGTATGGGGACAGGGTACGGACTGAGTACCCCCCTTTACTGCCCCATCCTGTGCAGGATTGTGAGTCTGCCCACTGGGCTCAGACTAGGGAAGGGGAACAGATCGGCATCCCCCCAACCCTATTATCCCAATGAATCCTTATGGCATGTGGGGCCCTCCACCTCAAGGCCCGTGGTCCACTATGCACCTGTGGGCTACTGGACCTTTCCCTTACAGTCGAGGTAATGCTGCGGTTCATGTCCCACCATCACCTCCTCACCAGGTGGCCCCAATGCGGAAGGTTAAAGGTGTCACATTATCCAGGGTAGACAGGCGGTCTGGCCTCCCAACTGGAACTCGTTCTGAACTACGGGCTGTAGCACAGACTGCTCCTATGCCCCCTTCAGCGAGGGACATAGTGATGCCACCCACTCTCCGACTCAGAGTATACCAAATGATGATGAAGTCCTCTCTATTCTCGTTGACTCAAATGAGTTTGAGACAGAAACAGCGACACTGACACCTCCCAGGCCCACCCATTCCTCTCAGTTGGAAGTGGAGGAAGAGGTCTGGTCCTTTGATAAGGCAGTAAATGAAGTTTACCGCCTCTTACCCCCAGAATAGTGCCCCAAACCATGTGGCACACAATCCAAAAAGATACTTTCTCTTACAGAAAAGATCTCCGGTGAGCAAACACAACCAGACCTCTTGCTTCTCCCTCATTCCCCAACGATTGAGGAACTCTCCCAGAGGCTTTCACTAGACCAAAATATAGCTTGGCAACGTCGAGGGTGGTTTGTCCCTCCCTTAACATTAAGACCCCTGGTCTCTTCTGCCAAAGTGGCCTACCAAACCTCCCCAATTTGGATGCTGAGGCGGCCAAAGTGGGCATGTCAACGGGAGCCTTTGGCTCGCCTTCCAATTAAAACAATTGAGGCCCTGGAACAGAAAACTCGGTTACTTGTAACCATTGCATTGCATTCTGATCTATTCTCAGCAACTGTGTTTAGTATGCTGAGAGAGGCCTCCTTGAATCCAGCTGCATTACAACGTGTGCTGGAAGCGTTGGCTAAGACATCTTGGCATACGCTTTCTGTTGCATAGGCTTTATCGGTGGAATTTCTGCACATCCGCCGTGACGTTGCACTGGACTCCTCGAAGATCTTACTTAACCACAGTAAAGACCTTCTACAGGCTGCTCCGCTAGAAGCCGAGACCCTTTTTGGGTCTCATACCAACTGTAGCTTCTCAAGAGTTGCTGGATCATCAACATCGATCCTTTACATTCACTCCTGGCCCATCACAATCGGCCAGAAAACGTGTTCATGTGAATCGCCCTCAGGGACGATCCGCCAAGTTCTTCAAGCAGACGAAACCCCAGCCCAAGCCGCAACCTCAAACTATACCTCCTCTTCGTCCATCGGGTCCATGGCGTCAAGCTCGCCGCAGACCCCAAATGAGGAAGTTCTATAATCTTCCTTCCTTTCCCATCCGGAGGAAAGGGGGGGGGCAGCCCTAAGGATCTAACCCCTCTCCTGCCGTGCATCCCCCTCCTGAACATCCCCATAGGTGCTCGCCTAGGCCTCTTTTCAGAGGCTTGTTCAAGCATCACGGACGATGGATGGGTCCTCTCCATTGTGAACGAGGGTTATCGACTCCAATTTCGAGAACAACCCCTGCTATCTAGGACCCCCATTCTATTTCCCCAGTCAAATCTGGGGAAATTGAGGGAAGAGGTGCACACCCTTTTGCAGAAAGGGGCAGTCGAGAGGGTCCTGAACGATCAGTCTTCTGCCTTCTACTCCCGAATCTTCCTGGTCACCAAGAAAAGTGGGAAATTTCGGATCATTATCAATCTCTCCCCACTCAACCATTTTCTTCTGGAGGAACCTTTCAAAAATACAGACAACCTCATCGATCTGGAACGCACTTTGTCCTTCCGATTGGGCAGTCTCCATTGACCTTCAGGATGCCTACTTGCACATCTTGATTTTTCCTCCACACCGCAAATATTTCCGATTTTGCTTAGACCAGGAAGTTTTTCAATTCTGGGTCCTGCCGTTCAGAATCTCTTCTGCACCCAGAGTTTTCACCCGAATTATGGGAGTGATTGCAGCCTACCTTTGATTGCTGGGAACACCAATTCTTCAGTATTTCGATGACTGGCTGATCCACAATATCGAGGCTCAGTCCCTTCATCAGGATCTGTTCCGTTCTTGGTCCGCTATAACTTGGTTGGGTCTCTTACCAAACCTCGAGAAGTCAGACCTCATTCCATCACAGGACTTTGTTTATGTGGGGATGAACTTCCTCACAAACCAGAACTTGGTCCGGGTTCCACTGGATCAGGTAGATCAAATCATGACTCTTCTAGAGGCGCTACGAGCAAAAACATCGTTATCTGCTCACCATTATCTATCCATATTGGGAACCTTGAATGCCGCTGCCAACTTGGTTCCTTTAGGATGTCTCCATATGCGCCCGCTACAGTTCATCCTTCTAGTAAGGTGGAAACCACACAAAGATTCTCTATCAACCCCGATACCATTAGGATGGGACTGATTCCTGGCTGAGGTCACAATAAATGCACATGACCCCCACTCTTATCTGTTCGCCGACGCATCAGATTCCGGTTGGGGTGCTCATTTAGAACCAGAGGGCATAATTCTCCAGGGTCTTTGGACTCAAGCCGAATCATCCCTCCACATCAACAACCTAGAAATAAAAGCAGTATTCGTAGCGTTGCAAGGATGCACCGACAGGGTAAGGAGTCGCTGCATCATGGTCTCCTCAGACAACATGTCCGTCGTAGCGTATCTACGATGTCAGGGAGGCACACATGCCCCTTCTCTTTGCATGGAGGTCTGGAACCTCCTCCTATGGGCAGCCTCAGAGGACATCACAATCCGAGTTCGCCACATTCCGGGCAAGAAGAATGTATTAATGGACAGTCGAGGCCAGGTTGAGCCATCCTAACAAAATGGTCTCTTCACCACTTTGTAACAGAGTCCCTGTTCACACTCTGGGGAAGACCCTTAGTAGACCTGTTTGCAACCAGGCTCAACAACAGACTTCCCTTTTACGTTTCTCCCATCCTGGATCAGAGAGCATGGGCAGTGGATGCATTCAGCTTCCAGTGGGATCGGCTATTCGCATACGCCTTCCCACCATTTTGACTGCTACCTCAAGTTCTGCAAAAAGTCCGAACTTCCACTGCGCAGATCATCCTCATTGCTCCACTGTGGCCCCAGAAGTCATGGTTCAACGATCTCCTAGACCTGTTGATCAATCGACCCAGGTCTCTACCTTACCGGAAGGATCTCCTGTCTCAACACAGGGGATCCCTTCTCCACAACAGCCCACATTCTCTGCCTTCATGCTTGGCTTATCTCAAGCGATCTCTCTGCCAGAACAAGTTTTTGGGCTAAGTTGCCAGTTGCATCATTCAAGCCAGGAGAGCTTCTACATCCAAGGTCTATGATGCCAGGTGGAGAATCTTCTGTGATCGGTGCAGTAGGAAACATGTTGATCCTATCTGTCCCTCTATAACCTCCATTGCTGATTTCCTTTTGTTCCTTTTTGAGACCAAAAGATGTTCAGTATCCACTATCAAGGGCTATCGAGCTGCCATCTCCAACACACTAAAATTCTCTCAGGGCATGGCAATCGGTTCAGATTCGTACCTTGCCGATCTTATTAAATACTTTGAGCTCCAGAGACCTGTCTCCCGCTCTCTTACGCCCAGATGGAATCTTTTTTGTGTTTTGTGGTCCTTAACCAAAACCCCCTATGAACTATTGAGCAAAGCCTCCTTTCAGGACCTCACACTCAAGACTGTGTTCCTACTTGCTCTCGCATCTGCGAGACGATGAAGTGAGATTCATGCCTTGTCTATTGACACTGGCTGTCTCCGGTTTAATGGGAATTACGATTCTGTCTCCCTCCTCTGCCAACCAGGATTTCTCGCTAAAAATCAATTACCTTTGGTAGCTCCACTACCTATAGAGATCCCAAGTCTAAGTCGAATCTGTGCAGGGGATGATCCAGATAGACTCTTATGCCCCGTGAGGGCCCTCCGCTTCTATCTTAATGCCTCCAAAGGAAAAAGGAAAGGTAGGAAACGTCTCTTCCTTCCTCTTAAGGGCTCTGTAGACATTTCAGCTGCCACTATCTCCCGGTGGATTGTCACTACAATCAAAAGAGCATATCAGTCCCTACTGATCAAGACCTTTCCTTTATGAAACTAAAAGCCCATGAGGTTCGAGCTGTTGCTGCCTCATGGGCCTACATCAATCACTCCCCATTAGAGGGTGTCATGAAGGCAGCCTTCTGGCGTTCCCATACTACCTTCTCCTCCTTTTATCTCCACTCATTAGCACAACAGAGTGCAGGCATCTTTTCTCTGGGGCCCATCATTGCAGCACAACATGTGGCTCAGAGAAATACCAACCTTTATAAGAAGGACCTCTCCCTCTACGGTGAGTACATTACATTTTCTGTTTTTTATCAGTTTAACTAGAAACATCAGCCTACCCACCTAAGTGACAAATTCAGCTAACAATAGTGACAGGATCAGTAATTGCTGCTATTAAAATATAGTTTTTTTTTGGGGGGGGGGGCGTAAAACTAATTTTAAGTATGCAATACTTACCTGTCGCTATTGTCGAATGCCCTCCTCCCACCCCGCTCTGATGTCTGAGTAATCATTGTCTATAAAAAAAAAAGATGACTAGTTTAGGCAAACCTAAACGAGGCACAGACTGGAGTGCAAACGTCATACTAATGCCTTTTTTCACTCTGTGGGAGGATGTATTCACATCGAATGGACGGTGGTTTTTTGGCATGAAAAATGGCAAAGCTAACAATAGCGACAGGTAAGTATTGCATAATTAAAATTAGTTTTACCCCCCAAAAAACTATTTGTCACAGTGACCTTCTTAGGTTGTACAGCGTAGTACTAACATCCAATTATCATGTTTCATGATTCTAACATGAAAAGCACCCAAGACATGAACTTAATATTAAAAATGTCAACAAAGTTAGTGAAGCATAAAATAAAGATCACCAAGACCTCTTTTTGCAATAAATGTACTTATCAACATGCATCCCCTCACCAAGTTTTATGACAGCTAGGATAGAATGCATATAGCATTGCCTAAAACTTACATATGTCATTAACTAAACATAAATTCTTAACCAAAGTCAATAAAAGGTGAAATACAGGTCACCAGGTGAGCTTTTTGTTGTAATGGTGTGGTACTAACAAAGGCATGTATCATCATCAAGTTTCATGATTCTAGCATGAACGGTGCCTGAAAAATGAACATAAACATACAATTTAACCGAAGTCAGTGAAACATTAAATATAGGTCATAAAAATGACCCACTTTTCCAATGAGGGTGTAGTGCTCATCAAGAAACATCCCCTCACCAAGTTCAAGATTCTAGATTGTATGTATAGAGTGAAAAAACCTATCTGGTCATGAACTAAATGCAAAAACTTAACCTAAGCCAGTCAAACCTGAAGTGTATATGTCACAGTGACCTATTTTTGGTGCACAGGTGTGTACTAATAGGAGCTATCGATAAGTACCTTTACCAAGGACACATTCATGTAGTTTAATGATTCTTGCATGAACAGTACTTGTAAAAAAAAAACTTAACAGACAATATTTAACTAAAGTCAGCAATGCATGAAATATGGGTCACAGTGACCTAATTTTGTGATGCAGATCTAGCACTTAATAAGATGCATCCCCTCACCAAGTTTCATGGTTCTAGGTCATGAGCTAAATGCAAAAGCTTAACCAAGACTGTACGAATAATGTACATGTACAAAGTCAGCTCCCATTGTCCTCATCCTCAGGGGGTAGAAGTTATGAAACCTATCACAAACTGTTGCCTAGTACCTAGGAGTAAAGAATGGTTGAGATGCAGCGATGCTGTATCTATATATATGCTTATATAAATGTGGATGCTAATGCTGGAGTAGTACAATGGCTCTTCTATACTTCATAGAGGTGAGCTAAAAAAGCTGCATTTTGCATGTAAATATTATGAAGTATATAAAATTGTGGCTTTGAAAGATTTCATGGATTTATATCTAAATATTATACAAGTTATTTTCTTCCTTCAAAGTTAAGTTTATTTATTGGTGTGAATCAATAAGCATTACCGGTACTCAGTCTAAAAAACCAACAGTCTGATGTTCTTTGTCTTACACAGGTGAAAGATATGCTCAAACACTGAGCTAGTGTAACTCCTGATGATGACAACTCCAACTCAGTTGGCACCTGCCCCTACCCCAATCCAATCATCAAACCTTCGAACCCAGGATGATATCATCTCTGCTGTGAACCATTTCTTTCAGAATGAGAGTCCCCGTTTCCACAGCCAGTCCTGGCAGGACACTGCCCTGGAGGTGGGCCAATGGTTGGGTGAGCAGATTCAAAAGGAACGTGAGGGATGGGCACAGAAGATCCGAATGTCCATGCAAGAGATTGAGGCTCATCGCAAGGAAACACTGAGGATTGAGTCAATTATTCAAGAGTGCAATGAGCAAATGAAGCTGATTGCAGAGTGCTGTAATGTTAACAAAGAGACCTTGGCACAGATGGAGAGAGAGGAGCCAAGTAATGCACTGCCTATGTATATCCAGTGCCTGGCAGAGATGATCAACACCCTGATGGAAGACCGACTTATGTGCATGCATGTGATGAAGGTGGATCTGGAGGGTCCAAGCAACAGTCTTGCACAGCTGCTGAAGTCCTACCTTGACTCTCTTGGCTCTTCCACACGTCGCATTCAGCATGAGGTCAAGGACCGTATGGACAGCCTCGAGGTTGTCAACAAGCAACTTAACCTTGAGGTACAGAAATTACGCAAAATGCAAGTAAAGAAGCAGGATGAAATAGATAGGCTGCAAGCCAAATTGCAAGAAATTAAAGAAGTTACTTTCCAAAAATTTAAAGAGGTTAGGGACAAAGTAAGGGAGAAAGATTTTGAAAGAAAAGAGTTTCAGAAAGATGGATCTGTTCTTCCTCCAATACATGGACGTACATCACCATCTTCAATGAACAGTGCCCCAACTCCTGTGCTCAATGATGAGAATACTGTTCGGATATCTGAGGAAAAATTACGCAGCTTAAGAAAAAGTGCCAAAAAACTTGAGAATTCCTTACAAGATGCATTGAGTCAGATGGATTCCTTCAGGAAAACAAGCAAATCCTCCAAATATCAGTCACCTTTGCTTGGTGGGGGAAAACTTCTACCAATAGGATTGATGTCTGTCTCAGATCTTCCACCAACCCTGCGCAGAGATGTAAAGCTCTTGCCATCAGCTCTCCATACATGGAATACAAAGTTTGAAATCAATGCAAGTACAGAAAAAAATAAGGATAAAGAAAAAGAAAAGGAATCAGAAATGAAGTTGGAAAGAGCAGAGATCAAGAAGAAAACTCAGAAAGAACACAGACATACAAGCAAAGAAAAGAAAAGGGCAAAGGAAGCTCTCTTAAGGAACCTGGAGAAAAACTCTGTGATCTCTTATGCAGATCCTCCGACATTTCGTTCTCTGATAAAAAACCTGGATGAGCTGAAACTTCACCAGCACAGGAGTCCAAAGTACAAGGGGCAGGTCACCAAGTGTTTGAGATGTAACAAATTGTTTACATTAAATGACAACCACAAAAAGGCTTGCTGTTATCATCCAAAGGGGAAGGAACGGATAGAACAATACAGTGAGCATGGGAAACTAATAAAAGTTTCCTATGTCTGGAAATGTTGCATGCTGGGGGTTGATACTGTTGGCTGCAGCACTGGGAAACATATATAATGCTTTGTTACCCAAAGTGTAACAAACAGCAAACAAAACTGATATACATGTGATTTCTCTAGGGTGCTAATAAGAGAGAATCTTGGGGATTAAAGGAGCAAAGAACATTAGAATTATAAAAACCTGTATCTTGAAAGGATTTCAATGTATATACATAAATATATATTTTCTGTAAGCATATCTGTGATGATTCAGATATTAGAACTATTGGCAGATAAATGTATGTATTTTTAACTGCTTATAATTTAACTGAACTTTGTTTTATTAAACCTTTCTTTTAATTTTTTCTGTCAATATTCTTACTTCCAGCAACATAAAAATTTTAACTTTTTCACAAGTTAGAGTTTTTACAAAGATGCAGATATTATTGTAAGAAGTTTATCGTTATAAATATTGCTAAAAAGCAACCAAAACCTTTTCATTGATATACAGCCTATATGTGGACATAAATCTTGTGACCTTTACCCTACTAATGACCTTGACCTCTTAGCTAGGGGACTTGACTATTGTATGATAAGGTGTGGACCTGGGTAAAGTTTTATCAAAATAGCTGTAAAGATTAAATAGCAAAAACCTGGATAAGGAGAATGGCCACTGACTTTAATTATCCCTTATTTTGACCTCGAGGATTGATTGTGAATACCTGAAACCCTGTTAAGTCAAGATATATAACAAGCTAAAGTTTCATTAAAATATATTCATGGTCCAAAAGTTATATCCATACATGGATAGAGGGTCACCGATTTATATTTTCCCTTGCTATGACCTTGACCTTGAGGCAGGTAGCATGGCTATTGCATGCAACACACTGTCTATTTAAATATCTAAAGTGGTTCAAAAGTTATTCTCTGGGCAAGGGTACAATTCTGAGTTACATTTTCCCTTGCTGTGACCTTCAACTTGAAGCAAGGGGGCATGGCTATGGTATGCAACTCACCATCTCTACATGATATATAATTGGCTAAAGTTTCATTAAAATAACTTAACTGGTTCAAAAGTTATACCCTGGGCAAGATACAAATCACAGAATTACATTTTCCGTTGCTGTGACCTTAACTTTAAGGTAGGTGGCATGGCTAATATATGTGGTACACCATTTACACATGATATATTATTGGCTAAAGTTTCATTAAACTATCTTCTGTGGTTCAAAAGTTTGTACTCCAGACAACGATACAAGTCATAGAATTACAATTTCCCTTGCAGTGACCTTGACTTTAAGATAGGGACATGGCTATGGAATGAAACACAGAGTCTAGTCATTATATATATTTGGGCAAAGTTTCATTAAACTATCTTCAGTGGTTCAAAAGTTATACTCCAGCCAAAGATGCAAGTCACAGAATTACATTTTCCCTTGTCATGAATTTGAGGCAGTGGTCATGGCTATGGTATGCAACACACCATCTAGTCATAATAAACACTTGGACAAAGTTTCATGAAAATCTCTCCAACCATTAAAAACTTATGGCCCTGAAAAGTAAATGTTAACAGATGGATAGGCAAGTCAATAACATAATACGTTTGACTTGAGACTAAAGTATAAAAACACAGAGCAAGCTTAACTTTGTTGTCCATTTTTCAAAAATTACTAGTGGACTATGCCTATATAAGCTAACACTCTGATCATCATTTTCAGTGTTCCTGCCTGCACAGACTGGTAAATGTTTGATCATGACATTTTCTGGGTAAAATTTATAATTCCATGACAAGTTTCAAGTTCATTTTCATTAAAAAAGCTGCTTAAAAAACTTCAGAAAGTCGAAATCTGACAATAGGACAAACAATACTAACTGGTTTCAGAGTTCCTTTGAAATACACAAACATGGGATTTTCAGCATGTGATGAATTTATCTGCAGCAATCTTTCTGTAATAGCAAATGTGAAAACCAATGTTCTGGAGGACTGCCATTCTATGGCCTTCATTATAAAAATTCAACAAAATTTATTACATGGGAATTTTATCTAATTTTTCCTCTATTATCTGAGATTTTCCAGAATATTTAAGGATTTTAATAACCCTGAATTGATTACACTAATATACTTGTAAAGCATCCTGACATTTCTTTCCACAAAGAAAAAAGTCATAAAAGTGCATATTTAAAAAAAAATCCATAATGGATGAGCATATTATAAAAATTTACTTAATTGCAATGGGGTAAAATATTTTTATTAGGAGATTTTATAAATATGCTGAAAGTAACCGTTTTAAAGTAGTTTCAAATGATTGCAAATACAACAATCTGACTGTTTGGTTCCCAAATTTTGGTTTTAGACATGGCCAGCATACAGAGGTTTGATTAGTACAAGAATGACCCAAAAATATGTGGCCAGCCTGCAGAGAAATCCAGGTTACTGAGGGGATGGTCAGCCTGCAGAGAAAGTCAGGTTACTGAGGGGATTGTCAGCCTGCAGAGAAAGCCAGGTTACTGAGGAGATTGCCAGCCTGCAGAGAAAGCCAGGTTACTGAGGAGATTGCCAGCCTGCAGAGAAAGCCAGGTTACTGAGGGTATTGCTAGCCTGCAGAAAAAACCCCCAAAAAACCCAAAACAAGTTTATACTTTGATGGCCAGCCTGCAGAGAAAACTAGGTTAAGGAGGGGATGGCCAGCCTGCAAGAAGGCTAACCTGCCGAGAAAGCCAGGTTAATGAGGGGATTGCCAGCTTACGGAGAAATCCAGGTTACTGAGGGTATGGTCAGCCTGCAGAGAAATCCAGGTTACTGAAGGGATGGCCAGCCTGCAGAGAAAGTCGGGTTACTGAGGGCATGGCCAGCCTGCTGAGAAAGCCAGGTTACTGAGGGAATGGCCAGCCTGCTGAGAAAGCCAGGTTACTGAGGGGATGGTTTGGGAAAGTTCCGCTGTATATCAATCACCATTGTGGATGATTCAATTTAAAATTTATATATAAATCAATTGGATTTCAAAGCAGCCTATTTCTACATTTGAACCTTATCTGCATTTCAAGCCCAATGAAACCTATCAATTCCAGTGCAAGTCACAACCTCAAGAAACACAGACAGACATCATGACAGTCATTGGTCACCCACACAGACAACATTACAGGCATTCATCACCCACACCAACAACATGGCAGCCATTGGTCACCTACACAGACAGTATGAAAGCCACTGGTCATTTGGTCGTTCAGATACAATTCCACCTCAGATACGAGTCGGATAACATTGATACAGTGTCATCAAACTATTCTTGGCTAGGTATGTCAAATTTATGATCATTACAATATACTTACTGTAATCTAGGGTTGACACATTCCTATTCCATTATTTATATATAGGATTACTAAGGCCTAGCATGAAACTAAATCAAACCACAAGGGAACTGCCATATATAACTACTTATAAGTAGAGTCCAACTGCAAACTTCATAGACCCAGATCTGCCATCACATAATGCACCATCAGATCTGGGTCTATGAAGTTTGTTAGGAATAATCAGTAGAACTAGCAACATAGACTCTGACATGCTGGCACATTATGTGACAGCAGATCAGGGTCTATGTTGCAGTTGGACTTGACTTTTAAACAAGTATATACAGTATATGAAAAAAGCTCTAAAATGGCAATTTGGATAAATTACAAGTTTATTAAGCTAGTCATGAAAATAATAACAAGAGATTCCTAGGCAGTGTATGAGCACAAAAAGAGGAATACTTTCATTTCCTAATACACAAAACCTGTCTAGTAAGACAACTGCCATGAAAGACCATCTGTCTTGAGAGACCAAATTCTCAATGCAATGAATAATCAATTATATAGTGTTTGGACAAGTAATGAGATCACTTGCCTTGAGAGACTTTTTGTTGGCAGAAGAGGTGGGCTCTCAAGACAGGTTCTATTGTACTACTAAAGCAATTTTTCCATTATGTTTATACAAATTATTTTTATCATTATTCTAATGGTGTCCTCAAGTTTGAAAGAAATGGGGTTGTATGTAATTTTCCAGTTATCTTTCACAAAATATTCAATATATTGTAAATCAACCAATTTTCATAAATTTTTTTAAAAACTGTTATTTACAAGAAAGTATATGATGCAATGTAGCTGATCATGTAATTCTGAACATTTCAGTTGCTACTATGCTTTATTTTATGCTAGGCTGTGAATTGTGGATTTTCCGAGTGAAATAATTGTGATATTTCACTGGAGTGAAAAAATAAAAAATTTTCACTGGCCGTCAGTAGACATTGATAACATCATGACTAAGAAATTTCAAGTTGTTTTAAGTTGCTCGTGTGGTGTAAAGGTAAATATGGCCACCTCGCATCCAGATGAACCAAGTTCAGATCCAGCAATAGGCAAATAAAATGTTTTTTTTTTCATTTTGTTTTTATCTGCTGTTTTACCTTGAATTGGAAAGGAGCATTATGTTACTACTGATGTTTTCTGTGCGAATATGCACAAAACAGAGCAGAACATAATTGATAAACAGCTGACATTATCGTGCTGGATACAGTAAGAAATCTGCTACTTCAGTCTGTTATACAAATTGCTAGACAATATGTTTGAGCATAAAATAAAAAGAAAATTTGCTTGCTCTGAGTGAATAACAGATATATTTCATCTCATGGGTGAAAAACTTAAGTATTTTCACTCATGGTTGGGCCACTTGTGAAAATACTGAGTTTTTCACCCATGAGATGAAATATATCTGTTATTCACTCGTTTCAAGCAAATATCCTGTATTTATTAACAAACAGATGCAGAAACTTAATGATGCTAACAAATCAACATTTATGGTAGAAGGACAATTTGTTAATTAAAAAAAATATTGAATCTGACCAGACTCATTCCTGGGAGACATTATTTTTGTCAGGATAATGGGTTGTGTGGATAATCAATAATGACAAGTGAACATTCTATTTCTTTCATTGAAAAATCTGGATAATTAACTTTTGGATAATTGGTGCTTTGCTGTACATACTGGAGAATGCAAGAATTATAAGAATTATTTTTCATAAAAATTTAAAGTGGAATCTTGTACTTCAATTTAAAAACTTCAGTAATATGGTAACAGTCAAAACTTACAAAGTAAAATCTGAAGGTTTGGGAAAGTTTAAATTTAATTAAAATTTGAATTTTAAAAAAAAAGTTGAAAATGCCAGGTCTCTGTGAATGTACTGGATAGTTGTTTTTCACAAAAGTAACAGTCATTATATTTGAAAACTTTCATTGCAATTTGAGTATTTATTTATACAAGGCTTACTGCAAAACTGGTGATGCCTAACCTTTAAATAAAATATCAGTAGTCATAAAAATTTCTTTGCAGAAAAAAAGACTGCTTTAGTTTGTTTTCTCTCTCTTGAATTTGTGTTTTAAAAAAAAATTGCTATTCGGTGAAATCATACGATACAAAACATGATATGCTGATCCTTTCCTTCCAATTTTATTGAAATCAGGGTCTTCAAATTAAATCCAAAATAAATTTTGCCCTTTAAATAAATTTATCAGTATGTAGATTGTAATATACCTAGGAGCTATATAACAATGCAAAATAAGCACATAAATGATAAATCTTTGAAACAAAGCAATAATGAACAAGTCATGGGAATAGGTTACAGGCCTATCAATATCAGAAATGTTATCATAGGATATTGACTACAGCACAAACAACGTTTACATTGCTGACAAACACAACAAAGCTATGATTTGTGTAAGTTATATACACTGTATCAAACTCAAGGCAAACAACACAATTGAGGTTCTATGTGGGATTACTCACTGACAAACAAGATCTAGTAACAGAAACTTTGTATCAACAGGCTCAGCAAAGAACAATGTACATGGATTTCATTCTCTTATAAGTCCCAATGCCTCTGTTGAAATAACATTGAAGTACAAGTAGTTTTCTTCTCTCTGCAATATCTATAGCTATTGAAAATCTAGGTCTGTTTGTAAAGCAATGGTGCCATTGTGATGTTTGAATAGACAGAAATGTAAGTTCCAGGTATATTCTAATTTCCATTTTGGTGTAAATTGTTATTACTTTCTGGTTCTGTTTGAAACTATAATAACATTGTTGCCAAAATAGATACATTTTCAAATACATTTTCTGCATAAAGATTGAGCAGCTAAAACCATAAGAATATATTAGAAATGTTGATGCTTACAGTCTATCCTTCACCCTTCTGAGGAAAAGTAGGATAAAGTAGGGCTAAAATTTTTTTTTTTTTTTTTTTTTTTAAAGTAGGGAAATGGTAGGAAAAATTAGGTATTTCTGACAAAATAAAGAGGGCAGAATCTATGTAAATAATATCAGACATGAATCTGGTCCTTGACAATCATAAGGGCTTGGCTGGGATATGTACAACTTCAGAAGAAAAGGACACCATAAGCTGTGTAAGCAATGCTATTATTACAATTGAAAGAAAACTAGCAAAAGAGTAAAAACAGCCTCTAGGTTATGATTTGTGATTCCCAAAAAGTACGATGAACAGCAAATTATATGCTCACCCCATATTTAATAGTCCTCTATGTAGGCACTAGTTGGGTACGGTTGACTCTGGCAATTACTGACCAGTGGGTTTCCATGACCTCAATCTTTGGTCAAGATATGTGGTCTTAACTAAACTTAATATACAGAAACCATTATTTTCTTACTGGACTTACCATGACCATGATCTCTGTCCATTAGACCTCAGAATCTAAAGACTTCTTTATTACCCCTTGCAAACCATTCACAAAGTTTGGTCAATGAACTTACTCTAGAACAAAAGCTATTCTGCAAAACCAATTTTTATTTGAGGCACAATGACCTTGACCTTTGGGCTTTTCACCCAAGATCAATAGGTATCTTCCATACTTTAAGTGCAAGTCATCCACAAACACTAGTGAAGGAACATCGATAACTGAAATTTTTGAGCAGAAACAATTTTTCTTCTTTCAGTCACAGTGACCATGACTTTTGACCCCAACATTACTGAGCATCTTCCTCACCCTAAGTGCAAGCCATCCACAAAGATTGGTCTAAGTCTGTGATGTAGAACTAATATTATTGTGCAGAAACCATTTTCTTCTTTCAGTCTCAGTGACCTTGACCTCTGACCCACAAACTGATTGGCTTTTTCTTACCACCAAGTGCATGACATCCACAGAATCTGGTCCAGGTATATGATACACAAAGTTTGGTCCAGGTATGTAATATATAACTAATGTTATTGTTGAGTTATTGTGTGGAAGTAAAATTGATAGCATTCATCATAACATACTACCCTCTGTCTTAAGGTGGGCATATAAAAATCAGGGACTGTAGTGCTTTTTCTCACAAAAAAAGGAAGACAATATAGGGAGGTCATAAAAAGTAGGAAAAGTAGAGTCACTGAAAAGATTGTTCTTACTTACTCTTGAAATAGTGAGTTTTACCCCCCTCCACAAACAGTAAAAAATATGAGATTTAGTGGGTACTTTGTTCAAACAAAATTTGTCATGGTATGCTATGTCCATACATCTGTCCTTGTCCATCTATCTGTATATAAACAACCAGTTTTTTGCAATGAAAGTGAAGCATACAAAGAAAAACTGCTTGAACTTTAAAACTATTGTACAAAGAGGTGTTAAAGACAGTTATGAATGTTGAAGGTCATCAGATTAAAAAATGAATGTTCTTTATCATGGTAATGTGAAGATTGATATACTATGACCATTAGATTTCACCTTTGGTAACAAGAGACTGGAAATGGTATATTATATGCCTGCCCATATCTAATGGTCCTGTATGAAGGCACTAGTAGAGCATGGGTGACTCTGAACAGCACTGACCTTTGAGTTTAAGTGACCTTGACCTTTTAAGCTTACAAACAGTTGATTCCCTTCTTGTCCAAAAGGCAGACTGTTTGCGATTTTTTTAAAAACGAGGGTGCAGAAAAATAACTTACTTTTGCCATCATGACTGCCACCTTTAAGCAGTGTAAACCAACATCTGTAGTGTATTTCCTTTCTATATCAGCAAACTCTTGTTAAAGTTTGGAGCATTTATGTGGTGTGTAATTAAAGTTATTTAACAGAAACATTTTTCCTTATTTTGTATCACAGAGACCTTGACCTTGAACCTTTTGACCCCCAAATTAATAGGTTTCTTTCTTGTCCCATGTGCAAGCCAGCCACAAGGCTTGTAAGTGGCCTTGAACTAAGTTTATTGTGCAAAAACTGTTTTCTTATTTGACTTACTCTGCCATTGAACTTTTGATCTCAAATATATAGGTCTCCTTTTTACCTCAAGTGCAAGTCATGCACATTATTTGGTTGAGGAATTTAGTCTAGAACAAAACTTATTATACAGAGACCACTTTTCTTCTTCAAGTCACTGTGACCTTGAACTTTGACATTTTTAGCCCAAAATAAAAAGGTTTTTCTATACCCCAAGTGCAAGCCATCCACAAAATTTGTCAAGTTATGTTGTCTAGAAGTAAAGTAACTGTGAAGAAACCATTTTTCTCTTTTTTTTTCAGTCAGAGTGACCTTGAACTCTGACACCATGCCAGGATCCTCTCTGCCAAATTTGGTTGAAACTGGTCCAGTATTTTTTAGCAGCAATTGAAAAACAAAACAAATGTTGATAGACAATGCACAATGGCTTCAAGAACATTCCAATACTTATTTCCGTTACAGCCAGGTTAGCTGAAAATTTATTGGAAAATATGAACGTGTCATTCTATCTACATTTAAGCAGAAGTGGCCTTAGTAGTGTTGAATACATGTGTCATGGATCAAATGATGGATTCAAGGTTTTCCTGGACATTTGGTCCATGTAAAATTTCAAACCTTTACTTGCTATGTAATTTTTTCTAGCAAATCAATGTTTGGTTTGGTCTGGTGTTTTATGGCACAGCAAGAACAGTAGGTTATTTAGTGCCGAGGCAATCAGAGTCAAGTGCCTTGCAAAACGACACAACATGGTAGCTGACTTGGACTGATCTGATGGTAAAATTTGAACCTGTACCCTTTTGGTTGCATGTCTGGCACACTAACCACTGTAGCTCCTGCCTCCATTAGTGGCCTGTTATAACATACAGGATGGCACATCACTCCTATTCTACATCCTGAGCCCGGGGCAGCAAAGAGGGTGGGGGTGGGGGGGTGGGGAGATCAGGAATGAACAATACTGTTGTCTATTCAGCTATATTTTTTCTTAATGGTAGCATCACAAAGGAGATTTTTAAAACAATGATACTGATAAATATCTAATTTGGTTTGTGACAAACCAGTACTGAGTGCCAAACACAAGTAAAGTTGGTGTGGATCCAAATTTTACCTGACTTTTTGCCATGTACTCACTTAGATATGAATAATAACACACACATGTAAGTTATTTTTATGCAGCTTGACGTTTGAAAGGCATTCATACACAAAAGTATGAAAATAAACTGTAAATGGCAGACAAAGATATAATGAAATCACTTCTTTAGATGGAGAATGGTTTTCATCTTTAGATAAACAATCTCACCATCCAATGTGACATGCATTTGGACCAGTTCAGGCTTTTGAGTATTGCTTTAAATCTCAGTTGATTGATACAATTGGTCAAGGTGTTGTTTTTTTTTAAATTAGAGCCACTCGGACAAAAGAACAAGCCGAGATAAATAGCTACTTTAGTGTCTTTGGTACACTACATCATTTTCATAAAACTTTGCTTGAAGCAGAGTTAGAGGCAAAATTTGCCTTCAATACATGTGTTTTTCAAGATGGCAGCATCCTATTTGAAGCAAGATTTGCTGGTAATTTTACTATAAGCTGTGTTTTCCAAACATGATGTGTTGCACTAAAGACATTGAAATAATAGAGATTATTTACCTCGACTGGTTTTCTTGTTTGAGTAGCACTGATTTCTTTAAATGTTTTGACCATTTCTTGTGATTAGCTGAGACATAAAGTCAATGAGGCAGGATGGTGTGATAGATACATTAAATGCTAGTATGCAGAATACTTTTGACTTTGGTCCAGAAGACACATGATGAAATGAATACAATTTATAAGAAATTTCTGTAAAATGAACAGCAAAGTTGTGTGTCAGGGGAGACAAATATGCATGGCTTAGCTTCTAGACCATGCAACCATAGCCTAACATGCCATGTTTTCTTGTGTACAACACACACACAGCAAAATGTGAACAACACTGCCCTATAATACCCCAGTAGATCAGTCTACCATTTTAAAAACTGGTTTCAAGTAAAATGCCTAGAGCCTCTTCTGCCAGTGCATTGTATGACACCTTATCTGTGTCTTACTGTTGGTCATTAAATACACATATATACAGGTAAATGATGTACATTACTCATACATATATACAGGTAACTATAGCACATTAATTGCATGTATACACAGGTAACTTAAGTGCATTAATTGCATATACAGACAGGTAACTATAGTACTTTAATTGATTGAGGTGGGATTTTGAAACACAAAAAATTTGATTTTCCAAAGATGGAGTTACTAAGTTGGTTAAGATAAAAAAAAAATCGCATGCAAAGATGGAGTTCTCACTCTGACCCTAGCTACCTGTAAAAATAAAAACAAACATACATTTGCAAATATTAAATTTTTGTAATTAAACTTTGCTTTTAATAGAACTAATGAGGATATACAAGGTACATGTATAACCATTAAAGGCACAAAGAGCAATATTCACTCTTTCAGAAGTGGCATTTAATACCAACTTGAAGCAGGTGTAGCTGGTAATTTGATTCAAAGTTGTATAAAAATTTTAATTACTACACTCATTACGAAGGCACTATATCAATATTTTTGATTTTAAGAAAGTAACTTATTTGACTATATTCTGATCCTTTAAAATTTAAATGAAGAACTGTTATGACTGTAATGAAAATTTCCATCTATGGGATTGTGGATGATGATTTCTGTGATGGTAATTCTATAAAAATATTACAACGTACTTCATTACCATAAAAAGGCAAACAGAGCCAAGAAAGTCACATGGTACAAATGACCTCATGTAACACACGACCTCATCCACCACAAAATAATTAAAAATCTATATTAAAAAATATTGAATGATGAATCTTGCAGTTGATACATCTCTCATTTGTGACCTTAAAATGATGAAATTTCTAACAATCAATTTCATTCCTCTAATGGCCTTCAGAGCTCAGTTGTCTCCCCCTTAGATATCACCACAGGAAAAAGCTGGTCTTAATAATTTAGTCCTTAATACTATTATTATTTCATTCTGAAATCATGAATGCCACAATTATTTATTATAACTATGCAAGTAATTAAAAATAAAATTGTGTAACTAACATTTTGTTTGGATTTCAAATTTGGCTATGATTAATATGACAATTTAAACTGACAGTGAATTTTAGAAATAAACTTTATAAAAATAAAGTGGCTATCATAACATAAACAATGGTGAAACTTTTATCAAAATCTGTCATTTGTCAGTGGAGACAACTCATCAAAAACTTATTACCTTTTCCTGAATTTGATGACATCACCTAATTTAAAATAATTAAAATTTTCATTAACAGTAATTCAGACCCTTTCATTTACTTTTTTTTCATGAAAAAATACTTGTAAATTATATTCATGTTCTAATAAATATGTCTGTAAATGAAATGAAATAAATGTTATTTAAATTACTGGAAAAATAGAAGTTAAAATTTAGCCCTGAAATAATTTAAATTTTAGGTTTCTGGAAAAATGAATGAGAAAAATCTCCAATTTCAATATATTTTTAGTTAGCACAATATTTAAAACCCATCTAGTGACAATTGAATCAGGTAAATCAGGTATAATGCTGAGATTTTAAGAAATTTAAATGTTATTTAAAGCATTTAAATTTCAGTTTTCAGTACTGCTAAAATTATCCCAATAACTATCTGAATGTGTAGCACCATCTTAAAATATCCTGTTGCATAAAAATTGTAACGAAATTACTTTTAATTTGTTTTATAAGAGATCGTTTAAAAATTTTTTTTTTATCTCTTCTTGAATATTAATGTCTTTGACCTGTTAAATGTTTCTAAAAGTTCATAAGTAATATTATGGAATTTTCACTGTTGTTTATGTCATGATGTCCTCTTTATTTTTGTTATATTGGTTTCTAAACTTTGGTGTCACTTCAAGATATTTAATTGTTTTCTTTTCTTTCTTAGTGTTTACTGGGCTATATTTGAACTTCACACTTCAGCATGCGATATGTATGTAGGATTCTTTCCATATTTAATATAATATCTAGGAATTTTTAAAAAAAATGTCTTTACATTTTTTTTCATTCCAAGATTTGTTTTAACTGATATAAAAATGTCAAATTTCAAAGCTTAAAAGTTTTTAATAGGTAAATTATTTTCAGCAAGTCGAAAGTTTAATACCAAGAATCAACTATTCGACATACTATAATTGAAGAAAAAAAATAGATAGAAGGCTTGTACTAAGGTCTCAAGATCTCTGTCACTGGATGAATAATTTGAGAGATAAATCCTAATCTACTGGAAAAACTGTAAAAAAAAGAATACTTTCCATAATTTTATTGAATACAGCCTTTTCACACTTTGTAACGATTTAAAATTCTGCATCCTATATTCTAATTACATTTTATTTTATCATTATTAGGTCTGAAAATAATAATAATAATAATAATAATAATAATAATAATAATCATCTATATATGTAATATCTTCCTGGTACCCCACTTATGTAAAGACCCCTACTTAAAGTACCTTACAGTCCAGCACTCTCAATTTATATACTACTTTGCTACACAGTGTTGCCATGATGACGTTAAAATATTGAATGTGGAAAATTGTAAATATCAAAGGATACCTCTATGCAATTTGCTTGACATGTGTAACAAATTTGCTTGAAATATCTCGAATGATTTGAGGATTACGCTCCAGAAATGAAAATGTTTATTGTCCGACAGACAAGAGTGATAGCTATATATCCCCATGTTACTGTGGTAATAAAAAAATAAAAATAAAAAAAAAACACGAAGAAGATGAAGTCATCTACATCACCTGCACCACCACAATGTCTGATAGGAGAATGATTTGTTGAAGATTTCACATACATGAAGTTCATATGTACAAAGTATAATGGGAAGTAATAGGCATTATGTCTTTTGCTCCAGAAATGACAGTGTAAATAGTGGATGTATGATGAACAGTCAAATGGACAAAAACATTAAAAATATTGAAAATAAACAATTGTTAATAGCAAAAGGCACATCTGGAACACTATTTTAATATGTGTCTAAACAAAGATTCAGTGACATATCCTGAATGGTTTTGGAGTTAGCAGTATGCTCCGGAAATAAAAATGTGAATGATGGATGGATGAACTGACAAATGGATGAAAATGAAAAAATATCTTGATGAATTGTGAACAGTGATATGCACGTCTACACCATTGGTCCAATAAGTTTAACAAATTTCATTATAGATATCTTAGAAGGTTTTCTCCCCCAGAAACTGAAGTGTTTATAAGGGCTGGATGAACAGACAAATGTATGAAAATATTAAAAATATTGAAACCAAAGAATTTAGAGTAGCAAAATCCACATCAGGACCACTCATCCAATATGTGTATTAAGTTTCATAGAGATACCTTGAATTGTTTGAAAGTTATATTATGTCAAATTAGTACAATCTTGTTGGGGGATGGGGAAGGGGGTGTTAATGGCACTTTCAACACAATACCAGCTAGATCATGCCGACAAAATGGGAGTTAAGCGCCCCAAACCAAAATTGCAAGCTTGTTTTACAAGCTCATGGAAAGTTTGCCACAAGCTAATTTATAAAGCTAATGGCAAACTTGGATTTGGAACATTGCGGGAAGCATGTGCATGCTTATTTTGCATGCTTGTGTGAGCTTCTTTAACAACACAGTACGATAAGGATGTACAAGCTTTTGTAAGCTTGTGGTCTTTCAAAAAAACACATTTTGACCAGATACTGAATCAAAATAACTTCTGTATTGTTGTATGAAAATATTAAGCTAATTAACACCAACTTTGAGAACAAAATCATACCTAAAATAATGAAATGTCATTGGTTTAAGCATTATAGAGTGTAAAAACAAATGTAAACAAGTGCAGTAGATAATATTAACTGGACTTTAATGCCCTGCAAGATGTAGCACATTTATTGTTCATCACTTCATTGAAGTTTACTTCAGTAAGGTAGGGTTTTCCTCCTAATTTCTTTTTAAAATGTTTCAGAACAATTCCTTTACAGTTTGGATTACAATGGCTGGCAGGTGGTTAGTTTGAAATGCAGCATTATGGCCATTCCTTGCCGATTTCGCACTTGATCTTGCCAGCATTTCATTATCAAAGAAGCATTCAAGCAAGGCAATTGTAAGTTTTCTGGGCTGGCTTGATGATGCATGAATTGCTTGGAAGAGTTGACCCTGGATTAAATATACTTCATATTCTGGCACAAGTCTCATCAGAACTCTGAAGAAAAAACAAAACAAGTAAACTCATATGTTATCCATAAACTGAAATAATAAATTCAAAGTATCATACATTAATGTTTTAGTTCCAGTACTGAGGACCTTCCACAGTTTGCAAAGTAACTGCATAACTGCACAAACACTGATGACTAAAATAGAGACCAACAATGACCTAGAATGATGACATGAACATATGTGGTGTATATATGAACAGATAGACATAGAATAAAAGATATACTTCAGTATGTGGACTTGACACTATAGGTACATTGTAAAATAAGAATGGAGTACAGAGTTTTCAACACCATCAAGGTTTTGTCAGAATATTTGACTATTCAACTAATCAAGGAAGCTACATGTAACTATGGAGTTGCAATCAAGGACAAGAATATTTCATACCATAATTAAAAAGGATTTTCTTTTTGTTAATTGCCTTAAGATAATTAATATTTGTTAACTAATTGTTATAATTTATTCTTTTTTTTCTCATTGTCTAGAAATCTGAGCATGAATAGTTTTTCAAGCATTTTTTTTGAAGGCAGAAATGTTTGATTAAAAAATTCCATAGGCCCCCTACCCCATTTCGAAAATTAAATGGTGGGTCCGTATTAATGTATGGGAAAATGCATCTCTTTGAGCAAATGTGCAGAAATTTGTAAAATTATGCTGTCTGAAGAAAAGAAAACCCCAAAACAACAGTCCAACTAAAATGGAACAGCAATAACAGGCACGCATATAATTTGCAAGCCTCGTGACTCGTTATCCTATTTTCAATGACTGACCACATGATTGCATCAATAACTACAGTTTGGCAGTAAATAATACTGATTTGCAAAACGATCAACTCAATGACTATGTGCTGCAAGATTATAAGGTCATTTAATTTATTTCACATATGCGATCATGGGGGTAAAACAGTGCAGGAACAATATAAAGTGCCTGCCGAACTGCAGTCCCACAAATTTAACAAAACTGCAACATAATCTTGATTTTACTCACCAACATGGTAAGTCCATGACCTTCATTCGCTGCAGTTATCTTCTGGTTGTATGATCAGTTGCTGCAGATGTATTGGTACTGCTTGCAATGAAATTTCCCAAATTAACGACGAAAAAATCATGAACAGAATCACGAAAATTAAAAATGAAGCCTAAATGAGAATGATGATGCCGAGGTAGTTATGTGTGTGAATTAAAACCTATAAGTTGTACGAATATTTCGTTTCAGTAAACCAGTCTCATGGCTGTCAACAAGAGAAATAACTGTCAGAACTATCTGTTGCCAAATTGGGTCTCTGTAGCCGAAAGAAGAAAAAAATCCATTTTGTCTTATGCAATTTTATTATTTGATTTTTTTCTTTTCTTTTTAAACCAAAATTTTGTAGATTAATCCATTATAGCATGCAGGCAGAATTGGGTGGGACTCTCTTTCTCTCTCTCTAACAAAACAAAAATTATACCATGATATATACATTTTAAATTTTGTATTCAGTATGAAAAGAACTGAAAATAATACAGTAGCAGCAACATGGGCAGGCATAACATGTTTGTTAATAAGAAGAAACAAAAAACAGATATTAAGAATGAAATTGTATAAATAATTATTGATTTTTCCCCTTTTCTGGTAAGAAAATACTCATATTTTAATCATTCATAATGTACAAAAACTTATAATGAACAAAATCACAGGCATTTACTTTTCTTGATGAATAATGAAGTAGTTTTTTAATATTATTATCATTTATATTATTATTATTATTATTATTATTATTATTATTATTATTATATTGTTGTTATTATTATTATTATTATTTTTAAAAGTTTTGATATTACCACATTCAAAGCTTTGTTATAAACCTGGTTATAATATTAATTACTGTATCTAACAAAATGGAATTACTGTTTCATTCAGGTATTCTAAATATGAGTAAAAATTTATATTTCACACAAATTTAGTGTTATATAAATTACCAAACTCTGTTTCTTCTGTGGTCTGGTTAGCCTACATGTACTCATGTTGCATTTAAGTTGTAGATGAAGCAAAATGTGCCAAGTATTGTGTACTGATACAATGAATCTTCAGATTATAAATGACTTTTGTACTTGTCTGTATAAATTTAACATCTACAACCTACATTGTTTATTTTCTTATTGTAATACAGTTGAGATACTCTTCTGTATTGGATATAAATATATTTATGTGTACATGCTTTCTATAATAAATTCTTTCATACAATTAATTTTTTTTTGTGGAATTGCAAAGGGAAATTAAGATTAGTAAATGCTGAGAAGGTTCAATGTTCCTTGACGTAACTCCATGTTTAATGATTAAATAACTTTATTTTATACCGGTAGTAGCAATGTCCTGGAAAACAAACTTATAGAGTCAAAACATTCAGTTAAATATCGGTGTTCAAGTTTATTCATTCACTGCAAACTTACCCAAGGTTGCAGAAGTTTAATACGTTCCCCTGCAATCATGTGCATGCTATTTGGATATGGTCTCAAGCTTGCACAAGCAAATGGATATACTGTATAAAGAAGCTTGCTGCAAGCTAGTTTTACTTTAAGTTACTTCAAACTAGCTTATCGCAAGCTTACCGCAAACTTATGACAAGCTTTCTGCAAGGATGCATTTTGGTTTGGGGCACCTTTCCGAAGAACACACCGGTACAGCGAACACAGGCTGACCTGGGTGGGTATCAAACCTGTGACCCTTGGATTAAGAGTCTGAAGCTCCATCAAATGAGCTACCATGGCATACAAAAGGAAGCAAATGGAATAAAATAGTTACAGAAAAAAAAATGTAAGAAAATAGCAAGGATGCTTAAGCATGATCAATAAAATTCATAAAAGAAATACTTTATGATTTTCTTCTCCTCAATGGATCTCTGCAAAATGATTATATAATCATGGTGTTCCATGGACTGTAATAAGTTTAACCTATTAAATTTTCATCAGCTATCTGTACATGTATGTGGGAACAAAGAATTTAGAGGGAAAGGTAGAAAAATAGAATCATCTTGACTAATTTAATGTTCCCTACATGAAACTGATTGTAGGTATCCTCAGTTATAGACAAGGGTAAAGTATGTCGGCATCCAATTTCATCCTTCCACAAGGAAATTACCACTAAATAAAATGTGAAGCCGTAATTATTTTTATAAAATCTCTTTTCAGAGGTATTTTCCTTATATTTACCTCATTGTTGCAAGCCATGGGTGATAATTCGCTAAGCTCCTTTATCACTCTAGGCCACACGTGTGGAGATTTCCTTGTTTCTCATAACTATGCATAAACCTGCTTTACCAATCACCACTGTGACCCAACATTATTTTTTTCACACTGTTTGAATGAGCCAATCAAAGTTTCTTTTCCAACCACAGTCCCTTGTCGGTTGATAAAATGGGCTTTTTCATTGACGTCTAAGAGAATGTTACATTGTGTTGTTGACGACGTATATTTTTGTTCATGCATACTCATGAAAAATGAGGAAGTCTCAACAAGCAGCCATGGGTGATAAAGGAGTGAAGTGGATTATTGCTTATGGCTTGTGACGATGATATTCATCAGTGATGAAAATATCTGTATTTGTAACAAACTACAGTGTAGAAATTATGACTTTCATAGTTATATACATAATCTTCTGATAAATATTACACAGAAGCAAACAATTGACAATTCTTGTAGTGAACTTTATCACCTTGAAAATGATTCTGATTATTCACTTCTTGATTCATATTTATGAATCAGCGTCCATGTGAGAGAAAGGAAAGAATGTGAATGTATATTTGTATATGCATGCTGATATGTATATGTATGCATATGTGTGTGTGTGTGTGTCTGCTTGTATATAAATATGTTCCTTTGTTTGAGGGCCTCTAGGTAGATTAGTTCTTCAGCTAATTGTGTTACCCTCTTTAAATAAAGTCATTGTTATTATTATTTTTATTGTTATTATTATTATTTATCATTATTATTATTATTATTATTATTATTCTGTTTTTGCACAAGGTCTCTGGAGTGAGAACAGAATATTTTTCCACTGCTTTTTACTGCATGAGTCAACCATATTAAATTATGGTTACGATGACAACAGCAATAACTACAAAGATAATGACAATAAAACACCACTACCACAAACATCAACAACAAAGATGATAATAATAATGTCTGGGAGATGAGGAGAAGAAAAACGAGTAGGCTAAACACTCATGCTGATTCGATCTGCAATGTGAAGAGTATTGGTGTTCATAAATATGATTTTTTATTTTACATTCACAGCTCTTACTATGATTGTCAATATTTTCCATGATTTAATAAACTTAAGGAAGTTAAAGAGGACTAATTCACATAAAAGTTGGTGAAATAAAGATTAAACAGCTGGAATTAAATGAAAATCACAAACATCTCTTTCAATCTGTTTGATATCAAGTTTTTGGATTTTTCAGCAACCTCATGTGGTTGTTAAGTTGATTATTATGATGATGATGATGATGATGATGATGATGATGATAATAGTGAACACTCTAAATAATACAATTCCTATATTTCTTTCTCCCTGGAGTTGTTATGCTGATTTCTTGAAATCATATTTTTCACTATTTATTGTGTATCAGGAATTTTTATTAAACCCTTTGTGCTGATGAGTAAATAATACCAACTGATACTGAGTGCAGATATGTAGAATGTAGGACAAGTGTGCATCATGCTTCAAACATGTTATAAACATTGTTATACAATCTCATTTCTGTGTATGACATCATTCTTTGCCACTGTAATTTACTAAAACTGACTTAGAAATTCTACCTAAAAACATGAATAAACACATTCCACCCACCTGTCTACCCATGTATTTTTCTCACTTTTATTTTCCTCTACCTCTCTCTCACTTCGTATATTTCTCTCACAAATGTTGAGATTTCAAGAGATTACCAATGGATACTTGGGGTACAAAGTGGAGCTTTCATAGTAAGTGGCCAAGAGAAGTTGAGCTGGAAATGGGGTATTGTGCTTTGTGTCAGAAAAAAATCAGTTTTAAATGAGAATTTTAAATGCCGCCCCATGTTTATTAGTCCTCTGTGTAGGACCTAGTAGGGTATGGGTGACTGGAGAAGGTTGACTGGAGATTATTGACCAAATGGTCTCAATGACCTTGACCTTTGGTCAGAGTATGCAGTCTTAACTAAACTTAATGTGCAGAAACCATTATATACTCTTTAGACTTACCTTGACCTCTGACCTTTAGACCCCAGAATCTATAGGTTTCTTTCTTACCCTAAATGTGAGCCATCCACAACGTTGGGTAAAAGAACTTACTCTAAAAAAAGTTATTCTGCAAAACCCATTTTTCTTGAACCACAATGATCTTGACCTTTGACTTGTTGACCCCTAAATGAACAGACCTCTTCCATAACTAAAGTGCAAGCCCTCTAAACTTTGGTCAAGGTGCATAGTCTAGAACTGAAGTTATTATGCAAAAATTATTTTTCTTCTTTCAGTCACAATGACCTTGACCTTTGACCTTTTTAGCCCACAATTATAAGGCTTTTTTTTCTTCCTCAATGTATAAGTTATCCACATATCTGGTGAAGATACATGGTTGATAACTGAAATTTGTGTGCACAAACCACTTTTATGCTTTCAGTCAGTGACCTTGACCTTTGACTCCCAGATCAATAAGCTTGTTCCTTACTCCAAGTACAAGCCATCCACAAAGTTGGTAACTAGATGATGGAGAACTTGTTACTGTGCGCAGATGAAAGTGATAACAGATGGATAGATTTAATGATGGACAACATCATAACATAATATGCTCTGCCTTATGGTAGATGTATAAAAATTTAATACCTTGAACTTCTTAACAGCTCACTTTGAATGACTCTAAAAAGGATCAAGTTTGTAACTTTTAGAGAGCAATCCATTTTTTCTCTTTGTTTAGCCGAATAATGCAGATTACAAGCGCCTCTTTAGTGTACTGAACAGAATACCGTATTTCTGAAACCTGTTGAATCTCAAGCCAAGTAGTTGCCAGGCAGATTTCCATTTCTGTTTAATTAGTCCTTATCAGCTGGGAGATTATAAATCACAATAAAATTAATCAATATATGATTTATAGTTATTTTCTAAAATGAACCCATCTGATTACAATAAAATGGCAAATTAATTTCTTTATAGGATATTGTTCTCGACAGTGTCTCATGAGTATTATGTATTTTATTTTATAGTAAATTCTTGTTATATTATTTTTCTTTTCTTTTATGGTACATAATCTATATTTTCAAATCCATCTGATAAGAGCTTAATGGAAAGTAGGACATTCAACAACTTATTGTCTGTTTAACATTTACTAAATGCTGTTTATGTAACATCACTTTATAGCTGATTTCCATTCAAGTATTCTTCTAATTGATTATGTGGTTAAGGATAGGTCACTTTCAATGAAATGACCAATTGCTTATGTGGTTAAGGATAGGTCACTTTCAATGAAATGACTAATTGATTATATAGTTAAGGATAGGTAACTTTCAATGAAATGACCAATTGCTTATGTGGTTAAGGATAGGTCACTTTCAATGAAATGACCAATTGATAATGTGGTTAAGGACAGGTAACTTTCTATGAAATGAACAATTGATTATGTGGTTAAGTATAGGTCACTTTCAATGAAATGAGCAATTGATTATGTGGTTAAGGATAGGTCACTTTCAATGAAATGAGCAATTGATTATGTGGTTAAAGATAGGTCACTTTCAATTGATAATAGTTTTTGTAATTAATTCTGGTTCAAATCCAGTTCCATGCATGTTCTGGACTTCATATAACATTACTGATACAGCTAAATGACCAATAATTCTTATGGAGGCAAAAATAAAACATTGGAGATGTTCCCTTACTTTTTAAAAGTTTTTCTTGCTCTTCTTTTTGAAGAAACTATAACTGAAAAATCGCGGAAAAATTCTTCATTTTAAAAATTGTTCAATCATTTTTATTTAGGTTTCTTATGGAAATAAGGCCCTTTGTCATCTTGGAAAGTTTATTTATTTTGATGATTGTTTGGTTAAAAAATAGTCTTCACTATCTGCCAATACTATTCTATTACCTGGTATTAACTCCAGCTGTATCTCTTATGGTGTGTCAGAAAACATATTCCACAATCAGTTCTTCTAATTCTTCCTTTGAACAATCAGATACTTGTAATTAGATCATTCATGTTTACCAACTTATTCTTCTATACCATATATACTCACCTATAAGTGGGATCAATTGCAAACTGCACAGACCCAGATCTGCTGTTGCAAAATGACCTGGCAGATCTGGGTATATACAGTTTGTTAGAACTAATCAGTAGAACAAACAACACATTGATGCATTCTACAACAGCAGATCTGAGTCTATGTTGTTTGCAGTTGGACCAACTTATAAGTGAGTATATACTGTATGTATATTATATTTTATTGTATAACATCTTAGTATTCAAAGTGTACTACCATAGAATATAAGATTGTAATGTAACCTACCTGTACTGAAATTTTACTATCATTAGGTATACCAAGGTATACTATACACTGTACCATATATTCTACCTTCAAGAAAGTACCTATATGTAACTTTAAAAAACTTAGAATGGACACTTCTTGTAAGTCCCAGACCAATGAAATATATATCTTAATAGTATCTATTTGCAACCATTGTAGTATTTCATCTACCTTTGATATAATACCTCAGTTTGATATAGGAATTTCATGTTACAAAATACAGAAATTAATTACCAGTATTTGTGTTTGCAACTATCCCCTGAAATCTGCCATGTTGGTAGATGTGCTTGCAAACAACTTTTAGCAAAGGCTTATCACTTCATGCATGTCATTTCTTATCTAAAAAATGACTTCAGAGACAATATGAATCAGTCAAATATTCAATCTGTTTCCATCCTTGTTATAATTTATGCACACATTTTCTAAAGAAAGCTAAACAACGATGCATCTATTAAACTTCGTGTTTTCCATAGACGTCACTATAAATGCCCAGTGATCTTCAAGGACAGTCAGACAGACTTCACTGTACAGATGGTTCAAAAAATGGAGATAAGGTTGCAGGTACAGTGAAACCCCGCTATAACACGCCCCGTTATAACGCGAATTCGGATATAACGCGATCGTGGCGTGGCTCCCAAAATTTCATATATTCATTCGCACATGAACATTTTTTTTTTCGAAGTACGAGAAATAGTGTATAAAATGTGTATATTACAGTATCATTTTGGGGAAGAGATCACGTATGAATTCGAGTATAATACGTTTCTGGCGTGGTTCCTGAAATTTTATATACATGTACATGTATTTTTCTCGTACACGGAAAAAAAATATTTTTTTTTAAGTGCGAGAAATAGTGTACAAACAGTTTATCATCATTTTGGGGAAGAGATCACTTACGAATTCGATCGTGGCGTGGCTTCTTAAATTTAACAATTTCACCAATTTCTTGAAGTATTATACCAAAACAAACATTATCGGAAATGTTACTTATTATTGATCCATGAGTAAAGCCAGTTAGTCTTCTTTGTGCTTGTCTTCAATTCACTCTATATACAATCATTGCTCAAGCAATAGCCGACATGTTTTTCTTCTTTAACTGCATACACAACCGAGCATCAGACAATGTGGTGGTTGATAAAAGATTCTCATGATTTAATAAACATCAAAAAACGTAAGCCGCCAACACGTGCACTGGACTTCAATTCATCCTGTATACAATCATTGCGCAAACAATAGCCGACTTACGTTTTTCTTTAACTGCATGCACAACCAAGCACCAGACAATGCGGTGGTTGATCAAAGATTGTCATATGTGGGTGCTTATGTAGAGACTGAGTTTGGGCAGCAAGATCAAAGATTGTCATATGTGGGTGCTTATGTAGAGACTGAGCTTGGGTGGCAAGATCACAGGGAGTTCAAATAACCACTCCCTGTTACTTGGCACTGAACAAGTACAGCTGTATCAAACTCGTGGCTCAATCAAAGGGTTGTCCTGTGGGAAAACAAAGACGGATCGATATCAGATAGTAAACGGTGTTCATACCCATTTCATGATATACATTAGACGTGTATACGTTGTTCTCTGAATAAAGTAAAATATAGTAAAACCCAGCAATAATGCGACCCCGCTTTTTCCGCGATAGAATTGTATGGACCCCAAATATCACGTTATAGCGGGGTTTCACTGTATTGTTGCAACAATCCACAACACCATCTTGTGCCAGTTTTTAGATAAAAGCTTGCAATTTTACTACAGAAATTTCAGCAATATTCAAATCATTTATTTATATCAAAACCGCTTCAAGAACTTAATTTGACAATTTGTCAATATCCCAAGTCTTTTAGAAAGATGATTTGCTTATACACGTACAATCTGGAAAAAGTATATTATACTGTTGACTGCCCAGTCACATTGGTATTAAGGGTAATGACAGAGAGGATAAAGCAGCCAAAGCTGCCCTGCAGTCACCTGTTTCTGAACAGAAGATTGAATATAGTGATTTTAAGTATCATATTAACTGGCATGTTCGATATACTTGGCAAAATATGTGGAATTAAATCTCTGCAAACAAGCTTCAGAACATCAAATCCAATTTTGGAAAGTGACATCATTCATAATATTGAACAAATCAGATATGAGATAGAATTGTGTTGCTCATGTATTGGACACATATCCTTGCATAGCTTCTAATGGGTAAACCTCAACCAGACTGTCACTTGCTTATGCCCACTGACAAAGGAGCACATTCTTGTTGAGTATATTGACTTCCATCCTGTGTGACAGAAGTATTTTTATGTCTACTCAACAAATAAGCTCTCAGATGATATATGACCAGACAAAATTCTGGACTTTGTATAAGAATGGGATTTATATACAAAATTTGATAATAATTTTTAAGGAATCAACCAATTTTAGCACTATCTTTTATTTTATCTACTATTTAAAGAATTTCAATACTTTTACCTTTGTTTAGTTTTATTTGGATGGGTTCATCTTCCTGATGACATTATTTTTACAGCCTTATTTTAATTTGGCACTAAAAAAACTGATGACTGTCTTTGCTTGCTACTGTGAAATGAAATTTGATTAAAGTTACAGCTACAGATAATGTACTAAATAGATGTATCTGTCATCTCACCTGGGTTTGCATGTGGGTTCAGTTCCCACTATCAATTCTGTCTGGATCTACTACATGAATTTCTCAAGATAGTTTTGTAAGGCCATGGATTTCTTTGCTCTTATTAATTTAATTTGGAAGTGTTTCAGGAGAAAAAATCTTGTTATTTTGCTTTTTTAATTTTGTTATAAAAAGCGAAGAATACAAAATGTAAATTTCAATAATTTGTGACTAATGACACTGAATATATGTAATGCCATAAAATAAAGCATATACATGTACATGTGATAACATACAAACAAATGCAAGTATTTCAGGTACTTTAAAATGGCAGTACCATTTTAAAGTTATTGGTGTACAACAGAGACAAACAACAACATTTTTGATTTGGTTGAGGTAAGCCTGCTTTATGGTGTTTTGCCTAATAGCTTTTGTTATTTTTTGGGGGGCAATGAGAGAAGTGTCTTGCCTCCAGACACAACACAGCAGTCAACTCAGCCTGGCCTGGGAATCAAACCCAATAATCCTGCATAGGAGTCCATCATGCTAACCACTGAGCTAAGCTAAAGGAATTACTGGTGTGCATTAGAGATGCACTGTAACATCTTGGCTTGGTTGGGCTCAGCCCTGTTTGGTGTTTTTGCCAAGTGGCTTTGATTAGTTTTGTTGGGCAATGAGAGTAAAGTTTCTGCCTAAGAACACAGAACAGCAGCCAACCCTGCCAGGCCGGTTTGGACTGGTCTGCTTTAGATCTAACGGCAAAACTTTTAAAATCTGAATACAAACTCCAATTCCAAAACTGGTAATTTTCAGCCTAAAAAAAACCATCTGGTACAAAAAATTATGTTTTCTGCTGTAGTTTTGTATGTGAGTAGAAAGTCTACATTATTTGGTATCATTGTAGAACTACATCTTTCTCCTTTTCTGTAATACAACCCGCTTTGGTGTATCATGAATGATGTTGACATCATAGAGCTCAGAACAAGGGTACTACCTCATGATGCATGAATGTGGCATGCGGGGATAACAAGTTAATAGGCAAATTGGCATGTATAGGATGCTTCCTATCAAGTTTGGTCAAATTCTATTAAACAGTGTTGGAGAAGAAGTCATTTAAAGGTTTTTCTATATGCAGTTATTGGCAGCTATATTTGATAGCAACTCATCATTATTTATATAAATTTAAAAGGTCTTCATGCCCGAATGCTTTCTATTAAACATGATCAAATTCTGTTCAGGTGTTTTGCAGAAGTCATTTAAAGGTTTTTCTATTTTCAGCAACTGCAGCCATATTAGATGGTGGATTAGCATCATTTATAAAAACCTGAAAGTCATCTATGCCAGTATGCTTTTTGTCAAATTTGGTCCAATTCTGTTAAGTGGTTTCTGAGAAGTTGTTTACAATTTTTTTATATTTTTAGCAACAGTGGCCATATTTGATGCTGGTTGGCATCTTTGAACAAAATTGAAAAATCTTTCATGACAAGATGCTTTCTGTCAAATTTGGTCCAGTTCTGTTGATCAGTTTTTTTAAAAAAAGTCGTTTTTAGGATTTTCTGTTCTGAGTAATGGTGGTCATATTTGATAGTTAATTTGCATGATTTGTACAAAACTGAAAGCCATCTATGCCAGGATGCTTTCTGTCAATATTTGGTCAAATTCTGTGGAGTTGTCTTTGAGAAGTCATTTAAAAAAAAAAAGAATTTATTATATTTAGTGATGGCGGCTTAGTCTGAAGATGGATTATCATCATTTGACCAAATTTTAAAGACTTTTGTGTCAGGATGCTTTCTTTCTAATTTGGTGAAATTTATTAAAGCAGTTTTTGAGAAGATTTTAATTAAAGGTTTTCTATTTTTAGTAATGGTGGCCATATTTGATGGCAAACTGGCATCAGTTAAACAAATTTGAAAATGTGTCATGCAAGGATACTTTGTGTCAAATTTGGTCAAATTCTGCTGAGCAGTTTTTTTAGAAGAAGTTGAGAAGTTGTAAATAGCAATTTGTGAATGGACAATAGACAATGCATGACAGATGAAGGACTATACCATAAGCTTACTTAGCCTTATGGTCAGGTGACCTAAAAAATCATACTGAACTGTTTCTGATGGATGTTTAGAAAAATTTCATGAATTAGACTAATTTGGTCAGAAGAATTCAAGGCTATGGTAGACATACTAAACCAAGCTGCACAGTCATTAATGTACAGAATGCTGGTTTAAGAAAAAAGCAGCAAATAAATCAAATACACATTCTTAATAAGTTATTATGTATTAACTTGCTGGCAATCGTGGTCCTTTTTGTTAGTTTGACCTATAATTCATAAAACATTCAAGACAGACTGAAAATTCATGGGAAAGTTTGAGATGAAATATCTCCAAAGGTATTGATTATAACTGGATGCAAATTACAGTTCTGGCTACATTACCAAATTTTGAAAACTTTATCTCAAGCGGAACTATGAATTCTGATCACCCTCCACACCCCCATCTGAGTCTTTTACATGAAATGTTTTATGAAAATCCTGGCCAAATCTTTAAAGATATATACTGGTACTTGCACTATTTGCATCAAAAGTTCATATCATGCGTGATCATGTACATGTAGTTCTTATATTGTTTTGCTTTCCTGGCTATAAATGTTACAGAGTCCATCTATACATGTCCTTGCATTCATCTGGAATCAGCTTTGTGATGAGAGTTTAGCTTAAACAACAATATCTTCTGTTGGTATCATCAGACTTTGCCGATACCTGCAGATAAGGAACATCCCTAGAGAACGAATACTTGAAAGATAACAAGGTTTGAGTTACATGAGCAATAGTTTGGGAGATCAATTGCACAAGTTTTTGGATCTGATAGCATATCCTGTTTTCATGGATGAATTATCATCAGCCATCCTGCAGAGGTTTACCATGTGATATGGGATATCTCTAGGGGTTTGAAGGTTACAAGGTCTAAGATTAATAGTAGTCAATTGCTTCACTGTTATGAAAGCAACCTTGTATCATGCATCCATGGATAGGCTGTCATCAGATTTTGCACTGGAGTTCAGAGGGCACATAGAATATCATTAGGGGTTATAGGTCAAACTGTCAAAGAGCAAGGTCACATGGTGAATTGTTGAAAGTTTTAGAAAGTTTTCTTAGCTTCAGTCTTCATGGTTAAATATTCATAAGATTTGTGTCTCACCTTTGGCAAACATTGCAGAGAGCATCATTTAGTGGTAAAAATGTTTGCCCTTCCATTAATTTGTAGGTCAACCAGTATATCCAGTCAACTTTAAAAGAAAACTTTAAAAAGCAACATCTCACAATTCTATGAATGAATTCTAATCAAATTTTGCAGACAAGCTCATATGTAGAAATGGAAGATCACTTTGGACAGAAAAGTCAGGGGATCAAATGTCAAGGTCAGTAGGGATCAAATGGACAACTTTTGTTAGTAGAAATGTTGTAAATCCCTTACTTTGTAAATGTTGTAAATACCATACGTTATAAAAGTTAAGATTTGTTGCTTTTTGACTTAAGAGAAATGCAATGTGAAACATCAGAGCTAGAATTTCGAAATTCATGGATAGTTTGGCTTCTAGCTACATGATCATCCTGTATATGGAGATGTACAGATAATTATTCTGGATGTTTGCATGTGAGCTGTCAATGTGAAGAATCTTTTACTCTTCACATAATTATACCAGTCTGATGACATCAGTAGTCACTCTTCACATTATTATACCAATCTCATGACATCAGTAGTCACTCTTCACACAATTATACCAGTCTCATGACATCAGTAATCACACTTCACACAATTATAACAGTCTGATGACATCAGTAGTCACTCTTCACATTATTATACCAATCTCATGACATCAGTAGTCACTCTTCACATGATTATACCAGTCTCATGACATCAGTAGTAACTCTTCTCACAATTATACCAGTCTGATGACATCAGTAGTCACTATTCTCATGATTATACCAATCTCATGACATCAGTAGTCACTCTTCACACGATTATACCAGTCTCATGACATCAGTAGTCACTCTTCACACGATGGTACCAGTCTCATGACATCAGTAGTCACTCTTCACATGATTATACCAGTCTGATGAATCAGTAGTCACTCTTCACATAATTATACCAGTCTGATGATATCAGTTGTCACTCTTCACATGATTATACGTCTGATGACATCAGTAGTCACTCTTCACATGATTATACCAGTCTGATGACATCAGTAGTCACTCTTCACATGATTATACCAGTCTGATGACATCAGTAGTCACTCTTCACCTGATTATACCAGTCTGATGACATCAGTAGTCACTCTTCACATGATTATACCAGTCTGATGACATCAGTAGTCACTCTTCACATGATTATACCAGTCTGATGACATCAGTAATTCACTCTTCACATGATTATACCAGTCTGATGACATCAGTTGTCACTCTTCACATGATTATACCAGTCTGATGACATCAGTAGTCACTCTTCACATGATTATACCAGTCTCATGACATCAGTAATTCACTCTTCACATGATTATACCAGTCTCATGACATCAGTTGTCACTCTTCACATGATTATACCAGTCTGATGACATCAGTAGTCACTCTTCACATGATTATACCAGTCACAAAACAACAGTCTTCTATACAATACTTAAGACAGTCACAGACGTTGTACAGAGAATAGCCTGGCACAACACAGTTCTAGAGGTTGTTGTTGTTGTTGTGGGTTTAACGCCATCTTTCAGCACATGAAAGGCTATACATGGCGGCCAGTATATTTGGTGGAGGAAGAACCAAGGAAAAACCCGGGAAGAACCATCGACCCATGGGAAGCTACTGGCAAGCTTTCTCACATATCCACGTTAGCCGAGCCCGAGACTTAAACCCATGCAGACAGAGGTGAGATGTGTGAGTGATCTGTAAATGCGAGCTTCTTAGACCACTTGGCCACCCAGGGCCCCCAATTCTAGAGGTATTTTTCCAACCAACAGTGTATTGGACCACTTTCGTTCATGTATTTCATATCCTGTCCATTTCCTGCTCTTTTATATCGTTTTAAATTCATTATGTAATAATGAAAATTAGAAACCAGGATACTGTGGACAATATGTCAAGAGTTTATTTAAGCTGAATTTATTTGCTGGTAGTTATAGCAAATTACATCAATTAAACTGTTGAAAAGATCTGGATTAGCTTTTGTAACCCTGCCTTCAAGGTTGCATTTACTCTGTTCTAGAGATATAATGATTATGATAGAGCCATGCAGAAAAAAATATACTGTACAGCTAACAATGTGCTTTTAATATTCTCAAGTCTGTGTAAATTGCCTACAGCCCTGTAACATTATTACAAGTCAATAGGACACGGTAAGAAGTCTAGCATAAAAAATATTCATTGAAACAGGTTCTTCTAACAGAGCAACACATACATATTAGCCTGTTCTGACCTTTTGAAAGGAACAGCATGCTTCAGTGTTAGGTAAGTTTTGGAAATAATTTTGGGGTGGGGGTGGGGTCACTTGAGGTCAGGGTGCAAATCATGTTACAGTTAAAGCGTGTCAAACCAACACCACAAGCTGACAAGTCCTGTATGTTGTTCAAATGAACTGAAAAACACAAATGTCTTTCTATTAAATGAATTGTTTTAATGCCCATATACTGTATATACTTGTTTATAAGTCAAGTCCAACTGCAAACTGGATGCTGACAGATCTGGGTCTATGCAGTTTGTTAGGAGTATTCAGTACAACAAACAAAATAGACCCTGATCTGACAGAACATTATGCGATAGCAGATCTAGGTCCAAGTTGTTTGCAGTTGGACTTGACTTATATGCGAGTGTATATGGTAGGTATTGTTTCAATTTGGCACACTATTGTAATGAAGTATAATAGTCAAATAAGCAGGTGAGTGAACACCTACTAGACTAACTATGTACCAAATACTGGTTGTCCTGCAATAGTGGAAGAAGATAATTATGTATAAAGTGATACCTGAAAAGGGCAAATGGTCATGAGCTGGCATATATTTGAAGAGTTTGACAGGGACCTTGTGTGTTCAATCCTGCAGAAATAATCCAACTTATTCTTTCAAAAGTCTGCGGAACAGTGAAAGTCAATAACACCACATGTATTTTCAAAGGGTGTTGTGACTGGATAATAGCCCTAATAATGAATCAGACTTCAATCTAAATGGAAACATTCATCTGGAATTGGTAAGTTACAATTATATAATTATTACATGATAAATAGATAATGAAGTTTAAATTTGTCATAAATATTTCAGTAATAGAGTGAATATCACACATTTCAAGCCGATTCCAGAACAATACATGATGAAAATTTGTAACAAAATGTGCTAACCAATATTTAATTGACGATTTAAAAATTAAATTTTCAAATTTATTAACACAGTGATAAAATTTGTAACAAAAATGCTTTATATTGATCCCACCTCTGAGCTATATTCCAAATCCAAAGAGCGTGGGATAAAATGGTATTGAAATAAATGGAAAGTGAAAATCTTAAACACTCAGGTTAATACTGGATGTGGACAGACATATGGGCAGACACATACATGGACACCAAAGTGATCGCTAGGCTGATATTCCACTTAGGTGGACTCAGTAAGAATTGAAGGTTCAGTGTCCTCCCTGGGACACATCTGAAACTGTGTGCATCACATTTAGTGCAAGTACAGTAAAACTTCTCCATGATGAACATGAATGAAATTAAATATTTCAGAAATTTTGTTTTCAGTTTAGGAAAATTTCATTCTATATTAAAAGAAGTAACAGTTTCATATTTCTCCTGCCAATTATACATAACCCATTCCTGTAACTGTGTGCTTTATATTGCATTATTTCTATTGGAAGAAACAAATCTCATGCTTTTGTCTTTTGTACATATATCACTCTGAAACAAAGTGCTGTCTTGTCTTTACTAATGTCTTCAAAATATTGTCTGAATAAGTCAAAAATATGTGCATTATCGCATTTTTCCCCTTAAATTCAGCTTTCAAATTGCTAGTACAAAATGTATTGATATTTAGTCTACCTGACTGGTTGATGGAAATTTATGGCACTTAGTGATGAGGCAATTGGGGTTAAATTATATGTACTGTGGCATTTAATTAAATGTACTGTGTACTATGGCATTTAATTATATGTGTTGTGTACTGTGGCATTTAATTATATTTACCGTGTACTGTGGCATTTAATTATATGTACTGTGTACTGTGGCATTGAATTATATGTGATGTGTACTGTGGCATTTAATTGTATATACTGTGTATTGTGGCATTTAATTATATGTACCGTGTGCAGTGATGTTTAATTATATATACAGTATTGTGCACTTGGGGATTTAATTATATGTTTTGTGTACTGTGGAGTTTAATTATATGCACACACTACTTTAAGTTTAATATTTTCAGATTTTATAAAATATTCAGCGAGATTTGAGTAAAATTCTGTGAGATCTGTTGTTTTTCTCCCAGAAGTCATTCACTGTGCATTGATGCAAAATGCAAACAAATTGTCCTTTGGGTTCACATTTATGATTTCTTGGTAAGTTACAGATCATGTGGAATACACACAGAGTTATGACAAGACACTTAATATATTCCATCTACATCTTTACTCCAACACATATTATAAGAAATACTTCCATGCTATTGTTCTTTGGTTCAAAATATCACAAGGAAAAATCTTAGCATAACTGATCTCTTATTCTGTAAGAAATTGATCAAAAGGAGTGAGACTGTGAGATGGTCTAAAATTCTGTAGGATTTTTTCGTACACTAAGATATCACAGGTGTGTACTTTTTTCATATAGTACCTAGCATATTTGTGCTGTTCATTTCTGAAAAATATTGAAACAAATGTTTCAACAAGTTTTAACCACGTGCACTTTCTTTTGTGTGGCAAACCCAGGTTTTACTTATGTAATTTCATTTACAACAACATCCTGTGCGTGTTATGACAGAAATCTCTACAGAAATATCTATGAACTCCTTTAACATGCATTTGAGTGTCAAATGTATGACAGCAAAACAAATCAATTTGATCTAGTTATGTCTTGAAAATTGGTGAGTGGATTCAATAAACAAACAAAAAATGTACTTGTCAAAATACAGCAAAGCATGCCTGCATATACCTATACAGACAAAAGGTTTGTTTTTATAATTACCAAGCTATAATGATCATTATTTACTGATGATGATGAAAAGCAAGATAGTAACTGTAGGTCATAGTGACCTTGTTTTGGTATGGTGGTGTAATGCTTCTTAGGATGCATGCTCATATCAATTAGCATGTTCACATAACAGTGTCTGAGAAACTGACCTAAAATTGAAAAGTGTACATGGTCACTTGAGCATTAACAAGTAGATCACAGTGACCTTCTTTGGTATGATGGTGCATAACTCTTGAAGCTGTATGCATTATAAATTTGTAAGACCTTACCAGCAACACTATCTGAGAAACTGACCTAAACAAAGAACATGTACATATTCACTTAAGACTAAATCCTAACCATAGGTGTATATTAATAGTCACTGAAGATTGATAAATGGATGACAGTGATCTACATTTAGAATGGTGGTGTAGTGCTCCTCAGGCTGTATGCAAATATCAAATCTCATGACTGTACAAGCAATAGTATTACAGAAACTGAATTAAAAACATAAATGGTGTATATTTGTTAATGAGTTGAAGGACAACAATGAACTTGAATTACCAGGAGTATTGAATAAGCTCCCCCACATTTTCATACAGGAGAACTTAAAACAAATAATCTTGTTCCTGTCCAAAAATGTGTCTTCATTTCAGGGCAAAAGCATTATTTAAAATTACCTTTAGTTCACACCTCTACCATGTGCTTGATTCATATCACATAATTAAGACTTTTATGGGACTGTTAGATGCTGACCTTTGACCTTTGTAAATCATCATTCAACTATAGCTTACCACAATGCATACAACTAGCATACCATAACCTTTGGTTCTTCCAGATGACCTATTAAACAAATAAGTTTGAGATGATGGCTATCTACCTTAATTTGAACAATAACTACTGGTATACACAGTTTGCCTGATAATGTATTGTGTATTCAGATGGAATTGAACTAGCATGCAAGAAACATGACCATTTATGCCTCATATAAGCTGATTAGTCTGAAAATTAGCCTAAATTTGTAATAGTCTCTTGAAACTGATGAAATAGACAAACAAAATGTGGTAGAATATAATCTGAATCAACTTTAAATACTGGCAATGTTGGGGGGGGGGGGGAATGGAGGAGGCTGGCGATTAGGGTGGGGGGCTGTTACTAGGGATTTACTTATTTGTGGGTCACAAATTTCCATCGATTTCATAGTTGTTATAAACCATAAATTTAAATACTAATGGAAAATATTTTTGACATACCGTATATACTCGCTTATAAGTTGAGTCCAACTGCAAACTACACAGACTCAGATCTGCAATTGCATAATGTGTGAACAGATCTGGGTCTATGTAGTTTGTTACAAGTAATCAGTAGAACTAACAACATGTAGCCTTATCTGCCAGCGCATTATGTTGTTTGCAGTTGGACCCGACTTATAAGAAAGTATATATGGTAAATAGGATTTCTTTGAGACATATCCACACATTTATGTATGAACAAAACTGTATTCAATATTTTACAAAACCACACAAAATGAATTCACAGTACGTATCACATGCTAGGACGTCAAATTCTGAAATAAAACTTCCAACACTACAAAAATATTTTTGCAACCACAAGATTACTTATTACAGTGTACATGTATTTAGACAACAACATCTTACATAGGTAAAACATCTCCCTAATTCAGACTAAACTTTGGCAAAACTTTTCATGGAACACCATAGTGCCTGAAAACTGACCCACATGCAAAACCTAACCAATGGACAAGGGGGACAGACATATGTCCAGACATGTAGACAAGGCTAACACTACATCCTTACAGCTATCATAGTGGAGCATAAAAACTGAGGAGAAAAAAACCTGGATATCTCCCTGAAGCTATTGAAGAATTTCCTTCTTGTGTAAATTTTTGAAAAATCTCCTGGAAATAATGAGAAAATCTTTCTGAAGACTGTTCCAGAAGTATCACACATTATAGAGTTACACAATATGCCTGTGCCAAGTATTGATATGTATTGTTATACACACATTATAGACGTTATGCGATAGGCTTGTGCCAAGTATTGATATGTATTGTGATACATACATTATAGGGGTTACACGATACGTCTGTGCCAAGTATTGATATGTATTGTGACACACATTATAGGGGTTACACGACAAGCCTGTGCCAAGTATTGATATGTATTGTGATACACACATTATAGGGGTTACACAATATGCCTGTGCCAAGTATTGATATGTATTGTGATACACACATTACAGGGTTATGCGATACGCCTGTGCCAAGTATTGATATGTATTGTGATACACACATTCTAGGGGTTATGTGATACACTTGTGCCACGTATTGATATGTATTGTGATACACACATTATAGGGGTTATGCGATATGCCTGTGTCAAGTATTGATATTATTGTGATACACACATTACAAGGTTATGCGATACACCTGTGCCAAGTATTGATATGTATTGTGATACACACATTATAGGGGTTACACAATACACCTGTACCAAGTATTGATGTGTATTGTGATACACACATTATAGGGGTTATGCAATACACCTGTGCCAAGTATTGATGTGTATTGTGATACACACATTATAGGGGTTATGCAATACACCTGTGCCAAGTATTGATGTTTATAGTGATACACACATTATAGGGGTTATGCAATACACCTGTGCCAAGTATTGATATGTATTGTGATACACACATTATAGGGGTTATGCAATACACCTGTGCCAAGTATTGATGTGTATTGTGATACACACATTATAGGGGTTATGCAATACACCTGTGCCAAGTATTGATGTTTATAGTGATACACACATTATAGGGGTTATGCAATACACCTGTGCCAAGTATTGATATGTATTGTGATACACACATTATAGGGATTATGCAATTCACCTGTGCCAAGTATTGATATGTATTGTGATACACATTATAGGGGTTATGCAATACACCTGTGCGCAGTATTGATATGTATTGTGCTACACACATTATAGGGGTTATGCAATACACCTGTGCCAAGTATTGATGTGTATTGTGATACACACATTATAGGGGTTATGCAATACACCTGTGCCAAGTATTGATATGTATTGTGTTACACACATTATAGGGGTTATGCAATACACCTGTGCACAGTATTGATGTGTATTGTGATACACACATTATAGGGGTTATGCAATACACCTGTGCACAGTATTGATATGTATTGTGATACACACATTCTAGGGGTTATGCAATACACCTGTGCCAAGTATTGATGTGTATTGTGATACACAACCTATAAAATATTTTAATACACATTTAAAGAATAAAGAGGCAAACAACTAAATCATGACAGCTAAATATTTAAAGTAACTTTCAAAAGGTAACTATCATTTTGTATTGATTCTGCACCTTTTATGTTAATGTTTATATCAAAACAGCAAATTAACGATGCATCAATAAATCTGAGTTGTTGGTATCAAGGTGGCAAATTAGTGATGAATCAATAAATCTGTGAATTGTTTGTATCAAAATGTCAAATTAGTGACGTATCGATAAATCTGTAAGTTGTTGGTATCAAAATGGCAAATTAATGATGAATCGATACACCTGTGAATTGTTTGTATCAAAACGGCAAATTAGTGATGTATCGATAGATCTGTAAATTGTTTCACCTCTAGTGCAATATCAGTTTTGGTACTCAACTTTTCTCTACTTGAGTGTGCGGAGTAATAAAATTATCTGTGTTCCTTTCCTGATCATGATATTTTTCCATTTATGTATAATTAGTTGTTCAAACAAATTCACCCATTTTGAATGGTTGTTTGCTAAAGTCCAACCAAAGAAATCTCCAGCTTTCAAAGAGGAAGAAAACTTTAAATACAGTACAACTCACTTTTCAGGAACACAGATGTAACAAATTTACAGTTAGTAAAAAGTGAATTGTGATACACAACCTATAAAATCCATAGAATCGTTATAACTAATTTTAAGGTGTCCAAAGAGGTTCATTCTCAAATAAGAAATGTACTGTATATACACTGAATATACCGGTAGTATACTATTCATCAAAAACTGATAGTTTTAATCTAGAAAAAGTTATTTGAAGTTCATAGATTGTACCTGAAGACATTACAAATCTCAAAACTTCCCTCAGTAACTAACACAATGTATAATTATAAGTATTAAACATTAAGTTACATGCCTGCAGCATGCTTAATAGTAATGTATGCTGTCACTAACCAGGAAAGCCTGATTTCAAATCGCCTTTACTGATGAGTCACATTGACCTCAAATATCTTTCAATCCCCAAAAGAATAGATGTCTTTCTTGCCATATGGGCAAACTATTCATATACTTTTCCTTTTTTTAAAATATGGTGCAGAATATATAATGTAGAAAGCAATTTTCTTTCTTAGGTTGCTGTGACCTGGTCCATTGAGATCTCAACTGCAAATAATTAGCCTACTGCCTTCCCACAACAGTCAGACAGGACAAAGTTTGGTTTTTATGTAATTTTATTTTACATAAACTTTTCTCCAAGTGCATGCCATCCCAATAGTTTGGTCAAGGTACATGGTATGAAACTAAATTTATTACGCCCAAATTATCAAGTTGAAACAAAAAACGGACAGTCCGATGAATGCACATAGAAAAAATACATAAAACAAAATAGAAAAGAATATTTTGATTGACTGTCTTAAAATGCAAAAGAAAGAATGTACAATGATACATATCTAGACTCAGGACAAAAGTCAGTGTTATGGTTTGGGGGATTTCAGTCTTCAGGGGTTTCACAGTCCTTCAAAATGTAAACCGTAAATTGAATAAATTAAAATCTCATACCAAGATCCCATGGACCTAAACAGTAACCTGAATAAATTAAAATCTCATACCAAGGTCCCATGGACCTAAACTGTAAATTGAATAAATTAAAATCTCATAACAAGGTCCCATGGACCTAAACTGTAAATTGAATAAATTCAAATCTCATAACAAGGTCCCATGGAGCTAAACTGTAAATTGAATAAATTCAAATCTCATATCCAAGGTCCCATGGACCTAAACTGATAACACTAACCTAGATCTCAGTCCAGACACTAGCATATTACATATATAATTTTCTTTAGAGCAATGATTTTATCTCTTTGTGGGCAACAGCTCTGATTTTGAATATCTTTGAAACACTTGTTTCAAAATTAACCACTGTCAATTGATGTGCATACACAAAAAAAAAAAAGACACCAGCCAGGAGATCAATCAGCTGAGAAAATGCCTTATATTTACCCACCTTGTGTTTCACTTTTGTGAAAGGGAAAGACATTTCTTTGTCCAAGCTACTTGCTTTGCTAAATGAATGAAATCAAGATATCACCTATACTCGCTTATAAGTTGAGTGCAACTGGAAACTACATAGACCCTGATCTGCCATTGCATAATGCACTAGCAGATCAGGGTCTATGTTGTTTGTTCTAGTGATTACTCCCAACAAACTGCATAGACCCAGATCTGCCAGCACCTTATGTGGACTCAACTTATAAGCAAGTACATAACAACCATACCTGAGACTGTTACATTATTTAGCGGAGGTATTTTTACAAATATTATTTAACATGTATGTTATGGGTATATAGACATTTTTTCTTTCTGATTAGAAGTGACAATGATCACGACCTATGTGTGTCTGTTTGTGTGTATGCATATTTATACCAGCAACACATCAGTATGGTAATTTCTGAAGATTTCTATAAGTAAAGCATTAAGAGCTGAAAGTGGGCCAAATTACTGACCTTGTATGTGGTGGTCTCACAACCAACCTAAAATAATGTAGACAGGAAAATGCAGGATTTCGATTTGTGCAGCATGAGGATCAGTGTAACAGGTAGAAATTGACTCTTTTTGTTGTTCTTAATAACTATTACGATGATTTTGACTTTTTTTGCAATATAATTGCAGGAATGTATCATTAGTGATTCTTACATAAAAATGCTTGTGCAGCATTGCTGGACAAAGTGTATGAATGTGGTCACATCCATGTATCATCATCAGATTTCATGTGCCAATGATGATCTGGTGTGTTGTTCATACTTATCCTTTTTCTGCCAGCTGCGACCAAAACCAAATGACTCTTTATTCTGCATCATGTATGTCTTGGTTAAAAACATGCAAACCTGTTGCATTTTCTAGTCATACAGGACAGACATTTTCCAAGTAGAGAAATAAGATGTATTCTCTTGCCCTAATATATCGTATTCACCCAGAATGATAGAAATAACAATGCAAGCAAAGTGGATTTTGAACTCATCTGCTCCACAGTAACCAGTGTGTATTTTCATTTGTGTATCAATCAAAATATGGTTCAGATTCTGTGTAATTTCATGTATTTACCTGCCAAACAGTTGGTAGTTATTTTATTCCTCAGAAATGACAGATATTATGCTTAATGATTCACAAAAGTAGTTATTTCTCAATAGATCTTCAAAGTGGGCTATCTTGTGAGAAACTCATGTACACTGGCTGTTTAACAACAGCTAATCAGATGCACAGGTCACCCTGGAAAAGGATTCAGTAAAGCCAGACTCGCACCTTCACAAGAGAAACTTCAAATTACATCTTAAAATTTAAAAGTTTTTTTTCCTTCACTTTTTATGGAAGAATAGCAATCATACATGTTTTATTTTGGTATCAAAGTTCACTGAATGCTTTAGGTGTAATTGAAAAAATCTTGGGCTTCAATAACCCTCTCAGGATTCGGTGAATGTTGATACCAGTAAAAAATATGTATGATCTTGATACTGATATGAGAAACAGATTAAGTTTTGTCTGGCTAAACAAACTACAAAGATTTATGGAAAAACAAATTTGGAAAAATGATCTATGAGACATATTATGATGTACATGGTTCCAGCCCATAAAAAGGTTGGTAACTCTTTGCTGAGGAAAGCACTGAAACTTTAAACTTCAAGACCCAAAGCAAATGGAAACCATAACAAATAATAGGACCAAAAGCTGATAAAGAAAACCCTTCCTTTTCATGATCTAAAATCAGGTGTCAGTTAAAAAGTAGAAAAAAACTGGATGATGCTAAAAATTTCTATATAAGATTTCTTGGGTGTTTTATGGGTGAGATGCTTAAGTGACTACTTTAACATTCAAGGTCCACATCTCCAAATCAATAAGTTTAATACGAAGTACATGTTCTATGATTTAATCATAATAATAAATCATAATAAATAATAATAATAATCATAATAATAAATCATAATAATAAATAATAATAATAATCATACTAATAAATCATAATAAACTCAGATTTAATGTTTAGAAAACTTACATACTACAGTAGAACCTGTCTTGAAAGATCACCCCTTGTGCCAAAAAAGTATGTACTCTCAAGACATGTGGTCTCTCATGGCAGTGGTCTTTCAAGACAGGTTTTACTGTATTTCCTTTGAAAATCTACCTCTTTGCAAATTCACTCATACATGAGGCAAATATAACAAATATTTCTCATGCTGCTATTTTGCAATTTATTTAACATCTGACATACAATTCACATTCACTTCCCCGGTGATGGCAACCAAAATCTACCATATATACATGTACTTGATAATAAGTTCAGAACAACTGCAAATAACATTGACCCTGATCTGCCATTGCATAATGCACCGGCAGATCAGGGTCTGTGTTGTTTGTTCTAGTGATTACTCCTAGCAAACTGCATAGACCCAGATCTGCCAGCATGATATGTGGAGTCTGTAGTTGGACTTGACTTATAAGAGAGCATAGACGGTAACCATAGTTATATAATACTTGGACATTTTAATCAGCTCATTTACCTGCAGCAATTCAATGTCATAATCTTCTGGTGAAGATCACTGGGAACATTTGTAATAATACTGATTACAATAATAACACTTCAAAGTTTTGATATACACAGAACTGCATCAGATCACTATATGATTCCGACATACTTTCATGCCATATTTCTGTGGCTATGTTATCTGTTAATTGTTGACAAGAGGGGCAATCAGAAATTTACATAGAAAAACAATGAGCTGGATAATGCCCCCTCCCCACATTATTTGATTTCTTCCAAGAAAATAAACTGAATGTAAATACCAATGTTAAAAAAGTCATGTATATATGTATATTTTACTGGTTTCACTAATACGTCAGAAATACGAAATAAACAGTGAAAAAAAATTAAGCAACTGTTGTACAGCAACTAAGAAAATCTGATTTGTCTGCCAATACTGAATTTCATTTATCTACTTAAGTGGTTTTTGTGTAATCATGGTAACAAGGTTTTCAAAAATGTGTAAAATACCGAAAAATTGTTGTAATAGCCTGATAATCTAATCAGATCATCTACATATCACAAGAAATATGAATCAAATTTCATTTGTCTATATTAAGTAGATTTTACTTAATATGCTAATGATGTTTTTATCAAGTTGTGTTCACAAGGTTTTTATTTATTTTTTTTAAAACTGTCCAAGTAATGGCCTGAAAATATAACCATGTCATCTACATATATACACACAATTATGTCTTACTGAATTGTATTTGTCTATCACAAATGGATTTAAATTAATTAAGCTAACAAGGTTTTTGTCCCAAAAAAGTCCAAGTCCAAAAAGTGAAAAAGTACTGTATATTCTCACGTATATGTCGATACCAACTGCAAACTGCATAGACCCAGATCTGCCATTGCATAATGCGCCAGCAGATCTGGGTCTATGCAGTTTATAAGGACTAATCAGTAGAACAAACAACATAGACCCTGATCTGCCAGCGCATTATGCGACGGCAGATCAGGGTCTATGTTGTTTGCATCTGGACCTGTATTATACGCAAGTATATACGGTAAATACAAATAAAATTGCTGTAATAATCTGAAAATCTAATCAGGTCATCTACATAAGCATACAAATATGCTAGCTAATTTTCATTTATCTACACCGAGTGATTTTTGCACAATCTTGCTAACAACCTTTTCAGGATGGATGGATAGCAAGGAGCAAATCAACATAAAAAATAATAATAATAATAACTTTCAACTCCTATACTTTCCCTTTTCATGTCATGCTTTTTTCAAGGCTTCCTTATGACCTACTGCAAAGGTGCAAGATCCATAACTCTGCAAAAAAGAGTTGAACTCCCCTATGAACTATGATCTGCACTTAGCTTTCCAAGGTACTATATTCTTGATATCTGTTAGCTTTCCAAGGTACTATATTCTTTATATCTGTTAGCTTTCCAAGGTACTATATTCTTCATATCACTTAGCTTTCCAAGGTACTATATTCTTCATATCACTTAGCTTTCCAAGGTACTATATTCTTGATATCTGTTAGCTTTCCAAGGTACTATATTCTTCATATCTGTTAGCTTTCCAAGGTACTATATTCTTCATATCACTTAGCTTTCCAAGGTACTATATTCTTGATATCTGTTAGCTTTCCAAGGTACTATATTCTTGATATCTGTTAGCTTTCCAAGGTACTATATTCTTCATATCTGTTAGCTTTCCAAGGTACTATATTCTTCATATCAGTTAGCTTTCCAAGGTACTATATTATTCATATCCATTAGCTTTCCAAGGTACTATATTCTTCATATCTGTTAGCTTTCCAAGGTACTATATTCTTGATATCTGTTAGCTTTCCAAGGTACTATATTCTTCATATCACTTAGCTTTCCAAGGTACTATATTCTTGATATCTGTTAGCTTTCCAAGGTACTATATTATTGATATCTGTTAGCTTTCCAAGGTACTATATTCTTCATATCTGTTAGCTTTCCAAGGTACTATATTATTCATATCACTTAGCTTTCCAAGGTACTATATTATTCATATCACTTAGCTTTCCAAGGTACTATATTCTTCATCTCACTTAGCTTTCCAAGGTACTATATTATTCATATCCATTAGCTTTCCAAGGTACTATATTCTTCATATCAGTTAGCTTTCCAAGGTACTATATTCTTCATCTCACTTAGCTTTCCAAGGTACTATATTCTTCATATCCATTAGCTTTCCTAGGTACTATATTATTCATATCACTTAGCTTTCCAAGGTACTATATTCTTCATATCACTTAGCTTTCCAAGGTACTATATTCTTCATATCCATTAGCTTTCCAAGGTACTATATTCTTCATATCAGTTAGCTTTCCAAGGTACTATATTCTTCATCTCACTTAGCTTTCCAAGGTACTATATTCTTCATATCTGTTAGCTTTCCAAGGTACTATATTCTTCATATCTGTTAGCTGTCCAAGGTACTATATTATTCATATCACTTAGCTTTCCAAGGTACTATATTCTTGATATCTGTTAGCTTTCCAAGGTACTATATTCTTGATATCTGTTAGCTTTCCAAGGTACTATATTCTTGATATCTGTTAGCTTTCCAAGGTACTATATTCTTCATATCCATTAGCTTTCCAAGGTACTATATTCTTTATATCTGTTAGCTTTCCAAGGTACTATATTCTTTATATCTGTTAGCTTTCCAAGGTACTATATTCTTCATATCACTTAGCTTTCCAAGGTACTATATTCTTCATATCACTTAGCTTTCCAAGGTACTATATTCTTTATATCTGTTAGCTTTCCAAGGTACTATATTCTTCATATCCATTAGCTTTCCAAGGTACTATATTCTTTATATCTGTTAGCTTTCCAAGGTACTATATTCTTCATATCCATTAGCTTTCCAAGGTACTATATTCTTCATATCTGTTAGCTTTCCAAGGTACAATATTCTTCATATCAGTTAGCTTTCCTAGGTACTATATTCTTCATATCACTTAGCTTTCCAAGGTACTATATTCTTGATATCTGTTAGCTTTCCAAGGTACTATATTCTTCATATCTGTTAGCTTTCCAAGGTACTATATTCTTCACATCTGTTAGCTTTCCAAGGTACTATATTCTTCATATCTGTTATCTGTCCAAGGTACTATATTCTTCATATCTGTTAGCTTTCCAAGGTACTATATTCTTCATATCTGTTAGCTTTCCAAGGTACTATATTCTTCATATCTGTTCTTTCCCTCCTCTTATTATAAGTTTCCATGTCTTTTTTGTGTGTGCAGTAATAGTTGTCTACTGTTTATGACTGTTAAGTCTATTTTATATAAGAACCATAAAGCTACTCTTTTCATATATTTAATTTGTGTAAGTCCATTCTTTTCTCCTTAAGATACACACAAGTAATAAAAACAGAGTTTTCTGGTATTTTGAATATTTAATGACTACCATATGCTGAATGGTCTGCATCTTGGTGTCCCCTTATGCAAATTGACATGGTGCTTTCCTTGGGTTCATTGTCTGAATGGTCTGGATCTTGGTGTCCCCTTATGCAAACCGACTTGATGCATTCTTGGATTAATGGTCTGCATCTTGGTGTCCCCTTATGCAAATTGACTTGGTGCTTTCCTTGGGTTCATTGTCTGAATGGTCTGTATCTTGGTGTCCCCTTATGCAAACCGACTTGATGCATTCTTGGATTAATGGTCTGCATCTTGGTGTCCCCTTATGCAAATTGACTTGATGCATTGCTTGGAGTAATGGTCTGCATCTTGGTGTCCCCTTATGCAAACTGACTTGATGCATTACTTGGATGAATGGTCTGCATCTTGGTGTCCCCTTATGCAAACTGACTTGATGAATTACTTGGATGAATGGTCTGCATCTTGGTGTCCCCTTATGCAAACTGACTTGATGAATTACTTGGATGAATGGTCTGCATCTTGGTGTCCCCTTATGCAAACTGACTTGATGCATTACTTGGGTTAATGGTCTGCATCTTGGTGTCCTCTTATACAAAATGACTTAACACTTATCCTTGGGTTCATCCTCAACTTCTTATTCAGTAGTGTCACTTACACCTTGGATATATTTTCACACTTTGCAGAATTTGTACATAGCTTGCACTTTTGCCGCAGATTTTACAGTTTTGTGAATCTTTCTAGTCAATTTGCACTTATGGAATTTCTGTACACTCTACAGAATCTTATGAAAGCGTTTGGCCAATTGATACATAACAGTACATTTCTTTTCTTGGTTTTTAGATTTGAATAACATGTACCATGGATTGTGATGTTCAAGTACATGTAGATACCAGTAATAATAGGCTGTATATAAAGTAAAATGCTATGGCAAAAGATAAACATATCTCATGCTCTTGTTTCTTTCTTTTTTCTACATGTATTTTGCAGTGAAGTTTTAACTTTTCAGATCAAGGATTTCTGAGGATTTGGGGTGAAAATCTGCAGATATTTCATGACATTTTTGTTGTCATCCTGATTAAAGAATGTTTTTCTAAATCACGGGGCACAGTTAACTTTTGAATTGATTTTCAAACATTTAACCCTAGTGATGATTTAATATGTCATGGGTTAATACCCTTGTTCCACGGGTGTGATGTCACCAGAGTTTATAACAGACTATAAATTAGCTAGAAACAAAGACTACAAATTACAATCTACATGAAACAGACATAAAACTCAATGAACCCAAGTACCTTAAGTTGTTGTTGTTGTGTTCTTGATTACACTTGCATTCCCAATTGTGGGTTGCCTGGGGTGACAATATCACAAAGGGATTCATATAACAAATAAACTCTGATGAAATACGATCAGTCTCATATTTTGGCAATAACCTTTTTCTTTGCAATATGACAGAGATAGTAAGAGATGTGAGACAGTATGTTCAGGACAATTGCTGCCAGCCTCTCTAAAAAGTCTCATCTTTATAGAACATTTATTGGAAATCTTAATCACATAACAATTTTGATGATGTGACCATTTTACAACAAAACAATGTCTGTAAATTAGGCTCACTACCTACTTTCTTGTCCCTGTATGTAGAAAAGCATTTCATAATCATCTTACATGCACTTATAGGTGATATGAACCAGAGGTGTCTTAATATTTTGTTCGAAAATGTCGCAAATATTGAATTCTTATAGAATTATAAGGAAGACAACTCCTTCAGGATTAGGCAAGCATAACTGCATTTATTGTCTCGTGTCGGTATCATTTCATATTAAAGTACTTAGTCCTATAAATGGTTAGGTAAACAGTATCTCCTACAAATTTCACTTAGTATTTGATCAATACTGTTGTAGCAGATGTAAACAAATATTTCAAACTTTTCTCTTGTATCTCTGGTCTCAGAGTCAGGTTAGCCTGTTGATATAATTCCAAGGAAAATTAAATATTTCTTGTGGTTTGTGAATGGTGTCATAAAAAAACTATTTTCAACTAAATGACATTACATATGTGCAAACTTTGAAGCGAAATTTTCATGGTTTCTTATAAAGAAATTCAAAACTCGCTCAGATTGTTTGTAACATTTCTGTACATTAAAAAATGGCGGCAAAAATTACTGTTGGTTCAACAGCTGGTAATTGTGTAGACTACATAAATAGATGTGTACTCATAAACTAAAAAAACCAAAAGAATTGACTATTAAAATTTTATACCTATTAGAAATCTGTTGTACTGTATGAAATCTTTACAAGAGGCCCAAACATGTCTGGGATCACTCAGCTGGCTTAAATTGGTACTGTAGTTATTTTAATTTAGATGCTGCTCCAAAAGTTGGCACCTTTCTGTTTGAACTTGCTAAAATTTTCTTTGATATAGATGCTCCCAAATGTGACAATTTTCAAGTTAAAATAAAAAAAAAAAGAGAAAGAAAAATGTCAAAAATTTACCAAGTGAAGGCATTTTTCCTGTTCATTCTTTTCTTGAAGTATTGATGATTTTGACCTCAGAATGAATGCTGCATTGATAGGAAAAACGTAAATTGACAAGAACTGGGTGTACCATGCATTACACAATGCATCAGGTTGAATTATTGATAATGCTGACAAAAAATGTCTTCGAACTATAAAATAAAAATTTGGAATAGGATATTCAACAATAGAACATTCGATGAGTAACGTTATATTTTGAAGAAACATAATTTCAAGTTTGTAAACCACTGCTCAGTTTCTCATCATATTAGATCCTACAAGAACAATGTACCCGGTTGCACACCGGTCATGGACAAATTAAACTGAATGATAATATTTCATTTTTAAATTTACACAACATAAAATAGGCAATGAGTTCATGTTAATTTTTTAACATCTTTTATTTAAAAGTACTGAAATATGAATAAGAAAGTGATCTGGCAAAATGTCATTTCTGTCAGGGTGCTTTGTGAACAGAAAATTAACACCTTGGAAAAATTGATAGTAACCACTCACGACACTTCAAAGAAAAACAAATGAATCTTAATTATCTTTGAAATAAAGCTGAGATAATTCTTTACCTGAATTATTCAACAACAAGTGAAATAGTAATTGTCTTGATATAGTAGTATGGTGACAAAAAACTTGGGTTGCATTGTTTAGAGTACATTAAACATGATGGATCAACAAAAACCACAAAGAATCATGGTCAGTATCTTGCTTTTCATGCCATTAAGAACAATGTAATGTATGTACATGCAGTCATGCAGTTATCATTATAAGTTTTTGCACCTCAAAAATGGTGGTTGTTGATTTTTGAAAACTGCAACCTCTAAAGCTGGTACCCCTAAAATTGAAACCTTGTAAAATTTACCTAATACAGGCGTGCCCAAATTTAAAATAGGCATAGAATAAATATGGTAACAGACGTGGTCCAGTTAATTTGGGTTGCGATACCTTGAAGTCACAATGAAATCTGTTAAATTAAATCATAACAGTTCAAACAGGTTTTAAGATTTTTTTTTTTTTTTAAAGTAAGAGGATGGTCACATTGGATGGTGAATTATATACTACAAAGTATTATTTCTTTATCCTTGTTCAAATGATGATGTAAATATGGAGTGATATATATATTCAGAAAGGTTCCTTCCAGATGACTAATTTAAAAATTTTGACTTGACTTTTTTTCAAACATGGTGAAAATATTTATTGGATCAAACATTTTTAAAGGTTTCATATTTCCACACTTGCATTCTTAAAGTAGATATCATATTACTGGCTGTCATACTGCTATATCAATTCAAAGTTTCATATATAAAAGAGATTTTATACAATTAATACTGATAATGTCATACTGATATAACAACATACAAGGGATTTTTTTATAAAATTTTATGCTGGAATTTCTTCTCTGTTTATCTGCCTGTATGTAATTATGTATATTTAGTATTGTGTACAAAACATAGAACTATTGTGATCAATTATGAAAACTCATTCATGCTTTGCATTCAATTCATGAATCACAAACAAAACATACCATATATACCCACTTATAAGTCAAGTCTAACTGCAAACTGCACAGATATGGGTCTATTCATTTTGTTGGAAGTAATTAGTAGAATAAACAACAATCTGCTGATGTATTATGTGACAGCAGACCAGGGTCTATGTAGTTTGCAGTTGGACTCGACTTATAAGCAAATATATATGGTATATTAAGTTATCTGTATTTTATTGGCTGACAAATAAAAAAAGACGCATTTAAATCTCAAATATCAAAAAGAGCAGGTTAGCTATCTGTTCCAGAAGAATACAACCTTGTAGTATACCAGTAAGGACCATGAAGATGGCGTCTGCTGTCTGTCTCAGCCATTATATTGAATATATCTTGGATTATAGTTTCAAAGCATTTTTGAACATCTACATGCTGGTTCATTTAACACACAGACATATTTTTTTATTCTTTAGACTATCAAATAAAATTCAAATAAATTCAGCAAATTTTGATCCAGTAATTCGTATTGTGCTTGATGAACCTGTGCTATTTCCCTCTGGACTGATCATTTCCTCAAAATTAGAGGAGTTGATGGCAAAACATTTGGATCATTTCCTCAAAATTAGAGGAGTTGATAGCAAAACATTTGAATCATTTCCTCAAAATTAGAGGAGTTGATGGCAAAACATTTGGATCATTTCCTCAAAATCAGAGGAGTTGATGGCAAAACATTTTGGATCATTTCCTCAATATTGGAGGAGTTTATGGCAAAACATTTGGATCATTTCCTCAAAATTGGAGGAGTTAATGACAAAACATTTGGATCATTTCCTCAATATTGGAGGAGTTTATGGCAAAACATTTGGATCATTTCCTCAAAATTGGAGGAGTTCATGGCAAAAAATATTTGCATCATGTTCCTAAAAATTGGAGGAGTTTATGGCACCACACATGCATCTTAGGATTTTGCATTAACCTTTAATACCAAAGTTTTTCTGAGATTCCTAGGATTTTGTATTTTGTAAAATGCTTCTTGTTACATCTCCTTCCAGAAAAAACACTGAAGGAATTTTTAAAAAAATATTCTACCTGATAAGCAATCATTAAAAAAAAAATGTTAATACCGCAATTCTAATCTAAACAACAAATCTCTTGTTTGTATGAGCAGTACTATGATTCAGATTTGTCACTTTATTCCATAATCTGTGCAAAGGCAGAAATATCAAAATCAATATGCTTCTGTCTTAAAGGTTGTACAATTAGACAATTTCTACCGTTTTGTCCTCCACCCACGAAGAGGGGCCTTGAGTGGCAGAGTGGTCTAAGGCGCTCACCTTTACAGATCACTCACACATCTCACCTCTGTCTGCATGAGTTTGAGTCTCGGCTCGACCAACGTGGGTATGTGAGAAAGCTTGCCAGTAGCTTCCTGTGGGTTGGCGGTTCTTCCCGGGGTCTTTCTGGGTTCTTCCTCCACCAAATATACTGGCTGCCATGTATAGCCAGCCTATCATGTGCTGAAAAATTGCGTTAAACCCCACAAAACCACAAACAAAATCCACCCACGAAGAAAGATGGGGTCAAAATCCTTCTTAATGAGAAAGATAAGTAAAACTACCCTCAACCAGAAAGACAGCTCCAACAAACAATTCCAATGGGATTGACATGTTTGGATTATATGAATTTGTATTGCTGGTTATATAGCAAATATAGCGATCAGATTACTAGATATATTAACTATCCATTACAGGTTATTGGAAACTTGGAGACTGTAATTGGATGAGAAGCAATCAGATTAATTGTGTAATCCATCTGTGGATTAAATCTATGCAGCAAGGGCAGCTTATATTTAATAACAATGGCAGTCATCAGCAGGTATGATTGATTGACTGGTGAAACTAGCAAAAGGTACCTACTACTGCTGTAAATTCCCTCAGGAGCCAAGTTGTCAAATAATCTACCCACTCTGATTAGTAAACCCTATGTAACCCTTTAGAAGTCCCCTCACTAAACCCTATGTAACCCTTTAGAAGTCCCCTCACTGCAACAAAAGATAGAATAGTGCTCTCTTCCCTCAGTATTAATGTTACAACATTATGATTACAACAGCTACATAATGAATTTTCAAAATAAATTGGCCCTTCCTGTTGTATCAATATCTTTATGAAAAAAAGCCTGTTAAACTACCAGTAAACATCAGAGACTAATAAAGACTCTGGCAAAAGTCTGGCAGCTATAAGGACAAGAAGGACTTTAAGAATTGTGCACTCTACTAGATTTGCTAAATAGAGATTGCTACTGATGAACCAAATAAGAGTATAGCCTACCCATAATCAGCAGCATTTTCGGAGCTCTAACAATTGAGCCTGCCTGACCTGCAAAAAAGGCCCTTCCAAAGTAAATAGAACTCAGAGCAGTATTCTCAGTGCTATGTGAAACTTAATGGATGGGGTGGACAGAAACTGATCCAGGGATTTAGATGCTGGAGTGTCCTTCCCTGAATCATCAATACTGTCACTATAATGTTGAGTCTACTAGATCTGCAGAGCAGAGACTGTTCAAGGATGGTCTTCCCTGGATAATAAAAACTATTGGAACTGAGTGTGGAGCTAAATCTACCAAACAGACCAATTTATTTCCAAGCAACCATAAGATGGAGTGGTCTCCACCAGATCAGCAGTATTCTCAGTGTTTATGGTAAATATGCAAGACCTGTTCATCAGTACCTTTCTGATGGAGTAACCCCGTACTTCCCTGAATCAAAAGTGCAGTAATGCCCTAAGGAGTCTGGATAGAGACTGGTTCTGGGAACCAGATGGCATTGATCTACCCTTGAGTAGCAGAACCCTGTGAAACTTGATAGACTCCATGGACAGACAATGATCACCAATATTCTCAGTAGTCTGAGTACCCTGCATGACATGCCAAAAGAGACAATTTCAAGGAACTAGATAACTGAGTGGCCTCCCTTGAATCAGCATTACACTAGGCAGTGCTAATCATGCACCTTTTCCAAAGGGCAAGGTGGCAAAATGGCCTTCCCTGGGTTTAGTTTGGTGCTTTCCGGCACAGCAACACAAGTAGGTTATTTAGTGCCGAGGCAATTGGAGTAAAGTGCCTTGCCCAAGGACACACCATAGTACCTGACCCAGGCTGGTCCGATGGTAGGATTCTAACCCGCACCCTTTCGGTTGTATGTCTGGCATGCTAACCACTGAGCCACCATGGCATCCCACCTTTCCTGGAGTCACAGTGCTACACAGATCTCTTCTTGAAACATCAGGCAGCAAAGCGTGGGCCACTTCAGCAATGCGCTCTCTGTACTCTGTTTACACTTCAGCAATGCACTCTCTGTACTCTGTTTACACTTCAGCAATGCACTCTCTGTACTCTGTTTACACCTCAGCAATGCACTCTCTGTACTCTGTTTTGCTTTCTGGTCAACAGTTTTTGGAGGGAATTTTGCTTGGGACATCAGACTGCAGATAGTGCAGAATTATGCAGCAGAATAATTTGTAATTTCATGCTTTTCCTGTTTTCTGCATTAGAACTTCTCCAGCATCTCTGCGTTGGTAATCTATGTTATCAGAAGGATTCAGAAACACAAAAAAGGTGGATGGTTTTATACCGATTCAAGGCACATTTTTCTGACATTTCCACGTTAACTGAATGTAAGTGACAATATATATGGCAAAGTATGCAAAAACTTGAGGAAAATCAAGTGCATATACCTTTTCCGCATAAAAACTTGAGGAAAATCAAGTGCATATACTTTTTCCACATAAAAAAGCCAAACTCTCAAAAACACAACTAGAGTGCACAGTAGATGCTGTTTTGAGATGCTGTCAGGCACACATTTTGACAAAAATGAGTCCCTTTTGCAGAATTTTCTACAAGTTTATATATTGTTCTGAATTACCAAGCACCAATCATGAATGTTTGAGTGCACCACCTATACCAGATTTGTAGAAGTAAGGCCCTTGCTTTTGAAAATAAAAAAATAAAAAAATTATATTGATATTGGTCACACGTGTATAAAAGATCTTGTGCACAAACAATATATAGAAGTTTGAAACCATGCCGACCAATTCACATCCAAAAATCTCTGTCCTGAGTGTGCATATTCAAAACTGCTGAGCTATAACATTAAAAGAATACCATTGACAAAATATTAAACAGATTGCTTTCAATACATGGAAACAACAAGTGAACATAAGAAAGAGTATTTGGTGCTTACATTTGGTCTAAGCAGAGCCAATATTGGCCAACAGTATAGTCTAAGTTTTCAAGCAAGATTCCATACAAAACACCAAAATGACCCCTCAGCAAAAGCTATTTTGAATTTGTATTACTGCACCTTTGTATATCACATAAATTCCATGCCCTGTATTCTATTTTGAATTTGTATTACTGTACCTTTGTATATCACATAAATTCCATACCCTGTATTCTATTTTGAATTTGTATTACTGTACCTTTGTATATCATATAAATTCCATGGACTGTATTCTCAAAACTTTTTAAACAAGAAACTCAAGCTCACAGTCCTCAAACTTTGACAATTTGTAACTTTAATAAGAACATAGACAGAATGAAAGAACTTTCATCATTTTCGTACCTTGCTTCATACCTGAAAGGATAAAATGCTCCCCTTTTCTGCTGTGCTTAACAAAGTCAAACTCCATCAACCAGGAGTTCAGAAATTTAGTTTTGCTCATTTTGCCCGTGACTCATCCTTTCCTGAATCACAGCTGCATTTCAACATTTTGCCTTAAAAATAATCACACTTCCACACTATTCCAACTATTGAAATAATCACGTTTTGCATGTTATCGAGGGAGTAAAATCTGACTTCAAATAAACATTGCTGCTGATCACAAAGTAGCCAATAATCTTTAAAAAAACATGGCTTAAACATTATCATTAAAGGAATGAACAGTAATAACTTTTGTTTCTTCAACACACATCTCTTGGATTTACCTAACTTCAAAATTAATTGGGTTGTTCCCTTGTATACTTTACCAATGCAAATTAGCCTAATGGGTTCTCCCACAAAGGAGTCTTAACACAGCATCACCCTAGCTATTGTCGGTCAATTAAGTAATGTGCCAGGATGGTTGTTTATCTCTAACTGACTTACCTTTCAAACACATCTATGACAATCAACTGTATAAACTGCCCTAAGCAGTTTTTCATGAGCATTAAGCACAACTGTTTACTGTTTATACAGGCATATCTTTGTGTCAAGAAAGGTCTCAGGAAAACTAAATTTTAAAACTCCTGGTTGATGGAGTTTGACTTTGTGAAAAATATCAGCAAGGGGGAGAGAAGACTGCATCTAGTTAAGACTGTGTTACACTGTCCAATGGGTTTTAAAGACAGAAACTTGGTGTATTTTTTTGTTATTTATTGCCTGTGTGGTTGTGATTATGTGAGTGTGACAACTTATATGTATTGTGTCTATGTGGTGATGCTATTGACAATGCTAAGTCTACCAACTATTTTCTGTTTTGAAAGTGTATTTAATATTTCAAAGAAAATATTTTATTTTCAAATTTTAATTCCCTGTAATTTCTGTTGGCTTATTTTTGGACCCCTTCCCTGATCCACTTGTCGTCAATTGTATAATCTCACTTTTTTTTGGGGGGGGGGGGCGGGGGGAGGTCGATCGCACTAATGCCCCTTGGGAACTCAAAACACACATTTTGAGTCTCAAAACTCCTCAATATTGTCTGGGAGGTGGCAGGTATGCAGTACCTCTTCCCCGATCCACTGAGTAATTTACTAAATAACAGTACCCCTTCCACAATATTCTAAGTAATGTACTGAACAATATTACCCCTTCCAGGATCCACTGAGTAAATTGTGCTGAACAACAGTATACTTTCCCTGATGCACTGAGTAATGTACTGAACAACAATACCCCTTCCCTGATCCACTGAGTAATGTATTGAACAACAATACCCCTTCCCTGATCCACTGAGTAATGTATTGAACAACGATACCCCTTCCCTGATCCACTGAGTAATGTATTGAACAACAATACCCCTTCCCTGATCCACTGAGTAATGTATTGAACAACAATACCCCTTCCCTGATCCACTGAGTAATGTATTGAACAACAATACCCCTTCCCTGATCCACTGAGTAATGTATTGAACAACAATACCCCTTCCCTGATCCACTGAGTAATGTATTGATCAACAATACCCCTTCCCTGATCCACTGAGTAATGTATTGAACAACAATACCCCTTCCCTGATCCACTGAGTAATGTATTGAACAACAATACCCCTTCCCTGATCCACTGAGTAATGTATTGAACAACAATACCCCTTCCCTGATCCACTGAGTAATGTATTGATCAACAATACCCCTTCCCTGATCCACTGAGTAATGTATTGAACAACAATACCCCTTCCCTAGTCCACTAAGTAATGTATTGAACAACAATACCCCTTCCCTAGTCCACTAAGTAATGTATTGAACAACAATACCCCTTCCCTGATCCACTGAGTAATGTATTGAACAACAATACCCCTTCCCTGATCCACTGAGTAATGTATTGAACAACAATACCCCTTCCCTGATCCACTGAGTAATGTATTGAACAACAATACCCCTTCCCTGATCCACTGAGTAATGTATTGAACAACAATACCCCTTCCCTGATCCACTGAGTAATGTATTGAACAACAATACCCCTTCCCTAGTCCACTAAGTAATGTACTGAACAACAATACCCCTTCCCTAGTCCACTGAGTAATGTATTGAACAACAATACCCCTTCCCTGATCCACTGAGTAATGTATTGATCAACAATACCCCTTCCCTGATCCACTGAGTAATGTATTGAACAACAATACCCCTTCCCTAGTCCACTAAGTAATGTACTGAACAACAATACCCCTTCCCTAGTCCACTAAGTAATGTACTGAACAACAATACCCCTTCCCTGATCCACTGAGTAATGTATTGAACAACAATACCCCTTCCCTGATCCACTGAGTAATGTATTGAACAACAATACCCCTTCCCTAGTCCACTAAGTAATGTACTGAACAACAATACCCCTTCCCTGATCCACTGAGTAATGTATTGAACAACAATACCCCTTCCCTAGTCCACTAAGTAATGTACTGAACAACAATACCCCTTCCCTAGTCCACTAAGTAATGTACTGAACAACAATACCCCTTCCCTGATCCACTGAGTAATGTATTGAACAACAATACCCCTTCCCTGATCCACTGAGTAATGTATTGAACAACAATACCCCTTCCCTAGTCCACTAAGTAATGTACTGAACAACAATACCCCTTCCCCATTCTACTGTGTAATGTGGTGAATAAAGAGTCAGTTTTTAGCAAAACCAGAAACTTGATATCAACCAAATTAAATTAATTTACAGTATGACAAGAATACTCATAGATTACAACATCAACTCATCAGATTGCTGCACAAGATCATGAACAGGTTCTTTAAAGTCTCAAATCTGAGTAACAGGAAAGCTAGCACTCAGCCACAGAATTAAAAGAATTGCAAGTCAAAAGCAAACAAATCCAATATAGCTTGGAATACAAGTCAAAAGCAAAATAATGCAATATAGCTTGGCATACAAGTCAAAAGCAAAATAATGCAATATACCGGTAGCTTGGCATACAAGTCAAAAGCAAACTAATGCAATATAGCTTGGCATACAAGTCAAAAGCAAACTAATGCAATATGACTTGGCATACAAGTCAAAAGCAAACTAATGCAATATAGCTTGGCATACAAGTCAAAAGCAAACTAATGCAATATAACTAGCATACAAGCTGAAAAACTAAACTTATGGACAGTGTTTCATATTTTGGGCTTTCACTTTATCATAAATAAATGCGTTAACTTGAACTGTAAAACAAATTGAGTAAAAATCATAAACTAAATCTGTTTGAGATTTTATTACGGTAGGTTCTTTTCAAAATGGCATTATTGCACATGAATAAGTGCTGTAATGAATAAGCATGACCAAGCACATGGCAGACTAAAATATGATCTCTTGTATTATCTATCACAAGTCACTAAATTAATATATCTTATCTTGCCCATCTTAATCTACATGATTATAAAATGATGCAGGACTAACTCCAGGCAAAACATGACAAAAGCCCTCTCTTGGAATGGTTACAACTTACAGGAATATTACTTCTATTCTACATGTATATAGATGAAGGTAAAGAGGACTCCTGTAGGCAGAATTATATATTGCAGTGTAATAACACAGAATTATATATTGCAGTGTAATAACACAGAATTATATATTGCAGTGTAATAACACAGAATTATATATTGCTGTGTAATAACACAATTATATATTGCAGTGTAATAACACAGAATTATATATTGCAGTAATAACACAGAATTATATATTGCAGTGTAATAACACAATTATATATTGCTGTGTAATAACACAGAATTATATATTGCAGTGTAATTACACAGAATTATGTATTGTAGTGTAATAACACAGCATTATGTATTGCAGTGTAATAACACAGAATTATGTACTGCAGTGTAATAACACAGAATTATATATTGCAGTGTAATAACACAGTAATACCTCACCATTTGGTCCTTCATTATAACATGGCTATTGTTTATAAGGCAAGTATCGTCACGGACTTCATTTAATTAAGTGGTAGCTAATTATATGTATCCGAACTCTAACACAGATGCCCCACCACAATGCCTGAAATGGCCTAAATTCAAAACTAAATGGGTGGACAGATATGGGTAACACGTCTATTGACCATATATAATCGCTTATAAGTCGAGTCCAACTGCAAACAACATCGACCATGATCTGCCATTGCATAATGCCCCAGCAGATCAGGGTCTTTGTTGTTTGTTCTACTGATTACACCTAACAAACTGCTGAGACCCAGATCTGCCTGTGCATTAAGCGATGGCAGATCTGGGTCTGTCCAATTTGCAGTTGGACTCGACTTATAAGAAAGTTCATATGGTACCCCTACAAACTGTCTTGGTGGGGAAATAAGAAATGTTATTCATTTTTTAACTTAATTTTCTAAGGCTACATGTTAGTTCAGATTTCCATTTCTTCAAACCATACACTCCTAAATTTATAACAAATTTACCATTTTCAGGGACCAGAATAATATGAAAGTAAAATGATCATGCTGAATATAGTGCATTAGGAACTGAACAGCAATGTAAACAACACACAAATACAGATAAAATATAGGGGAAAAGTTTTTTCTTTTTTATTCCCTAAAAAATTTCCAGTGGTAACTTAAAGTTTATCAATTATCTCAATTTTGTTGGTAATCACAATGTACATGTATCTCCTTTTTTGGACAACGGGCAAAGACGTAAAAAAAACCCCGCAAAATAAATTATGTTATATAATACAAAATAAAATCATAAAATTTAGTAGCTATCTGGGAAAATTACAAGTGAATGGATAATTTACAAGTGAATGCATAATTTGGCTACCACTTACTGGAATATAGCTTCTAGCACCGATTTCTCATCTTTTGGAAAATGTCTCTTGGATTTTGGGTATAAAATAGTTTAATTTTTGTCCTCAAATATTCAGCTTTTGAATTTTAAAATCAGCAGAACAAAATGGAAAGATATTCATAATGCAAGCAATTTCAGTAGGCAGTCTGGACAGTGTTTGCCAAAAAAAAAACTAACATAAAATGACCACAAAGAACTTGTGCAAATTATAATCATGTACAAAATTTGCATAGAGTATCCATATTTGCTCATGTGCAAATTTACATGTATTTAACAGAAATAGCAAATCTGCAATTAATTCATGCAAGTTTTAAGACTGGTCTGCAAATTATACATTTTTAGGTACAAAAGGTTTTGTCTTTGGTAGATCACAAAAATAATAACCATCATTAGGAGATTGGGTATGTGCTAAAAAAAAAAAAAAAAAAAAAAAAAAATGCCATCAATAACATTATTTACTTTAGTCTCTGTCCATCAGTGAAACAAATAATTTTAATACTAACTGTTAGTAATATTTATGAGACATATCGGTGTCATGCTTAAACACACACATTCATCATATATAACCATGCTTAAACACACACATTTGTCATATGTAGTCATGCTTAAACACAGGCATCATACATAGTCATGCTTAAACAGTCATCATATATAGTCCTGTTTAAACACAGTCATCATATATAGTCCTGTTTAAACACAGTCATCATATATAGTCCTGTTTAAACACAGTCATCATATATAATCCTGTTTAAACACAGTCATCATATATAGTCCTGTTTAAACACAGTCATCATATATAGTCCTGTTTAAACACAGTCATCATATATAATCATGCTTAAACACACAGTCATGTTATATAGTCATGCTTAAACACAGTCATATATAACCATGCTGAAACACAAACTGTCATCATACAGTATATAGCCATGATTCAACACACACGGTTATCATATATAGCCATGATTCAACACACATGGTTATCATATATAGCCATCTACATCAGCATGCACACAGGTAGACACAGATTAGATACACATTATAACTTTTAATTATATTTCTCATTTTTCTTTGAAGTAAAACTGTCTTTTGTGTCAAAATGAATGATACAATAATGTGGCCTATAATGCTTGCACAGGTATAAATTACTGCCAAAAAATGTTTCAAGTTTAATTTCTTTGCATACATGTTTACTGGATATGAAAAGCACTTTTTTAGTTTTGTATATCCTGTGATTTTGCATTTTAACATTAAACAGACTATGAAGATATATATCATTACACCCACAATATTTTATGGAGGGCATATGTTCCCCGTGTCTGTCCTTGCATCTCAAATACTCGATGTCTTTTTAAGGCATTCATGGCTAAAAATATTTATCTTGATATTAATAACAAGATGATGTAGGTCAAGTTTAATTTTCAACCTTTATCAAAAAATTTCAGAGTTATGGATCCTGTTTAACCTAGAAAATTGGAAATGAATAACAATCATTTCCGTAACTTATTAAGTACTTAATGGATTTAGATTATAACTGGTGTTTGGGCTCAATATAAACGTGATCTTCATCAGATTCAACTATAGCAACTGCTTGCTACGGAAAATCCCCCCACTTTTACTGCAAATTCCAATCTTCTCCATAACTACCCATTTCAGTAAGATTACCAGATTCCCCAAAATTCCACACTTTTCTAAGGTTCATTGGTGGCCTTCTGTCATAAGCAATGAAATGTACTGTTTTGGGCCTAATATGTGTCTAGGGCACTTAGAAAACTTTACTGAGGTAAATACTTAAGGTAAATTGTCATTATGCTTCCCACCACCAATACCACCAACCTTGTTTAGATATATTGATGACCAACTATAAGGAATCATCAGAAAAGTTTCAACAAGTATTATTTTTACCTTAAATTTGTTTCAGTTTATCAACTTTGCCCTATAATCACTGGGTTGGCACTTTTTATATCTGGCCTAGGTCTGTTACTTCAGAGAAAGCCACTCCAGCTGCAATATACAAGCAGTACTAGAGCAACCAGCTGCCTACTATACCATATATCTAAGCATACATATTCTTCATGAAAAATTGACAGAGGAATAAAATTGAAGAAATCTAAGAATAAAACCTATTTTCCATCAGTGTTTGAATGAAAAATAAATTCTCTGAGTAGAAAATTATGCCATATGCCTTAAAATATTTCAAAATAGGGGTACTTGTTAGGGCAGGGGCAATTGACTGTCCAAATATAGTCTACAGTACACCTATGTCTAATAATAACCACTAGTTTTGATCCATAACTGCCTGATAACATTATGTACTTAAGTGCCAAATAACATGAAAGCTCATGAATAAATATGCACATGTTGTAAGTGCATAGATGGGGGGGGGGGGGGGGGAAGGGGGGAGAAGGTTGATGTTGTTGGTTGGTTTTTAATAGTACTTTGAGCACATATATATCATTATGAAGAAATGGGAGCATTTCCCTAAAAAGACGTGGAGGGTATGGATATAGAAAATGTAAATCCAAAAGACCATGAACATTATTTATGTGTATGTATGTATATGTGTATGTATGTATGTATTTATGTATGTGTATATATATATATATATATATATATATATATATATATATATATATATATATATATATATATATATCTATTTACTTCATGGTAATCAAATGTTCAAGCTTATCTAAGTTTTATTTAAAATGTGTTTAATGGGTTAATACTTCATGATATTGATCATTAAAATAAAATGGTATACCTAATTTTCATAAATACCTCAGGCTTTTATTTTGAGCATTTTACTGTTTGTTCTTCATGTTCTCATAAGTATATAAGGGTCCATTTTAATGGGGGGGGGGGCTGGAATTTTCTTTTTCTTTTAATTCAGGATATTATTTTTTCTTTTATCTCAAGATGGTCTTCTTTTATCAACTAAAATGATGAACAGAACAAGTTCTTTTTCTCTACAAATCAGAACAGGAGTATCAGGAGTATTTTTTTCAAGCTTTTTGGCTGACAGAAATAAAAAAAATAAAAAAATTCCAGGTCCCCCCTCCCTTCTCCCCAGAAATTGAAATGGTCAGTCCCAAAGAAGCAGTACCAAATGAACTATCCATATACATGAGAACACACCCTTTGAGCACCTCAACTTTTATACACTAGACCTTGTCTACCTATCAAAGCTAGCCAGTTATATTTACCTGTGTACTACAGTAGGTAGTTTGTATACACCTATCTACAGGTAACCCTTGTACAAAGTGTATTTACCATAAGGCTTGCTATGATTGGCACCTAAAGCATCCCCCACCCCCCCTCCTGCCTCTCAAACCATGCATGATACCTGAAAACCTGAGCATCAGAAATTGCACAAGACACTGATGCATGTGACCAACTGTGGCAACCCATACTATTTTATCTTATGGCACCACTAGTGACCCTTCGCAATGTATTATGTCTAAACAGAAATACTCATTTGAACAGAAATGTATGGTATTTTTCATCCCCTTATCTATATATGGTCTAACTAATCTCCTGGCTGTCCCATTTTCCAAGCTTGGGGCTATACCTATGAGGTGGCAGTCCTGGGATTTATCAGGTTATATCTACTTTGGAGCAAGGAACACCTACTTATTGCTAGTTGATTGTGAGAGTCCTGTTTGAGCTCACAATGAAGAAAATCACAAACACAATTGTTCCGCTATATGACCCCTGTTATTCTCACACAGGAATGCTTGCATTTTCACCTTTGATTTAGTTTCAATGGCTAGCACATAATCTTTTGCAACTGTCTTTTGTGACAAGCTTGAGAAAAATCTTCAGCCAGTATTTCACAAAGCAAGTAATCAGAAACAAAATTACAACCTATATTGATGTGTAGCAGCAGAGTGTGGCTTGTGACTTCAATTGTTGGACTGAAAACTTTTACTGATCTGAATGTACCTGGATTAAGTTATGTTGTTGGATATGAACAAGTATGCATGGAAATGACATCTAAGTCTTGGTAAACAACTATTTACTTCATGATATTCAGACCAAAAGGATTGATTTGGGATTAATTAAAAAGTACACCAAGAGAGAATAATTTATTTGACTAGTCCTGTATGCCATACAGTAACTGTGACATTCTATACTGGACTAGACCTGTATGCCATACAGTAACTGTGACATTCTATACTGGACTAGTCCTGTATGCCATACAGTAACTGTGACATTTTATACTGGACTATTCCTGTATGCCATACAGTAACTGTTATATTATATAAATGGATAAAACACCTAACACCTGTTCTGGTTCTCCTATCTTCCCAACACTGTCCACTGAGTGATACAGGTATACATCAAACAACTGACAGGTATGACTTCAGGATCTATACATGTACTGATATACAACCTGTTATTTAGAGTCATGACTGTGTCCTTTCATAGGCCTCCATTTATGGTCTAAAGAAACTGGCATGACTGCACCTAGGACTAATTTCAAGAATTACAACTGTAGCATTGTTGATACATCTACTGCTGTATGCACAAGTTCTGAGAACAGAGCAATGAGAAAGTCATTTTGTACTTCATGACTGACTTAACTTCAGGATCTCATTATTCGTAATTTGCTGAATGGGGAGTGCAAAGTGAATATCAAAGATTGGCCAATTGGGACTTTATGTATCTTACAGGAAGATCTGATACATGTTTTCATCACTAGATAAGTGCACCAATTATGACTTTTAGAAATAATTTATTCTAAAACTGGATATAAAAGGATTTCAGATCGTTCTAAAAACAGTCTGTTCAAAAACTTTAATATAAGAAATTTGTTTTCAAACAGGATACACATCTCCATATTAGGCTTCTTGTGGGAATGGAAAAGAACACATTGAGCTTTATAGACCTGTTAAATACAGCTTAATTTTGAAGTTAGGTCATACTTGTTTAAAAAAGTCCCAGACTAACAGAAACTGATAATTGTAGAAAAATATGCTTGTCTTTTAACATTCTGATGATGACATGGATTTTGTGACCAGTTGATCATTCAAATGTCCACAAAGGGATGAAAATGATTCATTTTGCTTTAAATTTACTGTTTTTAATTTAACTAGTTTGAAATACCCTAAAATCAAGAATACCTTGATGGATTATACACAACTGATGATCATCAGACAGTTTTAGATGTTATAAGACTGATATCTCCATGTCCCACCTTCTCATGCAGTTTGACTACTAATGCTGTGATAGAAATTGCTGTAATGCTGTAATAGAAATTGCTGTAATGCTGTAATAGAAATTGCTGTAATGCTGTAATAGAAATTGCATAAATGAAGGCCATTATCCATAATTACCATCACCTGATTGTAATCTCTACAAAGGCTTTTAAGTCAGACAGTTTTAAAGGATACCATCAGATAATACTGGCAACACGGATACTATATTTATCTACCATTCAAAATTGACATGCAACTTTCTATTCCTTTTTGACACTGGCTTTTAAACACTGATGCAATTTCTGCACATCAAAAAAAGAGGCCTTCAGAAACTTTATGTCATGACTGCTGGCTTGATTTTTTTATCATTTGATGCAACCAGAATTTTAGATATATATCAAATTAACAATCACTAAAAAGAATATGAATTTAATCTGCTGAGTAATGGATGCATTGTGGATTATGCCTACAAGCCCAATTATTTCCAGACCAATACTGTGATTGTCATTTCAGCAGGCAATTAATTAAAAGACAGTTTCTCATCATTTCACGGTCTCCTGAGACCTGAGGCAGAACAATCGGTGAACCAAACATTAACAACTCAAGCAGACTAATGCTTGAATCCATATCCATTTTTATACAACAATATATACAGTTTTGAGACATAACTCTTTGTATGAAATTGTACCATACAAGCTGGTGTGTTTATCAATCAATATAAACTAATCAGTGACAATTAGTCTAATTCGTTTTGATTTCTATAGTCCAAAAGGAAAGAACTCTACGTGATTTCATAATTTGAACCTGTGAAGTATTGAAAGCTTACTGGTATGCTAGTAAACCTGATTTGGCGCAAGTTAGCAACAGAGGTTAAACTGGATTCAGATATGTAAAACCTGATGACAGCTACATCAGAATATGTTGACAGAAATCATTAATTAAGATTGAGAGATTCAAGTACTATGATGAATATGCAATTAGACCAATGAACTGAGCAAACACTTTAAAACTTCACATTCCAATTTATGTACAAAGCTGTTTTTGGATCCAATGATAGCTGGACACACAAAGTTTATATCATAGTAAGTGTTCATAAGTTAATCCTTTATGAATAATTCAAGCTGAAGGAATCTTACTAATCAAAGAAGTTTCAAAATAAAAGTGCTACTGGAATGAAGTTACTGATTTCATACAAATATATGAAGTGAAATTCAAGTGGATTTGTGGTGTATCAAGTGAAAATTTACAAAAGTACCTTTTGTATATACCTTGTTCAAGAAAAAAATTTCAAGTGCAAAAACATTGAAATGGGGTCTTTCTGATGATGAAATAATTTATTTCTAGTGCAAACTTCTAAATTTTCTCTGCAATGAGTTTATTAGATATTTCTCTATTTGTAGAAGTAGTAACTGTAGTAGAAGTAGAAACATATTCTTCAAAATCATGGACAGAAGCATTCAGTGTGATTTTCATGTAAGCAGTTTCAAGGACAATAAACTTGGAAAAACTGTTGGTATCCAAACAGAGGACCTACCTGGACTGACAGCTCTACAAAAGCCTCCTACTCATTCTACATCTCCATTACTCCATTATCCATCAGACACTGATGATACAGAAGAATTCAACAGATATCCAAATCCTGATAATTCTTTTAAACAACGTGCACAATTGTTGGTACCACAGACAAGACCAAAAGGTGAACACTGCCTTCACATACCTCAGAAAGGTGGGTTATTATCTAGATCCCATCTGATTTGCACATGTGGCAGAAAATACAGGCGCAGGAAACTTTCCAGACCTAAGAGAAATTCTCCTGTAAAACACAAATCAACACCATCTGACTGGGATAACTTCTCTTTAAAGCATGGGAGCTCATCTCCAGAGAGTACAAGTGTAACATCAGAGACCACACAATTTGATACAGATTACTGTGATAAGTTTGCCGATGACAAATTTGATTCCTGTCAATACTATAGAATAAGTGAAAAACCATGTTTTAGTGATGCTGTACTGAATCTTCCAGACAACTGGGCACATGACTTTGAACAGAGTCCCTACATTGCCAAGTCAAGAAATACCAATATAAAGTGTAATAATAGAGACTCTGGACTTGGTGTCACTGACTCAAGTGGAAATGAACTTAAATCAAACACTCTCAAAAGGATATCAGGTGAGGAGTCTCCTTTAAGTCATGGAAACCACGGCCGCGAAACCTGGCCTGACAACTGCAACAACACTGGAAGCAAGGTCTGTATCACAGGGATTCACAGGGATCCTTCTGAAACTGAGCTACTCAAACTAGATCTGGGAAGAGATACCAAGTTGACTGAAATCAACTGCCAGACCTTAAAGTGTGACTCTATAGTGTCATGTCCTAATTGTACAACCCATTTTTTGATGGCTGTACATACCATTAACCCTGTTCCAATTGAGGCAGACTGTGTTGTTAATCAAAGCCCCGTGAAAACAAGTCAAAGCACTATGCATTCTTTGGAGACATCTTTGACAGCTCCAAGTATGGAAAGTCAACCTTTGACTGGAGATATTCCTTCTACAGATAATTCAGTATATGATCACCAGACTGATGATCAAAGCACCTTACCTAAATATGTTAATCGCGGTTCTTGCTCACCACGTAGGCCTAAACTAGACAGATTATCAAGTGTGTTTTCTTTTCGTAGTTATAGAAGTTATAGCATTAATCCTGATGAGGGTGTGACAGCCGTGACTTGTTTGGATTGTGCCTTACAAATTCTGAATATATTCATTTTCCTTGTGAGTGCTGGAGCTGTTGCTGCAGGAATATGGAGTCTTACTATTGAAGTAAATGTCACACGCATTGCCAGTCTGTTTGGAAATGATCTACCGAAAATCATTGCCTATGGACTAATAGGCGGTGGAGGTTTAACTCTCCTGTTGTCATTCTGTATGTGTTGTGGGATACGACGTGACCGTTCAGGTCTAGGATGTTATCTGTTTTCCCTTTTTGTTGTTACTATCATTATTGCTGCAGCATGTATCATGAGTACAATATTTCGAGACAAACTGGGCACTAATACAGTGAAGGAACAATTTCATTATAGTATTACTCAGTCCTATGGATTCATGACTAATACAAGTGAAAGTAACCAATATTTTACTGAGTCTATGGACTTCTTGCAGCAGACCTATCAATGCTGTGGCGCCTATGGAAGCTTGAATGACAACACATCATGGGCTTTATATCGTAAACAGAGCTTGTGGCATCGCCTCATGCCACCTGAGCAGAAAAGACATAACTATGTGCCAAAGAGCTGCTGTGATAATCATATGGACATTGCTGTCTGTCAGGGAGGAGACCCTGATTTATTGGGTCCACCTCTGTATGGACCCCCACTTACCTCTCCCTATAATGAAAAGAATGAGAATTTGTATGTTGATGGGTGTTTTGAGCCAGTCACCATTCATCTTTTCCAGATCATCTCCATTGGTATAATTGTACTGGGTTCCATTTGTGGTGTTCTGTTCTTGGGAATGATCCTAACTGTTGTAATGTGTGTCAAGATAGGACGCATTGAAGGGGAGGAGGAGATGCAAGAGGAAGAGGAGGAGATGAGGCCAATGAACAGGAATAATGACCATTCCCCATATTCAGATAACAATGCAGAGACGTGAAAAGAGGTTTTCACTGGGTAGAGAACTTCCAATTATAAATGACATTTATGATGGAGAAAGGGTAGAAAATGTTCAATTTGGCAATTATTATGACAATTACAGGGCATAAAATGTTCAAGCTGGCAATTATTCTGACAATTCAGATATGATAATAGAGAGGAGAAAATGTTTCGAAAACTCAAGTAAAAAAAAGTGTGCATATCTCAAATCAACACCCGACTTCATAGCAGCAACTGTTATCATTAAAATTGTATTTCCTCCTGTCTACATTCATATTCCACCTTTTGGTTGGCTGGTTGGTTTTTAATGGCACTTTACAACACTTTATTAGTTATATTATGACAAGGAAATAGGAGCTAAGTGCCTTTCCCAAGGACACATTGTGACACCTGTCCTGGGCTAGCTTAGGTGGGCATTGAACCAGGAATCCTTACATTACGAGTCTGACTTTCTACCAGCTGTGATAGGATTCATTTCTTTATTTCATTGCATTTTATCATTTTGTTTTGGTTTGGTTTAGTGTTTTAATGGCACAGCAACATAAGTAGGTTATTTCGTGCTGAGGGATTTTGGAGTAAAGTGCCTAGCCCAAGCACACATCACACCTGAGCTGATCCAATTGTAGGATTGAAATGTGCTCCAATTTGGTCACAAGTCTGGTATGTTAACCATTGCTCCACCCCACCTCCTCACTCTATAAGCATTCCTGAATTACCTTTTTCATGATTGTGATTTAGGGACACTGCAGTATTTTATCCTGTATTTGCATGGTCAAGTTACATGCAAACCAATTTTTGTCCTGTGAAAACTTTTCAAAGGATCACCTGAAACTATAACCTCTTTCAATCATTTATCATATTTTTCTGGCATTAAAAAAGAGTCTTCTTTCCCTTAGTTCGGATAATTTGTGTGCAAGACAATTTTATAAATTTTCCCAAATATCTTAACCCCAAAAATGTATATCCCTATTGTGTACTGATGTGCCAGACAAATTAAATGTTGGTTTATGTAGTGTCCCCAACCCCTTTTTAACATATTTCAGTAATTTGAATAATTTTCTATTCAATAATTTATACATCAAAAAAATATGCTGGTGAAAATTTGGCTTTTTAAAAATAGATTTCTTCAATTTTCCATGTATGATTTTACCTATATACACAGTCAAGGTGGCAGTTTCATTGCTTGTGTACTCAGACATGAAATCAGGCTATAACAGAAAAAGCTGAAAACTGTGAAACAATGACAATACATGAGGAAATTTTAAAGTTTTTTTTAACAGCCCTCTCCTCCAAGCTGAAATCTGCCAATTAACTTTAACTTTCCATGTCTGTGTACTGCAAGTGAAGACAGCTTCCTTGAAGTTATAAACCTGGGTCCAATAGGGAAAGTGTCAACCCAAAGACTGACAAGGGTCACCATACTTCAAAGACTTGTGATGCCTTTCAAGTTTTCTATAGCAGAAACACTGTTCCCACTATGTACTTGCCATCAGATGTGTACTACTGTCTGTACTAGTGTATAATCCGGGTCCAAATGCAAACAACATAGACCCTGATCTGCTGTCGCATAATGCACCAGCAGATCAGAGTCTATGTTGTTTGTTCTACTGATTAATCCTTACAAACTGCATAGACCCAGATCTGCCGGCACATTATGCGACGGCAGATCTGGGTCTATGCAGTTTGCAGTTGGTATAGGCATATACATGAGTATATACGGTAGTCCTCGTCCTTAGTATTTATGTTTTACCAATATTTAGCATAGCATTAGTTGAAAAGTCTGAACCAACTAAATATCTTAAATAGAATACAGTATATACTTGACAATAAGTCAACTCCAACTGCAAACTGCACAGACATAATATACTGCATAATGTGCTGGCAGATCTGGGTCTATGCAGTTTCTTAGGAGTAATTAGGAGAACAAAAAACACAGACCCTGATCTGCCAGTGCATTCTGCAACAGCAGATCAGGGTATATGTTGTTAGCAGGTGGACTTGACCTATAAGTGAGCATATAGGGTAGTAAATATTTGTGTTGGTACATTATCAACTCTTGGATTAAAATTACTAGCTTAAGGATTAAATGACTATGGATTACTGTAAACCAGGCATGTGAAACAAAAGTGGGTCTTCAATAAAGATCTATATATACCATAATGACTATCTGTACATTGTTTCACTTCATTCACAGACCACAATGTATATGGATTTTGCAGACTTTTCTATACTATTGTAAAGTTTCCTGCCTTTTTTGGGAGGGGGTATTTTCATTGTTTAAATTACTTACAATGCCCCTATCCGATGGGAATGAGAAGTGTCTGGAAACTAAAAGTTTATTTTTTGCATTATATACAGCATAAAAACATCGTATACAGTATGAAGGGATTATATACAGTATGAAGGCACTATATACAGTATGAAGGCATTATATACAGTAGGAAGCATTATATACAGTATAAGGCACTATATACAGTATGAAGGGATTATATACAGTATGAAGGAAGAATTCACTATGATCTTGTCAAAAGCTGTGAATAAATTTTGTAAAAAAATCAAGTATTTTTTATTGTACCACTAAGTTTTCAAAATATCAACAGTACTAAGTTGTTTTAACCCAACTGTACCTTAGGAAACAATTTTAGATTATTCTATGACAGAATCAGCCATTGCTTATGCATGGTTTTAAGTTTTGAAGAATGGAGGAATATTCTGATTAAATGAAGGCCCTCTAGGTTAGATGTATCAAAATTCTTGTACTTTAGGAATCTCCTACTTCTAGGATGATGATGAAACTTGAGTAAATTTATTCTACTTTAAATTTAAATTTCTAAGCAACATGACTAACAATACACAAAGTAAATTTTCACTTTAGTGTAACTACCATTTATACTCCATTATAAGTTGAGTCCGACTGCAAAATGCAAAGACCCAGATCTGCTGTTGCATAATGCTCTGGCAGATCTGGGTATATACAGTTTGTTATGAGTAATCAGTAGAACAAACAACACAGATCCTGATCTGCTGTTGCATAATGCGCTGGCAGATCTGGGTATATACAGTTTGTTATGAGTAATCAGTAGAACAAACAACACAGACCCTGATCTGCTGTTGCATTATGCAATGGCAGATCAGGGTCTATGTTGTTTGCAGTTGGATTTGATCTATAAGTGAATATATACGGTAGTAACTATTTGTCATAGTGTATACAGTTGTATGCATACCCATGTTCTCATGCATACTACCTTTAACATTTCATCACCATGACTCAAGTCAATTAGTATAATACAGCTGTATGCATACCAAAGTTCTCATGTATACTTAGAATATACTGATGCAAATAGTTATGAAATGTCATCAAGTCTGACATGCATGAATATATTATACTGTAAAATCATAAAATATTTGTGGAGGACAGAAAACACAGCTTAAACAAATATGAAATTCTTTTTCTTTATTTGTTGGAATGGGTTTTCTGGTGGTTCCACCTATCAGATGCAAGAGAAGTAACTGAGCTTCGTTCCCAATGAATGTGAATATATTGAATTACTAGTAGATTATATTTCCCCTAATACAGGAATGCAGAAATGTAATTGAATAGTAAATACCTGTGTATTGTTTGAGTACATATAAACATGGGTTTATTTCAATTGAAGAATTTCCAAACTCCATGTTAGTCAGTCAGTATTTATTCAAAGTTCTAATGGGCAGCTTGCCAATCTTGTCCAAGAGGTTGTCTGCTACCATAATGGTTAGACACTTGAACAAACTCTGTGAAATTTTCACTATCAACCTAAAATATATTTTTAATAAAGTAATACAATTTTCAAAAGAAAAATTTCAATACAAATGAATGGATGTGGTTATCTCAATTCTGGTGTTTTATTAATCACATATGCAGCAGTTATCAAGCTCTACATATTATTATTATTACTGACCCAGCCTATATGGTGCCCTGAATGTGGTAAACTAGGCATGTGCAACTTGTCGCCAGTGGGCCACATTAGGCCAACAACCTGGTGTTGTCCGGTTACATTTACATGGTGTGGCTTTAAAAATCGCTATCTGGCCTGCATCCTGATGGAAGATGCACATGCTTGTGGTAAACCTTAATACATTAAAAATTACTGAATGTTTGTATAAATTTATACAAAATGTGAAAGGACTTCATGCTAAAACTAGGAAATTTCACAGAATGTTCATATTTGCATCTTGTTTTGGTATTCAGTATAGACTTTCCATTTTAAGCCGAGAAGTCTTGCAACAAATTTTAATGTCCTTAGACAACAAAGCATTTTGGGTGAGACTTGTGTAAAATATTATGAAATAACTCGATTCAAAATAAGAGGTTTATACTTTGTACATGTAGAGAATAGTTTCAACATTGATTGAAAAGGTTGTTACAGTTTAGTTTTTGAGACAAAAGTTGGTTTCTTTGATATTTGTTCTCATATTGCTACTATAATTATGGTGTCAAAGAATTTTGTATATTGTTTCATATGCACAGTAGATACACTGTCATTTCTCATAATATAGAGGGAGAGATAGATCATGCCAATATGTCAATGGACCTTTTGTGTTTCAGTAGATTTATCACCAACACATGTTATTAGATATGCGAATGATCATTTGTAGTAGCAGCAGCATTGGGATTTAAATGGAAAGCATTAGTCGCTCCTAATTATTTTTTTTACTGTATATATTTGCTTATAAGTTTAGTACAACTGCAAGCAACATAGACCCTGATCTGCCATTGCATAACATGCTGGCAGATCAGGATCTACATGTATGTTGTTTGTTCTACTGATTACTCCTAAAAAACTGCACAGACCCAGATCTGCTGGCACATTATATGACAGCAGATCTAGGTCTGTGTAGTTTGTTGTTGGACTCAACATATAGCGAGTATATGGTAACCTACACTAACTGAAATGTAGTGAAATCCAAAACAAACATTAAACCAGTCATGTAAATTTTATAGGGAAATTTGATGCAGCTTTGGTGGGAACATAACATTAATAATTTTACATGCTCCAATGCTGGTTTAAGCTGATAGTGACACTGAATTACCAAACACCGAATATAAAAATAAAAATATAAAACAACTAGAGAAACTGCATTGGTTCACCATTGCAGATCTCCACACATTTTAATGTATGTTTCAACCCTTAATCCTTTATACCCCCTCCCCCCCCCCCCCCCCCCCCCCCCCCCCCCCCCCCCCCCCCCCCCCCCCCCCCCCCCCCCCCCCCCCCCCCAACAGTTACCTTATGGGGTCATAATGCAAACTCCACCATATATAATGCATCTTCCAGCTATGACTGCATATATAAATTTTGGTCAGAAGAATGTTTAATAATGTCAATGCAATTGAAATTTAAGTACATCTGATGTTTGGCCCCCACCAAGAACCCCAGGGGTGGAAGCCAGGTATGGAACCCCTCTTGCAAAATGCAAACAAACTTTCCTTTAGGTTTACTTGTACCATTATGTTAACAAACTGCAGATGTTTGGTCACAATAATGATTGCAATGATTCTTTTTTCATCCATTTTATTATCTTATAAGGTTCATGAGGTGGTTTAGGACATGTGGTAACAGCAGATGTATGGAGGGTATATCACAATACCCCTGTTAAAGCATGCAGGGGTTGGGGGTAATTTTCTCAACAATGCAGCTAAACACAGAGATAAATCTGAAAGTTCAACATTTAAAAAAAAGTATGGCATGGTATCATCCTTACTGCTGCATATTGTTTTGTAAATTCAGTTTTATAAACTGATATTCATGATTCCCATTTCACAAGCTGCATATTCAATCAAATCCTTGTCATTTTACTATGGCAACAATCTTTTAATCTAATTTTAATCTTCATTGTTAAGTGACTGGCAGCTAGCATCCACCAGATGAGTATCTGTATCACTGCCATCATCACGATGCTTTGATATGAACTTAACATGTATGACCTAGTCTGTTTATGTCTATACATGTTACTAGTTATAGTTGTGATATGCTGACTTTCTGACTGAAATAAAGAGCATTTTATTGTCACTATGCATTAGTTTTGAAACCATCTTTGCAAAGTAACAGTCCTCCATATACTAAGAAACACAACATGTGCAGTGTTGGCCATTATATCAGTTCCCATTTTGAAACATCCTGAAGACAGCTACAATAAATGGTCATATTTGAAAATGTTTCAAATTGGAAACATGCTGAGGAAATTTAAACACTTTTATTCTTAATGTATGAAATACAGAACTTAAACAACTTTGGAAATATAAGTGCAAATATTTGTTGGTTAGTAAATGAGCAAAAGCTATGAAAATTATGAAAAAGAAAAATTTTAAACATTTTTTTAACCTATGGTCCAATTATAAATAAATTTAATATACAACTGGTCACAACTAGTAGAAAAAGTATTGTAATTATGTTAAATCCTCATATATTTATTAAATATGTAGTCAGGACAAAGTGTTAGAAATGTAGGATATTTTAATCCAAGAAGATAATATCTACACAGTCTGTAAAATCTGCATAATAAGTAGATATATTTAGATTTTAAATTAGTGACAGTTGTATGCACTTGTTTCTTATGTGTTTATAAACAATAAAATGCATCACAATACAACTAGTTGTGAACTTCAATATTGACTGTATATTATGTATAATATATCAAGATACTGGTAATGGATAAAAAGAAAGAAGATACCGTATATATTTGCTTGTAAGTTGAGTCCAACAGCAAACTGAATAGACCCATCTCTGCCATTGCATAATGTGTCAGCAGCTCTGGGTGTATGCAGTTTGCTAAGAGTAATCAGTTGAACAAACAACATAGGCCCTCATCTGCCAGTGCATTAAGTGATGGTAGATCAGGGTCTATGTTTTTTTTGCAGTTGGACTTGACTTATAAGTGAGTATCAATCGTACATCTGTAACAACACTATTTACTAGGTACTGCAAATAGATGAACAGTCACATTTTACACATAATTAGTACATAATAATGGTCAGAGAACAACTTGTACATCTCAGATTTTTAATATTCTTTTACACACATATATGTGCTTATATCTGGCACAAAAATAGCAGAAGGCCTGTGTGCACATATTTTTTTAGTGCGTTTATTTTCATGTATGTTTACTATCCAGATTGTACAGTGTATCAATTACTGTACATGCCTATGGGAATTTTCAAAGTATGAAATAATGATTATGGCTATTGCTTACTTATGCAAGAGTCATGCTTTCTACACACCAAAAATCTTTTACTACATGAATACAAATCTGAACTAGAAACAGCTGTATTGATATCTCCATACTTTGAATACAAAACTTTAACTTCATTTTATGAGCTCATGATAAATGGATGCATTTTAGAACCATGTAAGAAGGGAAGAACTAGGCAGATCTCAATAGTTTCCAAGTTATGATCCAGGGGCTAAGTTCTTGGGGGTAGGAATGGATCCCAGGGTCAATGTAATTTGCAAGTATCAATGTTTTTCATGCCTAGTAAGTATACATATGGTTATAGGGTGGGGATCTCAATAGTTTCCAAGTTATGACCCAGGGCTAAGCTACCAGGGGTACGAATTGGTCCCAGGGTCAATGTCAGTTTCATGTATAAATTTGTATTTTCATGCATAGTAAGTGTATATATGGTTATAAGGTGTGCTCTCAATAGTTTCCATGTTTTGACCCAGGGACTAAGTTCTTGGTGGTAGGAAAGACCCCTGGGCATCACCCATGGGTACCAGTCTGAAAAGTATTGACTTTTGGGTAACTGATCACATACAATGATTCTAAGACATGTGCGACATCTGGAGTTATTTGAAATTTATGTGAAATCACTCCCATTGCATCCCAACCCCCAGAGGCATGATCACAATTCTGAAAATGTTGGCACAATCTACACCCATAGAGCTATCACTGACCCAAGTTTCATGTGTCTAGCTCTAACAGTGTATAAAGAGGTAAGGACATTAAACACATCCATCCATCCATCCATACATACATACGGACGGACTATATCACAATATCCCCTCACTTTTTAAAAGCACAGGCATAACAAGAGTACTCTTAACTCCCACCACACTGTGTTGAATTGTATTGCAAGAAGACACAAGCAGAATCACGTAGAAATCATTTTCCTTCCTGTAGGTGTCTGTGATCTTGACCTATGACCTCTTGACTGTTAATACAATATCTTACTTTCTTTCCAAAAGTGCAAGCCACTGATGAAGGTTGATGAAGATACGTTGAATCAAACTCAGCTAATCATGCAGAAATAAATCCCATCTTTGGGTCACAGTGACCTTGACTTTGATCTTTTAACCCCAAAAGCAATGTCATTACAAGCATCTTTCCCTTCATGCAATTTGTTGAAAGATGATGTAGAAGACAAGTAAACATGTAGAAACCATTTTCCTTCTTTTGGTTACTGTGACCCTGACATTTGAACTTTCAACCTCAACATCTATATTACTTCCTTGCCAAAACAGCAAGCCATTCACAATGTTGTGTGCAAGCATGTGCATGGTACTTCAAGTTACATGTCTTTTACAAAATTGTATTTGTTGGTGTCATGGTTAACTTGACTTATGACCTTCTGACCCTCAAATCAATTTTTTCCTTCTTTGCCCGAAGTGCAAGTTATCCATTAACTTTGGTGGGCATATATGAACTAGAGCTAAGGTTTATTGTGCTGAAGCTATTTTTCTTCTCTGGGCCACCATGACCTTGATCTTTGACCTTATATATAAAAAATTGATGAGTTTCTAATTCTAACCAGATTGCAGGCCTTTACAATATCTGGTCAAGGTGCATGGCCTAGAACAAAAATTATCATGTGGAAAACAAAATGGATAGATGGACAGAAGAAATGACAGCTATATATGACTTAAGGCTGAGATCCAATAATTAATAAACCCTTCAAGTGAATTCAAGATGTAGGAAGAAAATTTAAAGTTTTACTTTTTACATGTCTACTGTTAAAATTTTCTTAGTAAAGGTATCCAATGATCTATAAACAAAGCACTGAATTTTCAGTGAATGATTATTTTTTGTATGATTCATTCAAGTGTTGCTAAACACGTTATGCATAGTATAGCATTACTGTTGTCTCTATATCATATCATTACAGATTTACTGGAGCAGGAAGGGGCTTGGAGGTGTAGCTTCCATTCAATCCCACTTTTCTTTCCTTTCATTACAGATTAGTTGACTATTGCCACTCCTTTATTAGCCGTCTGTGGATTATAATGAATCAAACTGCTTCAAGGTACCCCTGATTATGAAAGTTACTTTTTATTAAAATGTGTGAACAGTACTGGAGTAAAGCAAAATTTTAACCATTTAACCAATAAATATGAGACAGCACCTCTATCAGACCAGCCAACAAGATGCCATACAGTGATTGGATTCAACACCAAGTCCATATCTGTGTTAATTTCATAGTACCAGTTTGTGAGATCTTACAAAATATCGTATGATTTGAGCAAATTCGGAGATTTTTTTTTCTGAGGTAAGCCTTGTGCAATGATGCAGATTGCAAACAAACTGTCCCTTAGGTTCACTTTTACCACGTGTTAACAAATTGAAGATGTATGGTCACAATACTGACTGATGTATGGTCACAATAATAACTAATGTATGGTCACAATAATGACTGATGTATGGTCACAATAATGACTGATGTATCGTCACAATAATGACTGATGTATGGTCATAATAATGACTGATGTATCATCACAATAATGACTAATGCATGGTCACAATAATGACCGATGTATGGTCACAATAATGACTGATGTATCGTCACATTAATGACTGAAATGATCCTTTTTTTAATCCATTTTTGTCATGAAAATGCTTGCATAGTATGGTCTCTTGAGTCTTATTTTTTGCATCACAAGTCATTCAAATTAACTGAAATATAAAAAATATTTCAAGCAAAAAATATTTGCATGAGAAATTTACTATTTTGTGATAAACTGAATTTAAGGAATGAGACTGTGAGATGGTCCAAAATACTCTGAGGTTTTTCTCACTCTCAGATATAGCATGGGTATGTGAACTGTGGATGGTATGAATTTCAGTGTAGTGGACAGATGAGCTCCATGATCAACTGATCAGTATTTTAGGAATGAATGTTAACAAGTTTTTTAAGGCTGTGTTACAAACATATAGGTAAAAAAGCTAAATTTCTAAAATCCATACAAATGTTAGCTTTTCTAAAAAGCTTGCTGTCTTTTAGCTGAATCACAGTGGGTGCCAGATCAAAACCCATTTACGTGAAGGGTTAATACCCAGGGTGTTTATGGAAAAAGGTTTGTGGAGGATATGCATACTTTAAAAAAAAAAGTTTTAGTACATATTTTCAGGATCATGGAGCATTTTGAAATTTGATATCAAGTTTCAAGAAAAGCCAGTTAATGGAGAATGACACGTATCCTTGAGCGCTGAATTTTCAAATGTTAAAGTACCACATATATTTGCGTATAAGGCTGGTCAAAATGCAAAAAACATAGACCCTGATCTGCCGTCACATAATGAGCTGGCAGATCAGGGTCTATGTTGTTTGTTGTACCGATGAGTCCTTACAAACTGTATAGACCTAGATCTGCCGGCGCATTATGCGATGGCAGATCTGGGTCTATGCAGTTTTGCAGTTGGTATCGGCTTATACATGAGATTAGACGGTAACATTTAAAGAACATTTAAAACAAGGTAAAATCTATTAAATCCAAAGTCTATAAATGTTTGAGCAGACTGGGGGCAGTAGTGCATTGCGGGGATAATGAGATATCACACAACATCAAGTTGGGCTCATTCTTTATGTTTCGTTTTTTTAATAGCTACCATTCTGACAACACATGCTCTAAAGAAAAGCATAAAAATCAATAACAACCCATTATATCAAATTGGGGATATATCGTTGCATTCAACTGATGCAACTGCTTGATGGTAAGTTAAAAAAACAAAAAACTATTAATTGTTAATCAAAACCTCTGGGACAATATTAAAAGGAGACACTGACACCAGTGAGTTTCACAATGGGAGATAATCCACCACTATTTCCAATGTAAACAAGCCAGAACCAACAAGTTGCAAGTGACCAGTCATGTGAACCTTCTCTAGCAATCAGCATGATGTGTATCAAAACAGTCCATGCCTACACTACTGCAAAACATGTGACTTTATCCAAATGAAGTGTGTGATTCTCTAAAGTCTGTTTTCCACGCAGTGTTGCAGTAAATTGTCATTTTTGTTAATGATCATAAAAGCTGCCTTCCTGGAAAGATGGCAACTAGTAACAAACACATGTATACACAACTATAAAACACATATGCAGAGCACAATGGAGACATTATTACATTTTGCCCTATTAGGTATTAGGTTAGAGACAATTTTCAGATTAAACACACAAGTTGGTTATGCTATACACAGATTTCATTAACTCACATTAATATAACTAATGTGTTTTGGGGAAAGTTACTAATTTTAAAAGCCCCACATTAAGTAAACAATTCAATTTATTGTAGTTTTCACTGCTTGTGCACAAATGTGAGATTTATTCCATTATGATGAGCAAAGCCTTTTGAATCAAGTGGAAAATTTTAACAAAGAAATGATATATTGTGGCTATTAGCTTAACACTGATGGACTACATTATCATAGTGTTGGCTACAGAGCTAAGAATTCAGCTTTAGATGCTAAATTTTCAACCTCTACAGAACAGTCCAACAACTGTAAATGTGACTGGAAAAAGTGCAGGCTCTTTATCAGACAGTTTTCATTAAAAGTGTTCAATTATGTCATAGTATATGCCATGTATAGTATCAGTAATGTTAGTACATATTGTCTAGTTAAGAAAACATGACTGCCCTGTGAAATTAATGTGTCAACATATCAATATGCAAACATCCAATATTTAAAAGCATATACAAATAGAAACAATTATCATACCATATTCCGACACCTTTATTTTTGCCTACAGATGTACATGATAGATTGGTTGTACACTCAATGTTCAATTTTCAATGAAGCAATAACCAGCTAATTATTCTATACCTGCATGCCAATGCCAAGGTTTCTGAGTGAAATATCATTCTGTCACTGACACAGCTGCATTCAAGAGGAAGTGCTTGTGTTTGCATAAAAATTTCTTTTTATGAATGGTTAGTCTAGCTTGAAAAGAGGTTAGTGATGAGTTCTAGAACCATTTTCAAATAAACACCTGTGAACTGTCATTTTCTGTAATATCTATTTACAAAATATTTCTAATCAGCAGCAATATGCATAAAGTCGAGATTGAATCAAGTTAAAAATGGCTTAAGATTTGCTACCCTATCTTTTTTATTCCATGGATGTATGTGTTTCCACATATATTGAAAATAAACTATTAGATGCTGCCATGTACTAGAAATAAAAATTCTGAAGTATTCGCATACCCATTATATTGACGAAAAGGGTTCTCAAAATCTTGAAATTACGTAAATTTGTCTCAAAGTGATTTGTTTGCTGAAAGACAGTTATGATCACTGTTTGGATATGTTCCCTGCCTGTTACAAACTGTGATAACAAGATTTTGAAGGTAGCGACTGTGGTTGCCATAATTGGATGTCAGATCAGCACCATTTTCATTCAGGACTAGCCAGACAAGGAATTTTCAGTGAAAAGCCCATTCAGGAGTAGTAGCAAGAACAAGATTTTCAAGATGGCTGCCATGGTGTCCATACTGGCTGCCCAAGGGTCACCATTTTCCTTTATGACCTACAATCAACTAGACTTTGGGATGAATGTGTTTGTAAAGTTTCATGGAACTCTTCCCAATAGTTTAGGAGGAATAGTTATAACAAACTTGTGCTAATGGACACTGTAAGCCAGCCAGACAAACAGCCATCACATAATCTCTTTTGATCTAAGACCAGCAGAGCTAAAAACTTCAAGACAAATGGCATTCACAAAATTCTCTCTTACACTTCATTCAGCTGCAGGACAAAAGGGGCATTAACTCTAACAAAAATTGCAAGAGCATAGTGATTTGTCAATATGCACATCTTCAGATGATGGACATAACACATAAAATAAATTTCATAGCGATCCATTGAAAACTGAGACTCTTTGCATTCACAAGATTCTGTGATGCACTGCATCCAGCTCCAAGTAAAAAGAGCAACAACTCTAACAAAAATTGCAGGAATACTGTGATTGGTCAACATGTGCATCTTCAGTTTATGACCATAATATGCACCTAGTTTCAAAATGATCCATAAAAAACTGCAGGACTATTTGCATTCACAAGATTCTGTCATATGCTATATTCAGATGCAAGACAAAAATGGCAATAATTCTAAAACAAAATTATGTGAGGACAGTAATTTATTGATATGAGCACCTTCAAATGATGACCATAATATGTACAAAATTTCATAGTGAATCGCTGAAAATTGAGAGACTAGTTGCATTCACAAGATTTTGTCATACACTAGATCTACTCCAAGTCAAAAAGGGCAATAACTCTAATACAAACTTATGGAGTAAAATGAGTTTACCACATGCATATGATGACCATAAGATTTACCAACTTTCATGGTGATCCAATAAAAAATGTGAGACTAGTTGCTTTAAAGAGATTTTGTCATGCACTGCATGCAGCTGCAAGTAAAAAAGGGCCATAACTCTTATAAAAAAATTGTGGCAGCAAATTGATTGTCAATAGGTACACTTTCAGCATCTGCTGGAATGTGTACCACCACACCTTTGAAAATTTATGGGGATAATACTAACTGAATAAGTCTGATTTTCTTTTTTGAATGTCAACAATTATAGGAGTTATGACCCCTGATATCCGATCTCCCTGGCAACCCGACAAAAGCACGCAGGACAATAACACGTTGACAAAAGTGCGCGAACAAAATCACGCAAACAATTAATGCACATTTTATGTGTCTTGTCAAGAAAAGACTAACAAATACAGCATTAAAGATCATTAAGCATAGTTTATTTATTAATATCTCAATATGCAGAAAAACAGCGTTAAAGAACAAATAACATCATCCATTCGTTAATATCTTAATATGCAGAAATACAGCCAAACCTGTCCTAACAGTCACCTGTGTTCAGTGGTCACCTTGTCACAATGATCCTTCTAATTTCCCTCGGGCAAATTTCCTATATAAATGCCCTGTAGTTAACAGTCACCTGCTTTCAGTGGTCAGCGGCCAGGTGTTTCTTAATCAAACAATGGTTTCATCCTGAATTAAGCGGTCACTGGAACGTATCAGCAGTGACCGCTCCAAGTATGTAAATTAAACACTTCTTTTGTTTGATGATCAGACATTGTTTAGATAAAGGTATATCATGTGAATTGATGTTTAAGCATTTCATACCTCGATTGTACTTACCATACTCCAGTCAAGCTGTCAGTCAAACTCAAAGATGTCAACATGTTGGCTGCGAAAGCAAGGTGGTTTTTGTCCTTACATGAGAGAATCAAAGCAATTCGTTTGCTGGATAGTGGAAAAAGTAGTTATGTAGTTGCTGCAGAAATGGGAGTCGGGCGAACTCAGATCCAAGAAATTATTAAGCATATGCGAGATATTATGGCCAATTTTGAGAACAACGTTAATCTGGAGTGTAAGAGATTATGTACAATCACACCAAATTGTTTTTCCCTGTTAATAGGATGAATCCTTTGTTATTTTAAGATTTTGAATTAAAGCTATCTCTGATGAAAAAAAAGATCTTTGAGTAGAGATACATGTACACTGCACTACCCCACAGTTAATATGCTACTAACAATAGCCGCAGGAGCTTCTTTTCATTCCCTAATCATCGAAGGTCTCTCACAAAAGCCGACTGTGTTTCAATCTTGGTGAGTTTGAGCAACTGCTTAATCCATCAATTGTTTGAAGTGTGAACACCTGTTTTCATGCCTAATTATACCAGCTGGCCTTACAAAAAGTCAGTCCCGTGTTTGATAATCACACGTAAACTGTCAATTAGTCATTTTATTTAGATGCTGCTTCTACTGATAATGAGATTAAAGTCTGTGCATGTGTGTGAGAGAGTTGTATAAATGAGTACATGTACACAGATGTATTGAGTTTTATTGATTTGATGGGGGTGTATTTAAATTATGTTGATAGCATACCACTACTACCAATAATAATGCCAATGTTATTTTTGGCGCATAGTACATGTATTTGTCATGAACCAAGTTTGTGAGCTGAACCTGCTTTCAGAGGTCACCTGTCTACAAAGGCCACTTTGGCTTTTTCCCATGGGTGGCCGCTGTAGACAGGTTGGACAGTATAGCATTTATTAATTTTTAAAACGTTCAATTATTACAAGTGTCTTCTACAGTGCAATGTTACATGCGATCTGGCAGATTTTCCATTATTGACACATTGCTGTATGTCAGAATTAAAGGTTGCAAATGCCGATTGAGTTGAACATATTTTGACTTAGTCGCTTTGGGATGTCTAATGCCGGATTGATGGTGTACGATCTGCAGCTCCACGTGATCCTGTTCCTTGCGGAAATGGTCGATCAGCTTGTAGAACAATGGATGATGACAATCGACTGTTTGCTTGGATGAACGATGCCAAGCCTCCATTGAATTGTTGGTACGTGGCAGATTGTTATTCACATGATCACGCAAGTCAACCAGATACCTTGGATGTGCCTTTGATGTCTTCTGATGTACGTGTCTTCACAATAATCCTGAAGCGCTGCCAGTACATCAGCAACTGGGACAAAGCAGAGAGCTAACAGCATTTTGAAGTGCATGTGCAAGTTTTCATCATCATGATATGAATCTGCTAAATGAAATTCTTGCACTTTGCGCCAATGACACTGGCCGAGAGGGGAAAAACATCAAACTATCCTGGCTCACTGGAAGACAGTTTTGCACAAGTTTTTACTAGCTTTTTATCAAAATCTGATAGCCATCATGTAAAATATGCTCTTTCTGCATCTGCAATTCAGTTCTTTCCATGGCTGCAAATGTTTAGGCCTAAACATATTTGTGCTATACAGTTTTGAGTACGCAACTAGCTTTGAAGAATGACTCCTCAAATAATATTTGGGACTTAGAAATTATCGGCGCTCTTTTGTCTTTGTGCGCTTTTGTCGGCACACTTTTTGTTGGGACACCGATCTCCCTAACTTATGTTTTGATAACATTACTTTCCAAGAATTTATTGATTTTAAGAATATTTTGCATGCAGCTTTATTGTCAAGCCCACCCTGATGGAAGTTCAACATATCCATGTGCGTGTTTGTCTGGACAGCCATCCACACCCAAGATTATAGTTAATGTTAAATTTTTTTAGATTAGGCTTCATGTCAAAGATTTTTTACTTTCTAGCTAATTAAAAAGGTGGGTTCAACAAAAAATGAGGTTGTACATGTATTGACAAGGCTTTGCATGACTTTAATTTCCGGTTTATTATGTCATGACCAGCTCACCATGCCATGAGGGCAAGTGAACTTAAGGTATGGTCAGTCAAGAGTTACTTGTCATGAAATCCAAGCATATTAATGTGTGTGTGACTTTCGAGCATATTAATGAGGTGATCATGCATCTGATTGGCTGAGCTTGATACCATTCTGGAGGCAATATCAGATTTTGATCAAACTTGGAATATGGGCTTATAGTACCAAGATCTTGGATAAAATTGATAATGACAACAGGTGACAATTCCAATGTTCATTTAGTAGCCAGGCAAAATGATGCTGGGAAAATGGTCATACGAGGGGTATTATAAAAAGTTCTGAATATTTTATTATAATTTTTTCATTTCTTTGAACCTGTTTATAAATCTCACACTGATCAATAGACAAAATAACATTCTTTAATATGATCTGCAGCTGCACATGCTGCATGCCAGACACCTGCAGATATATATGTGTGACGTAACATAGGTAAATGACAGAAACATAAAAATATTAGAGAGGGAGAACAATTCTACCACTGAATAAAGAGTATACTGTCAAATCTGGATGCTCTTTGAGTACTCTCTGACTGATATCAAGGCTAACTTGGATATTGTTTATAGATGTAATTATCTGTCATATACTACAATTTTGAGGTGGTTTCATCATTTTAACAATAGTCGCAAATCAATGGAAGATGACCCACGTTCTGGAAGACAATTGTCTGCAATTGGTGATTGGGATGTGGCTGCTGTGAAAGGGGGATATTGATGACAATGCTTGATACACAGTGGAATATATTTTTATTATCACAGGCATTAATTCATCAGCTATTTTTAATATACTGAAGAATCACTTGAACCTCAGAGAGGTTTGTGCCAGATAGGTCCTGCATTTGTTGACAGCTGATCGAAAAGAGACTTGGGTTGAAATTACCAAACTGCTACTCGCACCAAATATGAAAAGAGTGACCAGAGACGTTTGAATGAGATTGTCACAGGTGATGAAGCATGGATTTACTTTTTTGACCATGACTGACACAAGAAAATAATAAAGTTTAGATTGCAGAAAATTTACAGAGACCACAAATTGATCTATGCAGTTAGATTGTCAAGAGAGTTGTATACACATTATTTTTCAATCAAAAGGCCTGACTATTAAGGTATCTATACCTGACTATTAAGGTATCTATACCTGACTATTAAGGTATCTATACCTGACTATTAAGGTATCTATACCTGACTATTAAGGTATCTATACCTGACTATTAAGGTATCTATACCTGACTATTAAGGTATCTATACCTGACTATTAAAGTATCTATACCTGACTATTAAGGTATCTATACCTGACTATTAAGGTATCTATACCTGACTATTAAGGTATCTATACCTGACTATTAAGGTATCTATACCTGACTATTAAGGTATCTATACCTGACTATTAAGGTATCTATACCTGACTCTGCTAGTGTTCAAACTGTTGCCAAAAGTTGTGGAACACAACTGAACCTCCTGTCTGCACAGAGGTACTCAAGGTCTAATCCAAGACAATGCACCAGCACATAAATCTGCTGTCATATCCCACTTCCCGAAGGAGAACAGGATCCAAACTTGGCCACATCCTCCATACAGCCCTGATTTAGCTCCAATTGATTTTTGGCTGAATCCATTTTTCGAAGATTCACTGAGGGGCAGAGAATCTGAAAGCAGCCATGTGGTTGGAAGTACATTTTTCCAGTGTATGAGCAACATACCAAAAAGTGAATACAAAATGGCATTTAATAATTGCCTAATCAGACTGAAAGTGTGTAGAGGGTGCATGAGGAGTACTTGTTAGTAAACTCCTCTCTCCATAAGGCCAAATTGGCTTATGGTATGGCCCTTCATCCATCATGCACCATCCATTCACACTTGCTTCTATAAATACAATTTAATGGGGAGCATTCTGGCATCAAGGCTTATCACCATTACTAAAAACAGAAAAACCTTTAAACAACTTCTGGCAAAAAAACATGCTCAACATAATTTGAGTGTATTTGACAGAAAACATCTCGGCATAAAGGTTTTTTGAATTTGGTTGAATGATGCTGATCCACCACCAAATATGGTCACCGTTAAAAAAAGAAAAACCATTACAACTTCTCAAAAGCTGCTCAACTGAATTTGAAGAAATTTGACAGAAAGCATCCAGTTTGTTCAAATGATCTTGATCCACCATTGAATATTGCCACTATTATTAAAAATAAAAAAAAATCTTTAAAATAATTCTTAACAAGAGTACCTTGAATGGCACATTGTATGCCCATCCCATAGTCCTCTATGTAGGCATTAGTAGGGCATGGTTGACTAGTATTATGGACCAACAGGTCTCAATGACCTGTACCTTTCGGTCAAGATATTCGGTCTTGAACTAAACTTGCTGTGCAGATCCTATTGTTTTCATATTAGACATGACCATGACCTCTGACTTTTAGACCCCATAATCTCTATGTTTCTTTAGTACTCTAAGTGCAAGTCATCCAAAAAGTTTGATCAAGAAACTTGCTTTTGAACAAAATTATTTGGCAAAACCCATTTTTGTTTGAGTCACAATAACCATGATCTTTTGGCCCCAAAATCAAAAGGCCTCTTCCATACCTAAATGCAAGCCCTCCACAAACTTTGGTCAAGGCATGTAATCTCAAACTAAGTTATTATGCAAACACCATTTTTCTTCTTTCGGTCACAATGACCTTGACCTTTGATCTTGTGCACCCAAATCAATAGGCTTATTTCTTACCCACTATGCAAATTATCTACAAGGTTTTGGTAAAGGCACATGGTTGAGAACTGCAATTTTTGTGCACAAGCCATTTTTCTTCTTTAGGCTTTGGACCCCAAATTTATAAGCTTCTTTCTTACACCAAGAGCAAACCACTAAGTCTAGTCTAGGTCCATCATTTAGAACTAATGTTACTGTGCAGAAGACATTTTTATTCCTTCAGTAAGTGACCTTGACCTTTGATCTTTTACCCCCAAATCAATAGGTTTCTTCCTTACCCCAAGTGCAAGCCATCTATAAAGTTTGGTAACTGCAGATGGTGGAGAACTCAAGTTATTATCCAAAAACCATTTTTCTTCTATCAGTGACCCTGACCTTTGACGGTTTCACCCCAAAAATTGATTGAGTTTTTCCTTACCCAAAGTGCAAGCTATACACAAAGTTTGGTAACTGTAGATGGTGGACAACTCAAGTTATTGTGTGGGAATGAAACTGATAACATACAGATGTATGGATGGGCAACAAAATAACCAACTATGCTCTGCCTTATGGTGGGCATATAAAAACCACGCAACAGAATTTGATTAAATTTGACAGAAAACATCCTGGCATAGATTGTTTGCAATTATGTACAAATGATGCCAATCCACAACCACTCAAAAGCATTTGACCAAATCTGACAGAAAATATTCTGGCAACTTAAGGCTTTTAAATTTATACAAATAATGCCAATTTGTCATCTAATATGGCCACAGTGACTAAAATGATAAAATCCTTTAAATTCCTTTTTCTTAAAAAACATTAGACAGAAGAAAGCATACTGGCATGAAGGGTTTTAAGTTTATAATAATGATGTAAATCTGCTTTTTAACAAACATGATTTTTGTGTGCTATTGGCAGTAAAAGAGCAATAAATGAGCTGGCTACTTAAAGTCTGTTGTTTTAGCAAACAGGATGTAAGTATGCCATGGGCAGTAAAACAGTATGAAATAAGTTGCCTACTCAAATCTGCTGTTTTAGCAAACAGAATTTAAGTATGCTATTGGCAGTAAAACAGCATTTAAGTATGCTATTGGCAGTAAAACAGCATTTAAGTATGCTATTGGCAGTAAAATAGCATTTTAGTATGCAGTAAAACAGTAAGGAAGTAGCTGGCTACTCAAAGTCTGCTGTTTTAGCAAACAGAATTTAAGCATGCTGTTGGCAGTAAAATAGTTGGGAATGAGCTGACTACCCAAAGTCTGCTGTTTTAGCAAACAGGATTAAAATATGCTATTGGCAGTAGAATAGTAGGGAATGAGCTGGCTAGTCCAAGTCTGCTGTTTTAGCAAACAGGATTTAAGTATATTATTGGCAGTAAAATACTAGTCCAACAATCATACTGCTGAGTAATAATCAGGATTTAAGTACACTATTGGCAGTAAAATACTAGTCCTACAATCATACTGCTGAGTAATCAGGATTTAAGTACACTATTGGTGGTAAAATACTAGTTCTATAATCATACTGCTGAATAATAATCAGGATTTAAGTACACTATTGGCAGTAAAATACTAGTCCTACAATCATACTGCTGAGTAATCAAGATTTGAATACACTATTGGCAGTAAAATACTAGTTCTACAATCAACCTGCTGAGTAATAATCAGGATTTAAGTACACTATTGGCAATAAAATACTAGTCCTACAATCATATTGCTGAGTAATAATCAGGATTTCAGTACACTATTGGCAGTAAAATACTAGTCTTACAATCGTAATGCTGAGTAATAATCAGGATTTAAGTACACTATTGGCAGTAAAATACTAGTCTTACAATCGTAATGCTGAGTAATAATCAGGATTTAAATACACTATTGGCAGTAAAATACTAGTCTTACAATCGTAATGCTGAGTAATAATCAGGATTTCAGTACACTATTGGCAGTAAAATACTAGTCTTACAATCGTAATGCTGAGTAATAATCAGGATTTAAGTACACTATTGGCAGTAAAATACTAGTCCTACAATCATACTGCTGAGTAATAATCAGGATTTAAATACACTGTTGGCAGTAAAATACTAGTCCTACAATCACACTGCTGAGTAATAATCAGGATTTAAGTAGACTGTTGGCAGTAAAATACTTGTCCTACAATCATACTGCTGAGTAATAATCAGGATTTAAGTACACTATTGGCAGTAAAATACTAGTCCTACAATCACACTGCTGAGTAATAATCAGGATTTAAATACACTGTTGGCAGTAAAATACTAGTCCTACAATCACACTGCTGAGTAATAATCAGGATTTAAGTAGACTGTTGGCAGTAAAATACTAGTCCTACAATCATACTGCTGAGTAATAATCAGGATTTAAGTAGGATATTTGCAGGATTTTAGTAATGGTGCCCTTTTATATGGGTTTGTATTGCTTAAAACCATTTTCGTGCTAGAACCATATTTAAATTTAATAATAAGAGCGCTCATGTGCATTACTGTATGGAATATTGACAGTAACATTTACAACAACTGATGCCCTACCAATCTACCTCATCCCAAATTGTTTCATATTGTTCCTGTAGTTGCAATACATGCTGTCTAAATAATAAAAATCAATTTCAATTACACAAAAAAAGCAAAAGTCATTCTATATGGCTGATTGTTAAGATTAAGTATAATTCAAAGCTCCATATACAAAAGATTATTGGTAATTCCATTTGTCACGAACCAGTCGTGTATGTAATACAAAGCAAACAAAAAGTCTAATGTCATTGATCCTGTGCAGATGCCATGCTGTTTTGTTACCGTTCATGAATAGAACATAAATTATTGGTAATTAAATATCTCTTTGACAAGTTACTATTATTCAATAACAATATGGAATACTGAATATTGGTTTAGAAAATTTATTTTGTTCATAAGGCAGATCAAACAGACTTCTAATTTGTCTGCTTCTATTTGTACAAAGAAATAGTAATTGTTTGCGATTGTTCCTAAAGTCAATTTCCCCTGACAGTAAATATGAGAAAATATTGGTCACAAATTGTAATTGCAAAATGAAACTCTAAAAAATGTATGTCAACGAAGGGTCCTGCATTATCCATGATGCAGAAGTGCACCATCTGCTAATCCTTTCTTCTGTTCTTGCAACCAGTCATATAGAATACTTACCCTTTAAAATAATGAACCCAGGGTCAATATTCTACAATGAAATACTGACCCCGCCTACCTAACACTGACCCCTCATAAAAAATACATTAATAATTTATATTTAGGTACTTTACTGTTTTTGTCTCTAATAACTTTCCAAAATGTTACAAGATGTAATAAATCATGAGATTATCCATGTATACAGTGTAGTTACAACAGACATAATATACCATTAGACAGTTTGTTTTTGAATGTACAGTAGGACCCCGCTATAGTACGCTTCATTATAGCATGAATTCGGATATAACACGACCGTGGCATGGCTCCCGAAATTTCATCTATTTTTTCGTACATGAAAAAAAAATTATTTTTCAAAGTACGAAATATAATGTGTAAAAAATTAATTATCATTTGGGGAGGAGATCGTGTATGAATTCGGATATAATACGATCGTGGCGTGGCTACCAAAATTTTACAATAATTTCGCCAATTTCTTGAACTACTGCAAAGTTTTGTGCCAAAATAAACAAGAGTTTGATTTAATAATTTGGCAAGCTGTATTGTATTCTTGAAGAAAAAGTGTCTTATGATTGCATCTTTCATTATATGAATAAAGATGCTGAACATTTCTATTTGTGAATGTTCATTTCAAATGGGTCAGTAGTCAATCACTGCACTTTGATCTTAGTTTATTTGTGAAAGATGTCAGCTCATTTTAAAGCTGACAAGTGTTAATCTTATTATTACTGATACATGAACAATCAAGTCATTAAGTCTTCTTTGTGTTTGTCTTCAATACATTCTGTTTACAATCGTTGCTCAAACAATAGCTGACATATGTTTGCTCAGTCAACTGCATACACAGCCAAGCACCAAACAATGCATTGGTTGATAAAAGATTCGCACCTGAATTTATAAATCAATTAATTTAAGTCATTGACAATCATCAAAGTCAGTCTCAAAGCTAAAAGTTGTTCACACCCTGCGGCAATGATTTATAAAACATAAAAAAAAAACAAAAAAAAAAAAAAACGAAAGCCGCCAACGCGCACATGTGGCTTGGCGATGTTGTTAAACAATCGCCACGCAATCAGTTCAACAGTGAATAATATTGTACATTCCCTATAAAAATGATCCCATTGTTGATTAACAATTATTCTTGCTGTAGTCGTTCAAACAAATAGGTGTCAGAGTTTTAATTAGTAGTTATTTACAATGGATAAGAGTACATGGAAACATTAAGCTTTTTCTGTTAAAGAGAAGCTTGAAGCCATGGACAGGATTAAGTCCAGTGTTTCCACAAGTCAGATTTAATTCCCAAGTGATATTTCCCAAGTTATCTGCCAGTGCACGTGGGCCGATAAGCCTCTGGCTTGTAAAAGCGATCACTTTGTTTTCTTGTAGAGCTCTACAACTTCCTGTGCATATACTTTGACCTTAATCCCTTAGCTTGTAAAGGCACCACACTCTTTGTTTTCCCACGTGACAACCCTTTGATCAAGCCGCATGTTTGTTCAGTACCAAGTAACAGAGGGTGGTTATTTGAACTCCCTGTGATCTTGCCGCACAATTAACACGTGTCCAGTTGCATCCTTGAATAGATTTCTGACTTTATGATCAAAGTGTTACTTGCAAGAGCCCAAGCTCAGTCTCTGCATAAGCACCCACATATGACAGTACAGCTGAGGAATCGGAGTCGGACGTGATTTACAATGACTAGACGACGACGACAACGATTTACAATAACTAGACGACGATGTAGGATTTCAGAACTTTATCAGACAATGATATTATACTTCTGTGTGCATATTTTCGATGGAATTATTATGGACTCACTCCTACGCATGCCATGAGATTGGCTGGTGAGTACACGTGTTGATCCTTTAACTATTCATGCTATACAATAGACATGTACATATAAATGTACCAATGCATGGTTCTCTGAATAAAGTAAAATATTATATGTGCAATCTGTTTTTTCTGCATGTGTATTTATCGTTTATTGTGCATTGATTTAAGATGGTAACTGTGCCAATGAAGCACGTTGTTTTGAGCCCACAATTTACACCGCCCCCCATTTTTTTTTTTTTTTTTTTGATGCATGCATCATTTTCTTCAGCTAAATGACTTGGTTTTGTCTACGTTGGTTATAGCATGGTTCGGGACATAGCACGATCCCGTTTTGTGGACCCCGAACATCGTGCTATAGCGGGGTCCTACTGTAATGTCAATTATTTGGGAATTGTTATATTTCTTTGATTCTGTGAGTATGCCAGGCATGTCAACTTCCTCCAAGTCACGGGCCAGATAGCAATTTTTAAAGCTATGCCGTATGATGTAAATGTAACCAGATAAAACCAGGTCACAGGCCATAGGTTGCACTTGCCTAGAGTAAGCAAAAAAACAAAAAAAACAAAAAAAAAACAAAGCAAGTCGAGCAATCCTTTCACTTAAAAAAGGTTACAATATCATTGTATGGGGAAATAGTCTGAACATAATTTTGTATGATACCTGTATGTGTACTGAGGGACTACTCTGGTAGGACTGAACAGTATCGGGCAAGGTCCATGCACCTGCATGCACCATAATGAATGAATGAAAATCCACCCACTGCAATACATTACAATCATCAACATGTATATGTTTATATGCTCATAAGAAGACGGAGAAACTGCATAAATAAAATATTTGCATGACAAACTGATCTTCAAGCTATTTCACACATTTAGTGTCCCAATCACCCACCCTCCAATAATGAGTAAAAATTAGTAAAACTCTACATGACAGTAGTGAAGGCTTATCACGAGACCCAAATATGTAAAAAGTAAAGAGAAAAGTCGACCATGAACAGACTTTTTTTCTGCAAAATTACTTACTGTGAGAATTACCAAACAGGTGCCCACACAGAGTTAGTTTTCACTTGACAGCCGTGCATAACAACTGTAACCTTATACTTAATATCGAACCCAACTGGCACCAAATTTTTCTACACAAAACTGATTTTCCACAAGGCCTACCGTAGGCGGACATGCATTCATGTCACCTTGCTAATACTATGTGATAACTTATTCACACCTCTATTGTTACAAATTTAACCACTGACAATCATACAAAGCTGTTTAATGCTACCTCTTTAATAAATTGAATTTTGACCTTCTCATATATGTAACATCGTGTCACTTCTAATGTTGAGGAAAATTTTCTGCCAGACGTTTTCATTATGGTTTAAAGCAGGGTGCAGCCGTATTCATATCATGTGACATTCCGTCATTACAGTACTGCCCAACTCTTGATACAACAAACCTCTTTAATAAATTGAATTTTGACCTTCTCATATATGTAACATCGTGTCACTTCTAATTTTGTGAAAATTTTCTGCCAGACGTTTTCATTATGGTTTAAAGCAGGGTGCAGCCATATTCATATCATGTGACATTCCGTCATTACAGTACTGCCCAACTCTTGGTACAACAGAAACTTTATTCATACACTTGTACTATAAATATAATTTATTTACACAAGATTTAAAATTAACATTGCTGTGAAACAGTACTGTGTAAACTGGGTACAATAAAGATTCATTGTTGTGATAATTTGGGCCTTTTGACATTTCATTTCATCTGATTAGTTTTTTAACCTGAGGCTGTTAATTCATGTCATGATTTTTCTTTTCCTCTATTATTTATATCATAGTTCTAAATTTTTTAGTTTTTAACTAATATTATCCAACTGTCTACAAAAGAAAATTTGTATTAAAGATTTTTCTCTTATCAAATAATGCTAGCTTAAATAGGTCATAATTTTTATATGTTCACTTTTGTTCACATTATCTTCTGTTCACTAATTCTTTAAGTTTTTGTGAAAACATCACATTAGTGGGTATATAAACATAAAAATGAATAAATTAAATAGGTAACAGTTAATTCTGTTAAGTACTTTGATGAATGCCACATTTTTTCAGGAACTGGAAACAAACAATATAAACTATTCTGCTTATCAAAATATTTTTTGTGATATCACAAGAACTTTTCTACTGCACTAATAAATAAATAAATAAATACTCTTACTTTAATCAGGACCGAATATCAGTATGTTTCTACATTCTCAATAAGAACAAACACAGACTTTCCTGTCATAAAATCCACCATTAATTGTGAATTGCTATTGGCAAAAAAAATAACGGAATAATAAATGGTAAATTTTAAGACAGAGGGACTGTTACCAGACAAATTAAAGCACACACACACGTATATATATATATATATATATATATATATATATATATATATATATATATATATATATATATATATACATAAATTGCCTTGTTTTATTAAGTCCGAATCTTTCTTTTTTTCCCAGTGTAACAAATCAAAAGAACTCAAGATGATCAGCCACTGGAAAGGAGTACCAAAAGAAATACATCAATCATGCTAGCAGTGTCTGCAACTCAAAGTGACAACCCAATGACTCCAATGGACTCGGTCAGATGTGCAGTGGACGTTATCGATGATGACATCCAGCACACTGTGGGGATGATCTTGGCTGTCCACCCACAACGTAACAACCTCATCAATGGCAAGAAGAAGCAGCTTGATGAAGTCATCACTAAGACGCTGCAGGCCGAGAGGAACCAGTGGAAGGAGCAGCTACAGACTGCAATGCAGGAGATTGATCGTCAGCACCGCATTCTGCTTAACACCCAGCGCGAGATCCAAGAACTGATGAAGGGGATCCAGTTTAGCCTCAAACGATCTGCTCCCTCAATCCTCGAGGAAGAGGAAGAGGAGGAGGAGGGGGAAAGGGAAATGGACCAAGAGTTTATTATGCGTAGGTTTATTGAAAGCCTTAAGTTCCAGATTAGGCAACTTAAAGTTAAAGCAGGTGTGGTGGATGCTTCAATGGCAGACTTTAAAAAAGCACATACAAAACATCAGCACAGTATTCAAGCTCTAGAGGAAAGTCTAGAAAAGCTGAAATGGCAGAATAAAGACTACCAAATCCAGATAGAGGAAAAAAATCATAAAATAACATGGCTTACTACTCAACTGAAGTCCCTGAAGAAAGAGGCTCAAAAACTACAGCAAATTGTAAAGCGTTATAATGAAAGCCACAATGGGTCCAACTTCCACCTTAACGGAGTGGAAACTCCGCGAACAGCAAGGTCAGTGGATAAGGGCCCTACTATTGGTACTACAATTCGAGAACGAACTTATGTCGAAGGTGATCAGTTATTATCCTACCCAGTTCCAGGAGAAGAAATGGCTATGTGGAAATTGAGGCTAAAGAAGCAAATTTACTCAAATCGTAATGGAAACAGCCATACAGGTGTGGCACAGTGTCTACGGTGTCAGCAGTTCTTTAAACCTCCAGAAAACCACTATAAATCATGCCAGTTTCACCACAAGGGGAGGGAAATCAAAGAGCATTATGATGAAAATGGCAAACTTGTAAGAGTTGTCTATAAGTGGTCATGTTGCAGAAAACCTCTAGATGCACCTGGTTGTGTCTTTGGGTACCATGTATAGTGTGATTAGATGTATCTTATTGTTTCTAAGTTTCCATACATTTTACAATATTTCTTTTGCAGGTGTATGAATAATTAAAGATCAAAATTAATTATCATTATCTTAGGCAAATAAAAAAAATCACCAAATCAGAAAAACTAAAAAAGTTCTCTGAACACAAAATTAAAAGAGAAGAAAATAAATATAATTTTTATGGATTGATGCTGTATCAAAAATTGGAGGGTATGAAACATTGCTCATACAAGTTGGAGGCTATGAAGCATAGCTCATACAAGTTGGAGGGTATGAAACATTGCTCATACAAGTTGGAGGGTATGAAAGATTGCTCATACAAGTTGGAGCATATGAAACATTGCTCATACAAGTTGGAGGGTATAAAACATTGCTCATACTAGTTGGAGGGTATGAAACATTGCTCATACAAGTTGGAGGGTATGAAACATAGCTCATAAAAGATATTGTATATACTTTTTTACAAGTCAGGTCCAACTGCAGACAACATACTCTAATCTGCCACTGCATAATGCACAGGCTGATCAGGGTCTATATTGTTTGTTCTACTGATTACTCCTAACAAACTGCATAGATCCAGATCTGCCAGCACATTATGTATTAATGTATTTATTCTCAACAAGCTATCATATACTGTTCTAAAATTGTGTCATAAATCAATGGTATAGTCTGCATATTCACCTTCTGCATATAGTCACACCTGAATGAAAATTTATTTTTATCACTACATAAATTATTATACACCTTGTTCACAAAGAGTGGTTTAGCTAGGAATTGTTTCTCTTGTCTGCCATGTAATATGTTGGAGGGCAAAGTCTATTTTTCCAATTGAATTTCATTAGTCTCACATCATACGTTTTTCATCTCAAAAAGAAACATATCATCTTGGAAAATGTATTTCTGTCATCAAAATGAATTTGTTGTGAATATTTTCTATGCTGGCATGACCCACTTACCTCAGAGAGTAAAAAATAACCAGATCTTTCAAAAAGACTTACAAATGACAATAATTTTCTATACTTTGAATTTTTTGAAAATATGAAGTATGAATTAAAAGTTTTGATTTTTTAAACAAGTGCTGCATTTCTTTTTTCTGATATCAGTATATTATTGATATTAAAGATAGATCTTCAGGTCTGACAATAAACAAATAATCAAGTAAATTGCAATTGTAGAATTTCTGTTTAGAATCTTTCAGTTACATGGAATGTATGCATATAAATTCTCAAACTACCTCCAACATAGAGGACAAAGGGAGATAACACCCTGTAGAAAATGATCTATTCTTACTCTTGTTTCAGGTAATGAATTAACTGTCCTGTGTACATGTACTTGTATTAGATCAGGGATATTTCTTAAAATCTTGAAGTTCCAAATCATGCTTAGAATGTGATCAAAATACATTTTGAACTAGAAGAAAGCAGATATTCAGACTGAGAGCACTATGAAGTTGTGCTATTTCTATGACTATCACAAATCCTCATATCTATCCCCCTCCTCCCACCAACCCCACAGCCCCATCTCCCCACCCTACCCTTGGACAGTCACCCTGAGTTCAGAAACAAAACTTCATTACATAGGGTATATGATATGCTTTCCTTCTATGAGACCATGTACAAAGTTTGGTAAAAATATAAAAAAATAAGAAGAAACAGAAAAGAATATCACTCTAAACACAATCTATGGCACCACAACCAATTCTTTACATCTGCTACATCTCTACCTTTCATCCATTGTAAGTTTTCAAAAATTATAATTCATTACACACTAAAGTACTATCAAGACCTTTGATTTGATACTTGTGATGACATGCTTTGGTGATATCCTATTATTTGACCCCTTAAACCAAAAAGGTATTATGACACAAATGCTATGACTCAGGTTTATTTAAGACTTGTACCAAAAGGAAAGTAAATAACTTACTCAACAGAAAAAAAGGACAGTGATGCATTTTGATCTTACATGCCTGCTTGCAGGCTCAGAGGTGGGATGGGGGGAGAGTGGGACTGAACTGAAATTTGGAAAAACTTACAGTCAACCTATATCTCACTGAGAAGTCACTTACTGAGTTTGAAAACCTGTCCCAGGACCAGAAAAAGCTTTCACAGTTACAAAGATCTAAAAAGCCTTCAATTTCATGCTAATGACAACATATTTTTTATTTTTATTGTACATAATTCTTATTTTTTTTAACCATTTGACACCTGACATTGGGGTCAGTGAGAGGTCAGCATGGTCTCAAAAACCTATGACCTGACAACCATGATGACATGTCTTGGTGATGTCCTACTTTTGATCCAATTGACCCCTTTGACCCTGAGAACAACACACATTATATTTATGGTATATCAGTTGTAATTTAAGAATTGTACCAAATATGAAAATGCAAAGCGTAATCAATAAAGAAAAAAGTGCAGTTTCTGTATTTTCAACCTTTAGTCTGCCCTGAGGTTGCAGAGAAAGTGCAAAACCTTACCGCAAATCTACATCCTTTAGGAAAGTCACCTGCTAAGTTTGACCACTGCATCATGAACAGAATTTTTTAAATTTTTTTACAAGAAACGTGATGGATGTATGTGCATGACACTCAGATTAAACTAAAATTCATTTCATGAAGCCCCACCATAGTGCCTGAAAATTGACCTAAAAGCCCCACCATAGTGCCTGAAAATTGACCTAAAAGCCCCACCATGGTGTCTGAAAATTGATCTAAAAGCCCCACCATAGTGCCTGAAAACTGACCTAAAAGCCCCACCATGGTGCCTGAAAATTGACCTAAAAGCCCCACCATGGTGCCTGAAAATTGACCTAAAAGCCCCACCATGGTGCCTGAAAATTGACCTAAAAGCCCCACCATAGTGCCTGAAAATTGACCTAAAAGCAGAACCAATGGTGCCTGAAAATTGACCTAAAAGCCCCACCATAATGCCTGAAAATTGACCTAAAAGCCCCACCATAGTGCCTGAAAATTGACCTAAAAGCAGAACCAATGGTGCCTGAAAATTGACCTAAAAGCCCCACCATGATGCCTGAAAATTGACCTAAAAGTCCCACCATGGTGCCTGACAATTGACCTAAAAGCCCCACCATGGTGCCTGAAAATTGACCTAAAAGCCCCACCATGGTGCCTGAAAATTGACCTAAAAGCCCCACCATGGTGCCTGAAAATTGACCTAAAAGCAGAACCAATGGTGCCTGAAAATTGACCTAAAAGCCCCACCATGGTGCCTGAAAATTGACCTAAAATCCCCACCATGGTGCCTGAAAATTGACCTAAAATCCCCACCATGGTGCCTGAAAATTGACCTAAAAGCCCCACCATAGTGCCTGAAAATTGACCTAAAAGCCCCACCATGGTGCCTGAAAATTGACCTAAAAGCAATACTTAGGATACTGCTATATATGTCTATATAGGTGGTGGGACATAATGAAAACAATATATATTATTATCTACCAGTATATGTAAATAAAATTTAAATCAGTAAACTACTTAATTTATTTCTTTAATAACTTCATGGAATTCACTAAATGTAAGAAAGGGATTATTCAATTAAAACTTGACTGTTGCTGACAACAGCTATCAAGTCCTTTAACAGTTTCAATTTGTGCATCGATTACTTGTAAACACATAAAAAGACTGCAGTAATTAATGGCATAAAGAATAATGATTTTCTTTGGATTTACTGGTGGCATGTCTTTCCCCTGTCATGTAAATATATCTGGGAATATATCTTTTTTAAATTGTGTATGTGCTTCTTTTGGGTTTTCATGTTCAGGGTTATTGTAATGCCTTACTGTATCAGGTTGTTTCATATTTTGATTGATTGATTGATTGATTTATAATGTTACGCTGTCCTTTTCAAAATGTCCAAGCATCACCATTTTCATTTACAACCAACAAGACCTTGGGACGAATATGTGTGTCTTTCATGATAATTCTCCAAGTAGTTTAGGAGTAGCAAAAACCAACTTGTGCTGATGGACAGATGGATGATGGACAAAAGGCCATCACATAAGATATTCTGTAGAGCTAAAAATATGTAATTTTAATCAAAGCGCATTATCCTAATAACTTACTCAAAATCTTACGTCAATGCTAAAAATAATCTGTAATTTCTTCTGGAACAATCTCCATTTAGTCGCTATGAACCTAAGATGGTTCAAAAAACCTTAGTTCTATTTCAACACAAAAGCCATTTCAAGACCTTGATGCCTTTACAAACTACCCATAGACTTCAACACATCACCTTATAACAGCAGATAATGATGGTTATTTTCTACACTTATCTCATTCATTGATTACCAAAGAATATCTACATTAGGTGTTCAAACATTTACCTATTTATAAAGTTTCTTACCTTATTTACAGTTAATTAAACTCATTAATATGGCTCATAAGCAATTTAGAGTAAGTACAAGATTTCAAAGTTGCCAATTATTAAATTAAGTCATTTCAAACTGTTTGAAGACAAATTCTCATAATATAAATGTTCTTAATGGACATACATTTTAGCTAAGATTTGACAAATGTCAACCTTGTTTAACAGAATACTTGGCTAAGTTGATCAAATGATTTTACATTTTTTCTCCTATCATTTCTTTTGTTCACCATCATCAAGAGAATTCATACAGCCTTGGAATACTCAAAAGCTACATGTAAAAGGCAATTTCTGCATGTAAAACTATTATAATTTGAAAAAAAAATCAGTCCAAAATATTAATAAAATGAATCATTCTTGATCTATGAATTATACATTATTTATCTGTGATAATCATATGTTAGCAAAATGACTGCAAGGTACAGTTGTGATGGAACTTTGATTGGACACAATCTACAATTCTCAATAGTTAGAACACTATATAGCCGCAAAGCAAAGGAGAAAAGAAGTGTGAAAGCTCCCCTTATGAAAATAACTTATTCAGACTTATAAGTGATATTATGCTTGACTTATAAGGGACTTACAGGTCACTTAAAAGTTACTTATAATTTGCAGATGTAACGTAAGTGAAAATGTCAGTGTATGCAAGTATAAGTACAACATAAGTGATACCAAAAATGAATCCAAGCTTCAAAAAATTTCACTCAAAAGTTACATACAAGTCATTTATAGGTGGTATAAGCCTTTATTAGATGAATATAAATGAAATGAAAGTTCATGGACATTGTCATTATCTGCTCAACATTTACTACAAAACAGTCTTACATCCAAGGTTTACTGCGAAATATAACAACTCCAACAAATAAGGTGTTACTATTAATTTCTGTTACAAAATTTATAACTTAAAGAGAATTTCATCATGTTTGATTTAAAATGCTTTAAGTGTAGATTGCAAAATGGAGACATCAGTGAGAATACACACCCACACATAGAGGACACACCTTGAAACAGCAGCTTTTCAGCATCCTGCAATACATTATTTTCTATAATTTCATTTAAAACAATATTATTCAGCACTAAATGTTAAATTATGTATATGTCAATGAAAATATAGAAAAGAAGATGTTTCCTTGGCAAAAATCCAAAGCCTGATAGATTTCCAAGGTGAAGGCTATTATAATTTAGACATAGCTATACTTCCTCTCCTGTTTCCAGAATTTAAACAATGGTGGTTTGAAGATGGAACTATGCCAACTTGTTCCCCATGGTAGTTTTGTTTTGTTTGAATTGTGTGCTTCCCAGCAATATACACAACAATTTTATGATTCACATGCTGAGATTTTATTGTTGAGACAGCATTCATTTACCAGCCAAAGTAGAATGAAAAAAAACCCCAAAAAACAACTACACTGCCACCAGTGAGTCAAAACCTGCTTTCAATACTTAATTTATAAGTGAAATATCTAATTAAAATCCTTATCTATTATAAGTGACCAGCAGGTAAAGTGAATAGTCACTTATAGTTAGCTTATAGGCCCTTTGTAAGCAATGAATGTAAGTGACTTATAATCGACGTATAAATTATTTTTTGTAGAGGTTTTTACTGGACTTATCAAAACACAGGGCACCTTAAGTGATGATGCTAGTATCTCACCTGAAGCAATTTTCAGGGACTAAAGAGTAAAACAATGAGTTAAAGTGAAAGTTAATAATAATAATAATAATAATAATAATAATAATGATAGTAATAATAATAATAATATATATTTAGAGGGTATCTCACTTAGTACAATGACTACACGTATTCACCATTTTCATTTAAGACCCCATAATCAATAAGCTTCTTTCTTATCCAACGTACACATCATCCACAAACTTTGGTGAAGGTACATGGTTAAGAACTGAATTTTTTTTGGTGTGGAAATAATATTTTTTCTTTCAGTCACAGTGACCTTGACCTCTGATCATTTAACCCCTAAATCAATAGACTTCTTTCTTACCTCAAGTACAAGCTATCCACAATATTTGGTCTATGTCTGTGATGTTGAACTAATGTTAATATGCAGAAACTATTTTTCATCTTTCAGTAACAGAGACCTTAACCCCTGACCTTTAAACTCCCAAATTGGTAGGTTTTTTCCTTGCCCCAAGTACAAACTACCTACAATATCTGGTCCAGATCTGTCATGCAGAACTAATCTTATTGTGCAGAAACCATTTTTCTTCTTTCAGTTACAAAACGACCTTGACCTTTGACTTAAAGATCTGTAGGATTCTGCCTAACCCTAAGTGCAAGCTACCCACAAAGTTTTGTCAAGGCCTGTGATGTAGAACTAATGTTTTTGTGTGAAAACCATTTTTCTTTGTTCAGCCAGTGACCTTGACCTTTTGAAACCTGAAATTGACAGGCTTCTTCATTATCCCATGTTCAAGCCATCCACAAAGACTGATAACTGCTGAGAGTGGAGAACTCAAGATATTGTGCAGAAACTGTTTTTTTCTTCTTCTTCTTTCAGTCACAGTGAATAGTCCTACTATTCAGTTGGTCAGACCAATAAACAGAGTCACAGCATAATATGCTTTGCCAAAATAGTGAAGGTATAATAAAAACTGGTTTGGTTTGCTTTTTGGGGTTAAAACATTTTTCAGCACATGATAGACCATACAAGGCAGCCAGTATATTTGGTTTAGGAAGAGCCTGGGAAGAACCACCGACCTACAGGAAACTACTTTCAAGCCTTCTCACATACACACATTGGTCGAGCTGAGACTTGAACCCATGCGAACAGAGGTGAGATGCGAGTGATCTGTAAAGGTGAGTGCCTTAGACCACTTGACCACCCAGGACCTCAATAAAAACCGAGCTCTATGCCATAAAAACCTCGTAACACTGAATATTCTCCCAAGAATAATCTATGTCATAAAAAACCTCGTAACACTGAATATTCTCCCAAGAATAATCTATGCCATAAAGAAACTCGTATCGTAACTTATAAGATTATGTCATAAAATGTTATGGCTTAAAATTTTCATCATCTATTTCTCCTAAGATAACCAGGGATATCATTCAACAGTTTTAGACCATGTAATTAAAAATAAATTACCTTTATTTACCCATGTGAATCCTTTTTGTGCATTTCTTTGTATTGTATTTACGTCAACATGCAATGTCTCTCTTTCATTTTGTCTTTCTGACTTGCTTTCAAATTCTGATATTGATCTCATAATTTGTAATCTACATGGTATATTTATCAAATGGTTATAGGAAACACAAATGCTCATAATTGGCTAGAAAGCTGCATGTGACTTGCATGTAAGTCAATGACATAGGCCACTTGTTTAAGGTCACATATGAGGGATGTGTTTGACTTATCTAGAAGAGCAACTCATCTGCAAGTATATACAGCAGTATCAATGAAGGTCAAGCTTTAAGATAATTTTTGTTTTGATCATGCTATTAGTTTTCAAGGTAACTACCTCCCAAATGCAACTTAGTGATGTTCAGAACTACATCATTTTTACTTCTGCTGAGTAGGGTTGCCACCTGAAGAGCGCCAAAAAAAGGAACACATCTGTGGATCCTTAAGAAATTGACATATTAGAACACTACCTTTTACTATTCAATAAAGAATGGTTCCTTAAAATACATAACAGGTGGCAACCCTACTATTGATAATGCCACCAGTATATGCCAGGGCCCTTAAATGTGGAACCTTATAAGAAGAAAGATACTGCACTATATAGAATGGTGGCTCTCTCATTGCCAGACATACACCTAACTCTCTGTATAGCTTGAAAAGGTATATCAGCACTATTGTTAGAATAGGGTTGTATAAATAAACTTTACACAGAACTGAACAAGACAAAAGACCTATACTGATTACTTCTGTCTTTGAGTGATTTGAATTCAATCTTTATATACAGTAAATAAATTACAAAGCATTTAAACTCAGCATGCAGGTGACTCACCTGGGCTATTCAAGTTATATCTATTTGAAAGGGTGGGTGGGTGTCAAAATAGGAAGTAATTAAAAACACGGAAATAAAATAGGAACCAGAAATATTTTTATATGCGACAGATGCTCCTGCCAATACAATGAATGGGAAAATGTATAAGTCAAACAGAGGCCAGAACTCCATAAAATTTTGACGGAAAATGGTAAAAATCAAGCCTGACATTGGTATTGGTCTTTTTAATTATAAAGCTTCATACCAAATTTGGTTTCAATCCATAAAGTCCTTCAAAAGTAAGGTAGTGGAAATTGAAAGGCAAAGTTCAAAGTCAAACAAAGGTCAAAATAGGAAGTAATTAAAACCTTGTTATACAATATATAGAATTTTGATTGAAAATGGTAACAATCAAGCCCAACATTTGTATCAGTCTTCTTAATATAAAACTTCATACCAAATTTGATTTAAATCCATAAAGTCCTTCCAAAGTAAGAGAGTGGAAATTAAAAGTCAAAGTTAAAAGTCAAACAAGGGCCATAACTTCATAAAAGTCTTACTGAAAATGGTAACAATCCAGCCCAACATTTGTATCGGTCTTCTTAATATAAAACTTCACACCAAATTCGGTTTCAATCCATGAAGTCCTTTTAAAGTAAGTGAGTGGAAATTAAAAGGCAAAGGTTTAAGTCGAAAATTTAAAATAGAATTTCACCTTAGACCTTCTAATTGTAAAACCTTGTCTCAAATTTTATTTTAATCCATGAATTCCTTCAAAAGCAATTTAGTGGAAGTCAAAATTGTGATTAATGTGACAGGAAATGATCTGGTGTGAGGGAATGGGATGGATGGACATGGGTTACACTATATGCCTCCTCCATAAATATGGAAGGGGCATACAAATTAGGTCTAGACCCCACTCCCTACAGAAATTAGAGATGTGTTTATGGAACACAGATGCCTCACCTGTCCCTGAAATGATTTATAACAATCAATTGGATTTTTTATTTGCCATTTTAAAGTCTGGATTCAGAGTTGGATTTGTATTGGAATATATGTATTCAACAGGAAACAAAGGTTTGGCAGAACAATGTGTCTTGTTCTTGTCAGAGTTATGGGCTTGCCAGGCACTGACAGCTGGCACTGTTGACATTCATACGTGTGAACCTCCTGGACGGGAGGGTTTTCCTCCCAAAATGAGGGGTTTTCCCGTGTATGCAAAATTATTATTGAAAAATGTGATTTTTTCCAAAAAATTTTCACACCTTGCTTCCAGTGTAGTATATTTATGGTAATACTGCCTGTAATCACGTGACTGTGAACTGGCTTAAGCAGAGCAAGATAATTTAGTTGCTAATTTCAAGCAGCATAAAACAATTACCACCACTTTAATTCTGTTGGCAGGGTTGGTTGGTTTCAGTGTTTGAAGTTTGTCGATATGGATTATATTATGTATGATCAGAAGTAATGCCGAAAGGATTAAAGAGATTATTTGATTATGGTTGGATTACTAAAGAGCCCAGTCAGCATAAAACAGGGTCAGTTTGCTTTGGTATTTAAAGTTTGTTGAGATGTTTAAGTGTGAGTTATCTCTCAGTGCTACAACACCAAAATCTAAGCAACCACACACACGTATCTACACACTCACATAATCACAACCACAGACATTTAAAAAAAAATCCACTCCAAGTTTCTGTCTTTAAAGTCAATTGGACAGTAGAATACAATCTTAACTAGATGCAGTCTTAGCAGCTCTCAATAGTTCATTGGGGAGTTTGAAGGTGATGCAAGTGTAATTTGAGTTCATCTTTGCACTCATCAGAGACCAGATGGTACTGTTGTGCTCTCTGATTTACCTAACAAATTGGGTTGTTTCACTTCATGTACTTTACCTATGCAAATTAGCCTAATGGGTTCTCTGACTGACATACCTTTTAATCACCTCTGTTACAATTAACTGTATAAACTACCTTAAGTTGATAGTTTTCCATGAGCATTAGGCATGATTGTTTACTGTTTATACAGGTTACGGGCATATATTGTGCTGTCAAGAAAGCTCTCTCTTTTTTTTAAAAAAAAAAGATTACTGAAAATTGTGTTTTGAAACACTAGTGTCGGGGGTTTTTGTCAGTCACAATTTTGATTTTTGCATGATGCATTGTGTTCTGGCAGGTATGCTGTTATTGACAGGTTCAACTGTATCTTGAATAATTTTGGATTTTCACTGTGAAAAATGAAAGTGTGAATGATAGGTGGATGGATAAGGATAAACAGACAAATGGACAAAACCTCAAAAATATTGAAACAGAAGAATTGTGAATGATAAGAAGGCACATCTACACTATTAAACAGTTTTTTGTTTAAACCAGTCTGTTTTTCTAGGAAATTCATCAAATATAGCTGCCATAAGGGACTCACCATTTAATTTTCAGGTGGGGGTGGGGTGGGGTGGGGTGGGGTGGGGAGGGCCTCAGATATTTTTTTTAATAAAAAATTTCCAATCCCCATATAGCTTGAAAAAAATATTCTTACTCTGAATTTTAGAAAAAAAGAACTAATTATATCCATTAGATTAACTGAAGAAAAAAAATATCTTGCTGTAAATGAAAAGAAAATATCAAGACTCAAAATAAAATCCCAGGCTCCCACCCTAACCCTAACCCAGCCCAGAAAATTAAATGGTCAATCCCTAAATAAAACATTAAGAAAGTATATGTACAACATGTATACTCTTTCGAATATGCAAGCACTGAACAGGGGCCTTTTATCCTAGAATGTTATCACATAAATAATGTTTGGGGATAACATGGGTTTAGAAAAGGAGAAGCAGAGCTTTTTATTGCTGTATTTCATTTTTTTTGGATCAATGTACCTAAAAGCGTAATCCATACACAGGCAAGCATAAGAAATAATTAAATGTAAAAAATCATAATTTGTTGCCAAAATGATAATAGTTGGCAGGTATGCATCCCCAAGCATGCAGGGGTTTTAGCAGGTGGTTTTGGCACAGACGGGATGATAGGCAAACTTGTTATGGACTTCGCGCACATGATCTGGAGAAACTACAAAGCATTGGGGCTTATAATATGAAATCAAAACAAGACAAAAACAAAATAAAAACCGACATGTGATAGTTTGCCAAACATCAAAGAAAATTCCTCATTCAGAGTCTAAAACTTGGCTAAAAAAAGTAGAAAAAATGGAAATCTTTCTGAAGCTAATCAATAACTTCCTTCATGTAGATTTTGGAGAATCACCTTCAAAAGGATGCTCCAAAATTATTCTTGATTATGCTATGATGTCATGTACCATTGTTCATTGTTTCTTTCACACAAGCATAGCTCATTCAACAAGTGTGTTACTCAATGACCAAAGAAATAACAGAAAGCATAATATGTAAAACATACATTGAATGAACTAAACTAATAAAACACAGAATGTTCTTACTAAGCGCATTTGGATGACGTATTAGACACTGAGAGAGATGTCTCAAACTTTATATAATTACACAAATTATTTTTAAGATTTCAAAGCATAACAAATGTAGGTATAATAATGAAATGAAATGGAGGGGTGTGTGCGAGTTTCCTAAGCACACCCCGAAGTCTCATGGAACCTGTCCACAACAGTGTGAATGAAAATGCAGTGCAGTTTGCTGTAAGCACTAATACATTTGTAATCAGTTCATAAGTGCATCAGAAAAAAGTATTTGGTACGTTCATGGCTACTGTACTACAAGTGGCACAATTACGACATGCCATGTCATTTTTGTTTCAGAAAGTTCCAAACAAAATGCATCAATCTCATCCTGATCATGACAAATGTTTGCACAGTGACAAAGAAATAAGTAAAGTGTCTGCTGTACACTGGCACTGGCACTTAATGCAAACAAGGGGATTTCTCATGTAAATTACATCCCAGATGGAATATTCACATGAATTACCAATGTGCACAGGTATACACAGAACAATTAGTGAAAGTCATTTCTGTACTGCTAGCCAATACTTTAAACCAACAAGCTGCTTGTTGCTTTATAATAAGTCAAATATGGAGGTTTCTGTTTAAACTTATTTTGAATCTTCTGAACCCCAAAAGCCCATTTTTGTATTTCTTATAAAAGATTTTATTGCAAAGTTTACTAATTTATGGTTAGCACAGGAATTACCTGCCTCTGATATGTATGCAGAAGTGACCTGTCACTAGAATAAGTACCTCGCTAATGTAGAGATAATAGTATAAGGAATTTGCATTAGATTATGAAATGAACAGTGATTTAGTGAAAATGTAGGAAATTGAAAAGACTATAATGCTATTCCTGGACAATACAGTCATCATTTGATAGAGGGAAAAAAATAAAATTTAAATACAGACAGTTGTTGGGAAGAATTCTGAAAATACTGTGCAGTTCTATGCAGTAGAGCAGTGGCTCCCAAACCTTTTTGATCGTGACCCTAAATACCATCTTTTGTGACCCAAAATGCAGTACCAGCATATAGGGTTGTGAGGGTCCTCCTTACATCAAATATCTATTTTGGGTTAAAATTATTGACAATAACTCTTTGATATTGTAAATGCCCCCCCTCCCCCCTTAACACCTTAACTATTAACATAATCTTGTGCCATGCTCTCTTGAAATTTGGAGTTCTTACCATATATAGTCGCTTAAAAGTTGAGTCCAAATGCAAACTGCACAGACCCACATCTGCCATTGCATAATGTGCCAGCAGATCTAGGTCTGTGCAGTTTGTTAGCAGTGATCAGTAAAACAAACATAGATACTGATCTGCTGGCATATTATGCGATGGCAGGTCAGGGTTGATGTTGCTTGAATTTGAACTTGAATTATAACCCAGTATATACGGTATTTCTCCTAACATTAACCAGTAAAGCAAAAGTTAAAATGAAGATATGTTTTTAATTTTTTTTTCTGTACCCCATGAAAGGGGATGACTTATTTGTCAATATTCTACTATTGCTCATTTTTCTTAAGAAGATTACATACATTTTATATCCTTTTTCCACATTTAGAAGGATCTGTAATAATTTTATAGCTTGTAATATGCTTGGAAGAAAATTTAGAATGAGCAGTACTTGTATAGCTCTTTATAATACTTCCTGGTTGGACACATTATCACTGGTAGTTCCATATTTCATTGCCTTTCTTCCTTTAGTAACTTTTAAAAAAAGGACAATTGCAGTTTTTCATCACAAATTGTGACCATATACTGCACAAAGCATGTTCTTTTTATTTGAAATGACCATTCAGTCGATGTACCTTTTCAGTAATGGATCGTTGGCTCATTCTGGAATAATGTTACACATAACAACAAAACTGAGTCTAAATCAAGGAAGGTAATGCAGTCTGCAATTTTAGACAATCTAATTCTTCACTGATTTTAGAAGTAAATTTCATGAATTCAGCGGGGGTAATTTTTCCGGAGAATTGAATATTTTTTATTTATTTTACTTATTGAGGATTTTCTCCATATTTGACCTTTAAAATAACTTACAATTTAAAAAAAATAAATTTAAAATATAAAGTTTAATCAACATTTATCATAGACAGGTTGATGATATAAATAGCTCTGTGATCTGATTTAGGGTCTTCAACTTGCTCATCTCTCAAGGATAATGACTGAGTCTTCCACCTTTTTTGGAATGAATTTGGAATCAATTATTCATGATTGTGCAGAATAGAGAACTGCATGTGTAAAAACAAAACTGACAAGGATTCGGTTGCTGAGAATCCAAGGAAGTATATTGATGACAGGTGGGTAATCTGTCCTATTTTCTCTATCCTTGGCATGTGTACAGGTCCATGTATAATGATGACAGGTGGGTAATCTGTCCTCTTTTCTCTATCCTTGGCATGTGTACAGGTCCATGCATAATGATGACAGGTGGGTAATCTGTCCTCATTTGCCTACCTTTGTCATGTGTACACGTCCATGTATAATGATGACAGGTGGGTAATCTGTCCTCATTTCTCTACCTTGGTACGTGTACACGTCCATGTATAATGATGACAGGTGGGTAATCTGTCCTCTTTTTTCTACCCTTGGCATGTGACCACAGGTCCATGTATAATGAGGACAGGTGGGTAATCTGTCCTCATTTCTCTACCTTGGCACGTGTACACGTACATGTATAATGAGGACAGGTGGGTAATCTGTCCTCTTTTCTCTATCCTCGGCACTTGTACAGGTCTATGTTTGATCTTGACAGGTGGGTAATCTGTCCTTTTTTCTCTACCTTTGGCATTTTTACAGGTCTATGTATGATCTATATTGTTCTATATATCAATGTACATGGGGTAAGCGGAATCTTCAAGGCAGGTCTTATCGATATAATAGCAGATAAGATTGTTTAGTACCCAGCAATGCTCAGGTAGATTTCACATTCCTAGTAATACTGAAGTACATCACACAATGTCCTAGATTGGCAGTATTTACACTTTAACATCAAATTACAAAGCTTCTGCTTTACCATACTTATTTTAGTTAAACCATATTTATTCCAGAAACTTTTGTTAAATGTAAGAACAAACATAAAATTTGGGGGATTCAATAGAAACCATTAGTTTACCAAAGCTATCTCCCCAATAAAAACAAAATATATAACTGGATAAATCTGGTTAAAGTGGTTACACCGAAAAAAATAAAAATAAAAATTTAAAAACAAGTATAGGTATGTACTCAATAGTTTCAATAATAAAATTTGTTATCAGAAAATAGGTTGGGATATTTATGGACTGCTTAAATCTTTTAGACATATTAATGAAATTTTGCACAGGTATCAAGAATATTGGAGTTTTATTTTATTCTGAGTACAGAGGGCTGCCAAATAATAAGGTTTCAATTTTGAGACCAAAAGGAAGTGTGTATCGAAAGTGATCTCTCAAATCAGAATATTTACAACAGCCTAAACGAAACTGTTTTGCAGTAGGACTATTCACCACAAGAACAATACTTTTATTAGGTAAATAATTCCAATATAAATTACAATTTAAACTACTACACTTTCTTCTTAGCCTGGCATACATAATCTGTAACATTTATTCACCAATGTAATAGCAGCAACGGGAGTGATTCCTTTTTTTTTGATTCTGGTAGGTTTTGAAATAATATAATGAGGGATTATTTCTTACTTTTACATGTACCTTATTCCATGTTTGAATACTAGAGTGTAAAAAGGAATTAATGAATAATATTGTACCACATTTTTTGGGTTGTTTTGTGGGTTTTAATGGCACTTTAAACACATTTTTGGCTATATCATGCCAAGGAAATAAGAGCTAAGTGCCTTTCCCAAGGACACACCGAGGCAGCCAACCCGGGCCTACATGTTGTACTACACAATGGAGGCCAAATGTCATTGGTTGATAAAGCGGGGGTAGTTTTAATTTTCTATATATCAATGTTGAATCACATCTTCAAGATAAAACAGAACCAATCCATGGTAAATTTAAAATAACTGAATCAATCTGTGCATATAATGCCAAAAAGTCAGGTTTCCCCACCTGGTTTCATTATACAGTTGTCCAAGGGATGAACATTTGGTTGCACTTGTTGTTATTTTTACTACCTCAATGTTTTTTTTCCCTATGAGCTCTTTCTCACATATTGTACAATTGTTCTAAATGTGGTAAGCATAATTAGCAAGAGTCACTGAAAAGAACTGAAGATCTACTGGCTGAAAGAATTTCCAGGAATCAAAGATAAGACCATTTATTCTTTTTAACTCCTGAATGTTGAAACCATCTCTGATATTCTTGAGGAATAACAAGATTTTCAAGATGGCCACCATGGTGGCCATATTGGATGTAAGATCTGCACCATTTTCATTCAGGACCAACTGGACATCATTAAAAAAGTCTTTTGGTGAAACTTCAATGTCAATATGACTATCCATCCAGGAGCAGTAGCAATAACAAGAGTTTAAAGATGGCCACCATATTGGATGTCATATTAGCACCATTTTTATTTAGGACCAACTAGACATCATAAGACATCCCTAGACATCAGAAATATATTTAAAATGTGTGTGTGAAATGGCATCACTGGCTAAGACAATGCTCAAATATCTCTGCTGAGTAATTTATTGTATGGGTTTTTGTCCATGTATAATGTTGGATGGTGGTTCTGGTTCAATTTTCATGATATCAGCATTGATTCAGTCTTGTGCCCTATTAAATGTAACCAGACAATGACTGGACCATTCATATCTTTTCAATATCTATGTGTAAGATTTCACCAGTTAAACTCTGATTATCAAATTTCATATATATAATGTTGTATAATCAGCAATGAGTTTTATTGATGATTCTGTATCATGTACAATATATATGATAAAAATTAAAAATAATAACAATACTAAAATGGACTCCTGTGGAACAACTGCATTGATGCATTGGAAATTAGGATTGAGAATAACTTGTTTTCTTAATAAGTAAATCATACCGTGATAACAAAATTTCCCTGAATACCAATATTTTTAAGTTTTGAAAGTGACCCAGAATGCCAAATGAGGTTGAAAATCTTGTTAATATCAAAGAAAACAGTCCAAACCTCATTGGCTTGGTCTGGCACAAAACAAATTGCATTGTAAATGTCTGTTCAAACCTCCTTGGCTTGGTCTAGCACAAAACAAATTGCACTGTAAATGTCTGTCCAAAACCTCCTTGGCTTGGTCTGGCACAAAACAAATTGTATTTTAAATGTCTGTTCAAACCTCCTTGGTTTTGTCTAGCACGAAACAAATTGCATTGTAAGTGTCTGTCCAAAACCTCCTTGGCTTGGTCTAGCACAAAACAAATTGCATTGTAAATGTCTATCCAAACCTCCTAAGCTTGGTCTGGCACCAAAACAAATTGCATTGTAACTGTCTGTCCAAACCTACATGGCTTGGTCTAGTACAAAACAAATTGCATTGTAAATGTCTGTCCAAACCTTCTTGGCTTGGTCTAGCACAAAACAAATTGCATTGTAAATGTCTGTCAACTGATGTGTTGTCAAATCACCAGGTGAAAAAACAGACTGATAATATGAAAATTATATAATGCAGCACAATTTATTTATGTAAAATTCTATATACACACTTTTCGAGTTTGATACAACAGTTTTAGAACCTTTGTTATACACAGTAACTACATTTGCTTATATACAGTAACTACATTTGCTTATATACAGTAACTACATTTGCTTATATACAGTAACTACATTTGCTTATATACAGTAACTACATTTGCTTATATACAGTAACTACATTTGCTTATATACAGTAACTACATTTGCTTATATACAGTAACTACATTTGCTTATATACAGTAACTACATTTGCTTATATGCAGTAACTACATTTGCTTATATACAGTAACTACATTTGCTTATTTCCAATGATCTGGATAAAGCAGAAGAGCATAGTTCATTTGCCTGCACAACCAAGTTTCTCTTGCATAGCATGCTGATTTAGGGAAGATAAATTCAAAAGTACCATATATTGGACAGTGATGTCTAACACCTCCAGCACGAAAACGATCCAAAATGTCAGCAAACGGCACAAAATCTAGCTCTAACACCTAATAAGATCAATCAGGGTCTCAGAATAGTCTGCAAAATTTGTCGAGTTGGTTATTAACAGATGAACTTGAATGACACCACAATTAAATTTTGTTGTTTGGAAGGTAAAAAATGTTTATTAAGAAATCTCCCATAAAAACTAAATAGTCAGGATTAGTGGATTAGGCTCTAGCTACACCTAATTCAAGATGATCCCAAACAACTAAGTTGCAATTGGGCAGTCTGTATATTCCTCCAACTAATTTTTCTTCTCTATAATGTTTATTTTTCTATCCATATACACTGAAGGCCATGAAGATCCAAATTGGACCTTAGAATTTCCCTAAAAATGTTGAACAATCAATAGATGTCTTCCTTGTCTTAAATGCAAGCCATCCACAAAGTTCAATCGTAGTTTGTGGCATTGGACTTATTTTGTTGGAACCGTTTTCTTTCTTGGGGTCACTCTGACCTGGTCCATTGACCTTTTAACCTCCAAATACATAGGTGTCTTCCTTGTCTCAAATGCAAGCCAACTACAAAATTGAATCAAGGTTTATGGTATATAACTCAAATGGTCTTGTAGACATCGTTTCTCCTTCTTTTAGTCCATGACCTTGACCTCTGACCATTTGACCCCACAATGTATGTGTCTTCTATGTTTAAAATGCAAGCCAACTACAAAGTTTATTCAAGGCTTGTGGTATAGAAGTCAAATGGTTTTGCAGAAATCGTCTTTTCCTTGTCAGTCCTTGTGACCATGACCTTCTGACCCCAAATGTATGTTTTCCCTGTTTCAAATGCAAGCCATTCACAAAGTTTATCAAAGTATGTGATAAAAAAACTTATGATATCATGCAGAAACCATTTTTCTTCTCAGAATCACCATGAGATCTAATGTTTATCATTACTGAACTTCATTTGATAAATATTTTAGTTACAATGGAGATTATAATTCTCATGGATCAACAACATTTGCTTGCATCCCCCCATCCCCCTTTCAAAGTGGTAACCAATACTTAAGTTTCATTACCTCATGCTCTTGCTTATGGTACAGTCAATGTTTATGGATCCTGTCACTCACAAGTTATCAAGGGACATTATGACAAACATTATTAGGTATGGAAGAAAACAATTTCAGTACAAAGTCTTATTTCCCTTTTTCCCTTTTTCTGTGAAATTTAGATTACAAATACACTTACATGCACACACAAACACACACACATCTGTCACTGCAGTTTAAACTCTCACAAAAATCAACTACAACAGTATTGTTAATGCTACCAAACATAAAAGAAAAAATTTGCTGAAATAGCTGTCACTATGAGTGGTTGAACCCAGTACTTCCTGCACTGAATCCAAGCAATACCTGATACCTGGACACACTAGGATAACAAGTGTCCATAAATACCCAAACCACAACACACTTTTACCGATAATCATATTTTTCAAGTCTCACAAAAAAGGCTCAACATATGGTCAGTGGACCCGATAAAGGCTCTTTCGTCTCTCTAACTACTTGTGGTTTAACAGGCATTATTGACACACTAGAATTATATTATACAATCAAAATACATGATTATGTAGTAGATAATAGAACAAGGTTGATTTCTAAATTATACGGGGTATGTGATAATTATGTAGGTATTGTAATCCAATATACCCTAACAACCCCTCTACTGTTTACATAATAGATTGATTCAAAGTCTGATAAGCACCTATCAGTTGATCAGGTCGATTAGGAACTGATACAATGCAATATAATCAAGACATTAGATCAGTGGGAATCAGACTATCATAACTTAGCTGGGGTTTTTTAATTTTTATGTTGGCATCTGCACAGCAATCAGACAATTCAAATCTGGAATACAGCTATGCGATTAACTTCACTTGCAAGTAGCAGGCTGGGTCTTGTTTAACCATCTATGAGATTATACTCTGGTTCAGGAAAACCAACATTTTATTTCACAACTCTGCCAGCAGAGTACCTTGATGAAAGTAGTTACAAAATTATGTAGATCATTTGATGTAGTCAAGAAACTTCAAAAACAGTCAATTCTCCAGCAAGTCTTTTCTAAAATTCAAATAACTGATCAGGTATCAATCTGAACAAAATGAATTGCCAACAGAAGGATGCAATAAAGCAACATCAACTCCAACTGATGAAAGACATCATCCCAATGGAGAAACTGTTTGCTGCTTTGTATCAAAATGGGATATTTGATGAAAGCATGATTGAAATGATCAAGGTAAGTGTGCATTTTAAGACTACGTGATAAATATGAGACCCAAGTGGGCCTGAGATCACTTACCTGGGTGACATGTGCATAAAAGTCAAATGCCTCAGCAATTCACCATGTATTATGGGTTGGTAGGATACTTTTTGTAAAACCTGGTCAGCTTCTCATGAATGCTTTAAGAATCAGTCATTTTAAGATTTTTCTGTCTATTAATGGCAGCCATGTTCTGATATGGATGTCTATCATTCATAAAACAAGAGACCGAAGTGGGCCTGAGATCATACACCTGGCTGACATCTGCCCAATAACTAAAATCAAGAGCAGTTGGCCAAGAAATGTCGGTCATTACGATGCTTCCTGTAGAAATTTCTTTTCATGATGTTGATTACACATGTTGAAAAACAAGTGCTTCATGGTTTTTCTTTTCTTTTTATCTTCATTGATATTTGATGGCATATCAGCACCATTTGTCTAATACTGAAAGGCCTTTATAACAAGACACTTTCTATCAAATTTGTTCAAATACTGTTGAGCAGTTGCTTTAGATAAAGTTGTTCAAATGTTTTTCTATTTTAAGTAAAGTGGCCATATTTGATGGTGGATTGGTATCATTTGAACAAACTTGGAAAGCCCTTCATGCAAGGAAGCAAAGTGTCAAACTGAGTCAAATTCTGCTGTGCGGTTTATAAGTTGAAGCCTTTAAAAGGTTTTTATAATTTTAATAATGGTGGCCATATCTGATGGCAGATCAGCATCACTGGTATAAAGTTGAAAGCAATTCATTCCAAGATGCTTTCTGTGAAATCTGGTTAAATCCTATTGAGTGTTTTTAAGTCATTTAAAGGTTTTTCTAATTTTAGTAATGGTGGCCACAACTGATGGCAGATTGACATCATTTGTATCAATTTAAAAACACTCCATGCCAGGATGCTTTCTGTCAAACTTAGTCAAATTCTGTTTAGCAGTTTTAAGAAAAAGTAATTTGAAGGTTTTTCTATTTTTAGTAATGGTGGCCATATCTGATGGCAGTCTGGCATAATTTGTACAAAATTGAAAAGCCTTATTGCTCTCTGCAAATTGTGGTTGAAACTGGTCCATCGGCTTTTAAAAAGTTGCAAACAGAAATTACTGATGGATGGATGATGCAAGATGGACACAGGGCAATACAATAAGCTCAATTGGCATTTCAGCCAGTTGAGCTAATATAAAAGGCCTTGATGTCAGAATGCTTTCTTTAAAATCTGGTCAAATTCTATGAATTGTTTCTGAAAAGATGTCATTTAAAGTTTTTATTTTTATTTTTACAAAACACAGCCATATTACAATCTGGATCAGTCTGTATTATCTGTAAAAACAATTGAAAGGTCTTGTTGCCAGCATGCATTCTCTAAACTTGGTCATTCTTTTAGAAGTCTCTTTACTTTTAGTAACAGCAACCACACAGTGGCAAATCAGTAGCATTTTTACAAGCTTAAAATGTCTTAATGCCAAAGTACTTTCTGCTGAATTTGGTTGAATTCTGTTGAACTGTTATTAAGAAGAAAAAGTTTAAAGGTTGTATATTTTAAGTAACAATGACCATATTTGAAAGCATATTGTCATCGTTTGTCTAGATTGTAAAAGACTTGTTTCCAATATGCTGTCAAATTGTATTAAATTTTGTTGAGTGATTTTTTTAAACAGAAGTTCTATAAATTTTTGTTTCTGTTTTTAGTATGGCAGGATTTATTTATGGCAGATCAACATCATCTGTATAAACCTGAAAGGCCTTGCTGTCAGGATGCTTTCTTTCAAATTGGGTTAAATTTTGCAGAATACTTTTTGAGAAGTTGTTGCTCAAAAGCTTTTTCTGTTGTTAGTGATGCAGGCAATATCTGATAGCAGATTTGTGTCATATGTATCCACCTGAAAGGACTTGTTGACAGGTAGATTGGCATCATATGTACCGATCTGAAAGGACTTATAGCCAGGCAGACTGGAATCATATGTTCCCATCTGAAAGGATTTGAAGCCAGGCAGACTGGCATCATACATGTATTTACCGATCTGAAAGGACTTGTTGCCATGATGATTAATATAAAATTTGATTCAATTCTGTTGAGTGATTCATAAAAAGTTGTTATAAGTTGTCTTTTTTTACTTTTAGTAACAGTGACTGTTTTCCATGGCATCATTTGTACAAATTTAAAAGGTCCTGATGCCACTACATTTTGTCAAATTTTATTAAATTCTGTTCAGTTGTACATAGAAAAAGTTGTAAAGGTTTTTATGTTTTTACTAATGGTGGCCATTCATGATGGCAATCAGCATCATTTGTACAAGTTTGAAAGGACTTCTTGTCAAGATGCTTTGTGCAAAATTTCATTAAATTCTTCTGAGTGGTTAATTGCAAAGAACATGCTGCCCATCAGTAATTAAGAAAATTCTATCTGCTAATACTGTCAAACCTGTTCTAACAGTGACCTTTACATAGTGGTCACCTGATCACAACAGCGATTCTGATTTTCCCCCAGCAAATTTCCTACATGAAAGGTGTAACAGTCACCTACTTTCTGTGGTCAGAAGCCAAGTGTTTCCTAACCAAACAATGGTTTCTTCCTGCCTTAAGCAGTCACTGGAGTGTATCTACAGAGACTGCACAGTCTCTGAAAGTAAAATTTTTGCTTCATGAGGAAGGTACTTTTTAGATAAAGGAATATCACGTGAATCAATGTGCAAACATTCCCTATCTCACTTGTACTCACCATACTCCAGTCACATTGTCAATGTAACTCAAGGGTGTCAATATGTCAAATTCAAAAGCAAGTCAGTTTTTATCATTAAGGTTGAGGGTTGAAGCAATTCATTTGCTATATGGTGGGTAAAGTAGTGGTATTATCACATCAGAAATGGAAGCCAACTTTTTGTGCCAGTGTGATGGGTATAGTTTGATATCTTCATCTATTTGCCTGTGAATTAAAGCTATCTGTAATGAAAAAGTTCATTACTGAGAAGAGACAGGAGTTACATCCATTTTCATTAGGGTCAGGGGTAATTAAATATTTAAAACTTGTCTGTAAAGGCAGGACAAGTTTTGGTTCATGGGTCACACAGAATAGCCATATACGGCTTCTTTTGATTCCCTATTCATCACAGGCCTCTCACATAAACTGACTGTCTTCAAGCTGAGCAATTGGCTAAACCAGATATTGTTTTTGAAGCATGAACAGCTGTTTCCAAGCCTAATTTATACAAGCTGGTGGACCAAAGCATCTGTCCTTTGTTTTACAGCACTATGTAAGCTGTCAATCAGTAGTGAAATTAGTGTTTTGCCATTGTGCATGAAAGAAACTAAGATCAGTGATTATTTGAAGTCAGTGACAATATAATTTATGGGATGGATTAATGTGAACAGGATACAGTAATCTATTGTGGAACATACATTTTGAGAGAGCACAGAATATACATATATTTTATGATTTTGTTGAATGCTGCACATAAAACAATCTTGATAAAGTAATAATAATAATAACAACAACAATAACGATAATGATATTTGGTTCATGGTATTTGTATACAATGGTCAATTTCACCTTTTCTCATAGATGGCAGCTTTTGACAGTTCTGACTGTATGTGTAATTTACCAGTTTTTGCAACATCTGATCATATGTTATAACTTGCTTTTTAGGCAGAGAAGACAGCCAGTGACCAGGTATCAAAGATGCTAAATATGTTGCCAAAGCGTGGCCCTAATGCTTTTGATGGATTTATCATGGCGATTCAAAATGACTACCCCTGGCTGGCCACACTGCTGATTAGTACTGCCAACCAGACACAGGCAAGCCCAACCTGGGGCAACACTAAATCTAGCATGAAAACTGAGGCAGGTTGGTGACCTGAGTTAGTTATGGTTTCACTTATTCATTTATTATTTATTTATTTTGTACCCATGCTTTTCCAAGACAACATGGGATCATATGATTCTGCCCTCTATGAAAGCATGCTTGAGTGCATGAATGCAATATGTACATTTATAATATCACCCAACTCTTTATTATTTAATACAAAAATTCCCATACTTCAATCACTGGCATATATTATGAGGTGGTGTGTGCAACAGTCATAGAATTTCTATCTTTACCCTGAATGCAGAGTTAGTAGTGATGTAGTGTAAATAAATAGCAGAAAGAGGTATAAAAAAAATGCTGCCTTGCTGTAGATTTCTAGTTAAATATATTGAACTAAAACAACTGCAATTGCTTGCCATCACAAATCTCGATACTTTTCATTGCATATTCAAAACACCCTCTATCTGTCTCCACCTCCCCACCTTCGACATACTCACAGCCCAGCCCACAAACAATAACCCTGGGGTCATAACACAAAATCTGTCACATATATGATGCGTCTTTCTCCTATGGCTGCATATGATGTTTGGTCAGTAAATATTTGAAAACGTGATTGTAATTTAAATTGTGTTCATTTCATCTTTGACCCCTCCAATGAACCACAGATGCAGGAGCCAATAATAAAATCCCCCTTGCAAATGGTCAACATAGGATCATCACAACTATTAAGTTTCTGCTGTTGCAACATTTACACATGTAAATGGGTTAGTTTAGTTTACTGCATGTAAAGGTATACAAAATTGGTAACCACGTAAACACACATGCACAAGGTTGTCAGTGACACAGGAACTACCCATTCCAACTACATGATATACTTCCACGTCTCTGCTGAAGAGGACTGTTTAGGTGGATTTTCTGTTAATTCTTTTCTTAAAGTATGGATGATTTTGACATCAACAATGGCATCAGTAGCAAAGTGCTAAAGTTGCTGAGAACTGGTTGTACTGCACATTACAAATCAGGCTGATTTACTGATAATGCCAACAAAATTTCTTTAAAATACATTATTTACCTTTGAAAAACATGTTCGTTAACAGAACCTTTGATTAGTAACATTTTATCTAAAAGAAACACTACTTTAAGTTGCCAAGCCACAGTATCATTGTATATCCTACAAAAAAGCATCCTATACACAACAAGGCAGTACATCCAGTTGCATTATTTATTTTTTTCATTATGTACATATATGTAGCAGTACAAGACAATATCATAACAAATCTATGGAGGTTTTACCTAAATTGTCAGACATATTCAACAAAGACATGTCTTACAATCTGAATCCTGTCATAATATGAAGTAAACAATGTACTGCAAATGAAACAAACACAAGCTGAGTAAAGAACAGCATGCACATTGCCAATTGCTTCCATACAAATAGTTGTCAACTGTAAACCTAGTGTGCAGATTGAGGGAAAGGTAGAGTTTCAAATCAGTTTGATTCAACTGCACTGTTTCAGTTATTGTACGTACACATTAAGAAATTTTGGTGAATGTTGCAGCCTTTAAATTTCGTGAATTGCCACCCAACGGTCAAGATGTGGTAGTGCACAGATGAACAGCTAGATGGACAGATGGGAGGTGTCACAGTATCTCTGATGCTTTGTAAAAGAATGGGGATAAAGATGATTTTGACCAATTTGACCCAAAGAATGTATATTCTACTCAGATAATTGGCTAAGCTCTTAAAAATGTTTTTTTTTTTCACATTAAAATCCTCCATGCTGAAGGAATACTTCTTTTTATTATGGCATTAGAATGTGCCTCGGCCCACCATTGGAAAATTTGTATGAATTTGGACAGAGGCCCATTACTGGTCCCTAAGCAACCTTAAAAATAACTCTCTGATGTTGTTTAACTGAGCACTAAAAATCTGTTATTTCCCAGATTGCAAATTTATTAAAACAATCTATTAATGGGATCAGGGTTTAAAAACAGTTTGCAAATTGTCTGGTAGAGTTTGCACCCGATTTTTTAAAAGTATATTATCTTTGCTTTTTTTCCTCTCTATGCAGAAGTAACCTCAAGGCAAACATCAGTAGAACAATCAGCTGACCCTGATATCAAAGCCAAGGTTGGGATGTTTGTGCACAAACAGTTTGGCCAAAGCAGAAGAATACACCAGGTAGACATAAAGGCCATGGAAAAGTGGCTTGCAGACCAGATACAACAGGAGCGAAAATATGTTCAGCCTCATTCAGGTGACTGTGAATCTGCCATTAGCACTATGGAGAAAACCTCTAGCTCTGAGCCTTTAGAATTTCAACAGGATGAGTTTCAAAACAAATTGAACGAATTGCACCAAAAATGTGAACCTCATTTGAACCAAGTTCAATATGAGGTCAATAATAATGAGGCAGACAAAATATCTCCTTGTGATACTCTGAGAGACATCACTCTGGCTGTTATTGAAACTGACCTTGATTTTATACTTGGTAAGCTTGTAAAATTAGAAAACCAAATTACACAAATGCATGAACTTTTGGGTGACCCTGAGAAAAAGTCTTTAACTATAAACCTGGTGAAAGAAATAAAGAAGCAACATCAACAATATGAAAAAGAACTCAATCAAGAAAAGCAGGAAAAGGAGAACATGCTGACAGAGCTGTACAACTATTCAAAGCATATAAACAAGCTTGAGTTATTGAAACAACAAATGAGAAGTCAGCTAGATCTAAAAGATAATGAGATAGTAAAATTAAGACATGAAAATGCACTCCTTCAAAAGAAATGTGAATCCCTTCATCAGATCAGTATGCAACATGCAGAGAAGGAGAAAACATTAGAAAACTTGAGAAAGCTAGCAAAAGACCTGCAAGAATCCAGATTGAATGGTCAAAATGCTAATTATCAACAGAAGGTAGATTTAACAGTACCACGGGCAAAAAAACCATCAAGAACTGGGGCAACAAGACAAGGTTCCAGGGTATTACCTAAGCGCCGGTAGCCATTTACCCACCACCATCTGCTACAAGAACCAGCTACTTTTTGCTGCCCCTGTTCCCCTGTTGGGGATCACCCCCAAATTCTATTACTTTAAAATCTTTACCAGCTACTTCCAATTTTATGGAATGGCCTGAGATCAATAGCTAATGAACAGTTTCAATACAAGAGCATAATAAGAAGAACAGGAAAGACTTCATCAATAAAATGGCAGTCATATCTCAGTTCCAACAAACCTTAATCACCAATATGTTAACTGTGTCTACCAGGGTACAAGTTTTCTTTCCAGTAGAACTAAGTAAACATGGCGATACATTTTATATTTACCTGGCGCAAGTTCTACACTGCAGCAGCCAACCTTTGTCTGAAACTGCAGTTCAGACAAGGTTGACATGCTGCCTCTACCACTCACAAAGCACAACAAATTGATGGACCAGGCTGCAACACAAATTCACAACATCAGAGCAGTAGATGTTCCCTTAAAACCGCATAAATTAATGAAAAGAAAGCATTGATAGACAAGGGACCTCTCTATGACAGTACATATTAAATGGATCAAATAATGTCTCCAAAAGTTTTTAACAAGAAATGACAGCAGTGCTGATTTGAAGAAAAATAGGGAATTGCACGGTCACTTGAAAGCCTACAAGGTGATACATCTGATATTTTCCTGGCACCTGTGTTTGAGGTATTGAAAAATAGTCTTCAAGAACTGAGCAATTATATGCCAATATATCTGTGGTTAAATATCAACAACAAACAGTGACCAGACCCGAAACTCACAAAATTTGAAGTACAAGACTCAGACTTGTTAGAAATCGCAGTACCACCAGAGATCATTCTACAGCCATAGTGCCACCATAGATTATTCTACAACCATAGTACCACCAGAGACCATCCTACAGCCACAGTACCACCAGAGATCATTCTACAGCCATAGTACCACCAGAAACCATCCTACAGCCATAGCACCACCAGAGATCATCCTACAGTCACAGTATCACCAAAGACCACCTGACAGCCTCAAAACAGGGATAAGTAGTGAGACACCATCAGGAACAAGTGAGCTCAGAAGTGACCAATTTATTTTCTATAAAGAAATATGACAGCAATATACATATTTTATTGGTATATTTGTAGAATATTCAGGAATAATTGATTGAAAAATTACTTTTTAAAAGTTATTTATTTATTTTTGAAAGTATTGTTTCAAATGTTGATGAGACAATTGCATGGAGTGGAATGAAAACAAATAGAGGAAAGTGTGAGTGTACCAGTAGTAGTCGAGTGTTCTGTGTGCATGTGTGTGCAAGTGTGAGAAATAGACAGAGATATACAGAACAAAGTCTCTGTTGTGCTTATGTGAAAGAGGATCTGAGCAATTTTGGGTTATCTTCACACAACTGTACATTCAATATTAACAGACTCATCTTTTGGATTTGTTGAAATAAAAATTTTGAATTTTATTGATTAAGAGAATTAATGATCTGGAATTTATGTTTGTTTCAGATGATTTCATTTTGTTCACACTTTTAAGTGTTTTGTTATTGGATATTTCAGTGAAAATGGGATCTTCCTCACTGGAATATGGCCATTTTTGTAAGTTCACTTTCAACTAATTGCATACATGAGGAAAACTGATTTTGTCACAATTATTCATGTTTCTTATAGTTTTCTTCCTCATCTTTCATTTCTTATTTCAACAGATTAAAAATGCAACTGAAATTCTTGTTTCATTTTGTTCCCAAATTAAACAATTTATGTAAATGCGGTGTCACATATTCATTTTAGAAGACTCAACTGCATGTTACAATTCTTTTTTGCCCACTATTTTCTGATTCGCAGATTGTGATTTTCAATTAGATGCTAGAATCTTAAATATAAAGTTAATATATGAAAAGATACCAAATTCATCATATTTTCTCACTTGTACTGTGTTGGATAACTGGCAATGGGGCTGGAAATTAGCTGTGTTGGATAACTGGCAATGGGGGTGGAGCTTAGCTGTGTTGGATAACTGGCAATGGGGGTGGAGCTTAGTTTTATTCTAAGTTCCAAAAGCTGGAAGTTAGAGTACGGTCTTTAGGCTCCACATCCTAAGTTATTCCGAAATAAGCAATTTAAAGTAGTCTCATTGTCAAAGAAAATTTCAGCACCTGGTAATAAATTTATAAGGTTAAATAAGTCCAAGAAGTTAAAAGTGCAAAAAACATTGAACACAAATTCTGTAATATAACAAGAGTCCACTGAAGGAACTGATGCTCCACAAGTGGATTTTTTCCCCCTGGAATCCAAGATAAGATAGTTTCTTCTTTTTAATTGCTGAGTGTTGAAACCATCTTTGATATTATTATGCGATAACAAGATTATCAAGATGGCAGGCATGACAGCCATATTGGAGGTAAGATTAGCACCACTTTCATTTACAACCAACTAGACATCAAAAGGAGTCTTTTGATGAAAAACTGATGATGATATGACCATCCATAAGGATTAGCAAAAACAAGATTTTCAAGATGGCCATCATGGTGCCCATATTGGCTCTTAGATCAGCACATTCTCATTTTGGTCTAACTAGATATCATTAGAAGTCTTTTGGCCCATGTTGATATGACCACATATTTAGAAGGAGTAGGGATATCAAGATTTTCAAGATGACCACAATGGTAGCCATATTGGATGTGAGATTGGCATGATTTTCATTTAGGACCAGCTAGACAACAATGGAAGTTTTCTGGTAAAAAATCCCATGTCAATTTGACTTTCTGTTTAACAGGTGTAGTGATAACAAGAGTTTCAAGATAGCTACAATGGTGGCCATACCAGGTGTCAGATTGGCTACATTTTCGTTTAGGACCAACCAAAGATCATGGGAAGTCCTTGGCAAAAACCCTGTGTTGACAAGATCATACATTACTAAGGCATAGTGATAACAAGATTGTCAAGATAGCCACCATATTGGGTGTCATTTGGGAGCAACCAGACATTGTAAGAATTCTTCTGCTGAAAACCCCTATGTTGATACAACTTTCTGGTCAGAAGGAGTAGTGACAATATTTTCAAGCTGGCTGCTATAATGGCTATATTGGATATCAGATTGGCACCATTTTCATTTAAGACCAACTGGACATCATAAGAAGTTTTTAATGAAAACCCCATGTTGATAGGACTATCTGATTAGAAGGTGTAGTGATAAGATCTTCAAGATGACCGCCATGGTAATCATATTACATGTCAGATTGTTCACATTTTCATTTTCGACCAACAAGATATCATTAGAAGTCTTTTGGTAAACATCCCATGTCTATATGGTGATACATTAGGGAGGTTTATCAACAACAAGATTTTCAAGATGGCTACCATGGTGGCCATATTTGAGATGAGAATGGCTTAATTTTTCATTTAGGCCTAACTGCACATCATAAGAAGTCTTCTGGCGATAACCCTTTATCGATATGTCCTTCCATTCAGGAGTAGCAATAACAGGATTTTCAAGATGGCCATATTGGGTGTCAGACTGGCAACATTTTCATTTATGGCCAAATAGACATCATAAGAAGTCTTCTGGTGAAAACCCCATGTCTATATGACTTTCCGTTCAGAAGTATTGATAACAAGTGTTTCAAGATGACTGCCATGGCAGCCATTTTGGATGTCAGATCAGCAACATTTTCATTTAGGACAGACTAGACATCGTCAGAAGTCATTCAGTGACAACCCCATGTCAATATGCCCATCCATCCAGAAGAAGTAGTGATAACAAGATTTTCAAGACTGAATGTCAAATTGGCACCATTTTCATTTAGGACCAGCTAGACATCATTAGAAGTCTTTTAGTGAAAATCTGATGCTGATAGGTCCATCAGTTAGGAGTAGCAAAAACAAGATTTTAAAGATGGCTGCTATGATGGCCATAATGGATGTCAAGGCAGCAGCATTTTCATTTAGGACCAACTTGACCTTGGGATGAATGTGTGTGTACAGTTTTATGGCAATCCTTGAAATAGTTTATGAGTAGTAACAATAACAAACTTATGCTAACAGATGGAAAGATGATGGATGGATGATGGATTATGCAACACAGGCCCTCTTTTGATCTATGACTTGTAGAGCTGAAAAACATTGTGAAGCCACCAGAACAAGAAAAAACGATGACAACACTGTCATAAAAGTGATCCCTATGTCTCAACTCTGCTTTGCATGCTAGAAATAAAACTGTGAGAAACTTCTACTGCCAGTGGGTACTCATCCCCAAGATCAAATTACTCATAAAGGGAAACTATTGCCACACAAATGTCTAAGATTGGTCTGGTATACATATGAATAGAAATACAATGAAACCACTATAAACCCAAACATCTATAAAATGAAAATCATGTTTTGAAACAGCCTAAAACATAACGTCTTGTGGAGTAAGATAAAATTCAAGACAGAAACACATACAGATGTAATCAAAACTGAAGTATTGCTCACATCTAATTTAAAAATAACTTTCTAAAATGTTTTATGAAAGCATATTATTTTTAAGAGCAATTTATGGAAAGTTTCCATTACTCTATTACAGTTTTGTGGAACAAGCTTCCACTGCATGAAGAATCTGCAGAAAATATGACAGTATTTAAGAAGAGATATCATGAGTATGTATATGTTACTAATAGATTATAATAGAATTTAGTATTTATAATGCTAAAGACATGTTAAAATAAATAGTCATTACAATTATCTTTTGTGTGATGTACATTGTTATACTTTCTTCTTAAAAGGGCCTAAAGGGAGAATAGTCTTTGACTAAACAAGTCACCCTCTATAAATAAAGTATTATTATTATTATTATTAACTTATATGTGAGAAGACACTTAATCACATCTCATTCTTAGGTGAAAATAGAATAAACCAGAAATCCCTAAAAACTGATAATTTAATTTTATCCAGAGGGATTTCATTTGCAAGAGGTTTTAATGTATATCTTAAAACTTTTATTTCATTTGTCTCCTGGCTTTAGGTTAATCATGCTAATATATTTTTTGTTAAAAAAGTACTAGTTAAAAAGTTTCAAAATGTGTATTGACAAAATTTGACAAATTGCTGTAATGGCCTGAAAATCTAAATGAGTTATTTTACATATGCATACTAATATGGCACCAAGATTTCATGTAACAATGTTGAGTAGTTTTTGCAAAATTTTGCTAACAAGCTCCTAAGGATGGACAGACAGGTTCAAATCAAGATGCGCAAACATTAGGGGCATAAAAATAAAATATCAAAATCTGGTCTGGAAATTAAGCTGCTATGTGATGTGATTATTAAAGAAATGATAAAAACTACAAGGTATTGATAGCCTTTTCTAGTTGTGAAAATACAGAATGTCCTGAGACATTTACTATTCTTGCTAAATCCTGGTTTACACAACATTTCTTCTTGATGTCATTTTGATTTGGATGTCTTTAAAAAGGTTCATCAGCACTGTTCTTAGAGTTTGATATAGATGAACCTTACACAGAACTGAACAAGATGAAAAATTAACCTAAATCAATTCCTTTTGTCCTGATGTGGTTTGAATTTAATCTTCCTTTATATACGGTAAATACCCTTACAAGGCATTTAAATTCAGTATGTAGGTGACCTGGGGTTATTCAAGTTAAATCTATTTGGAGGTGGGTTGTGGTGTAAGGAAATGCCACTTTTTATTAAAGGGGTATGACCAGTAGAAAGAAATTAAATGACAGAAATTTAACAGGAACAATAAATGTGTTCATATGCCACAGATGTGCTAAATCTATTTGGAGGTGGGTTGTGGTGTAAGGAAATGCCACTTTTTATTAAAGGGGTATGACCAGTAGAAAGAAATTAAATGACAGAAATTTAACAGGAACAATAAATGTGTTCATATGCCACAGATGCCCTCATCAATACAATTCAGGGAAAATTTCTAAGTCAAAGAGAGGCCATAACTCCATACAAATCTGATTGAAAATGGTAACAAGCAAGCCTATAAATGCTATAGATCTTCTTAATATAAAGCTTCATACCAAATTTGACTTCAATTCATGAAGTCCTTCAAAAGTAAGTGAATGGAAATTGAAAGGCAAAGTTCAGTCAAACAAAAAAAATTGATGAAAATGGTAACAATCAAGCCTGACATTAGTATTGGTCTTCTTAATATAAAGCTTCCTACCAAATTTGGTTTCAATCCATGAAGTCCTTCAAAAGTAAGTGAGTGGAAATTGAAAGGCAAAGTTGAATGTCAAACAGGGGCCATAACCCCATAAAAATCTGACTGAAAATGGTAACAATCAAGCCTGACATTGATATCAGTCTTTTTAATATAAAACTTCATACCAAATTTGGTTTCAATGCATCAAGTCCTTCAAAAGAAAGTGAGTGGAAATTGAAAAGCAAAGTTAAAAGTCAAACAGGGGTCATAACCCCATACAAGTCTGACTGAAAAATGTAACAATCAATCGTGACATTGATATCAGTCTTCTTAATATAAAGCTTCATACCAAATTTGGTTTCAATCTAGTCCTTCAAAAGTAAGTGAGTGGAAATTGAAAGGCAAAGTTCTAAGTCAAACAGGGGCCATAAGTCCCTAAAATTTTGCCAGAGAACAGTGAAAATTGTACTTGCCCTAGATGTTCTATTTGTAAAGTGTTATATATTAAATCTGATTTCAATCCATGAAGTCCTTCAAAAGTTACTGTGCTAAAACAAAATTCATGGGCAATGTTCTAAGTCAAACAGGGGCCATTACTGCATAAAACAGTGAAAACTGAAGCTGACCTGGGTCTTTTTAATGTAAATCCTCATGACAAATTTGATTTCAATTAATGAAGTCCTTCAAAATTTATAAGGAAGAAACAAAATCAAAGTCCAAAGTTTGAAGTCAAACAGGGGCTATCACTCAGTAACATTTTGCCAAAGAAGATCTAGGACTTCGTAATGTAAAACCTTATAATAAATATGATTTCAATCCATAAAGCTTTTCAAAAGTTATTGAGCAGACATGAAATTGAAGGACAATGTTCCGAGTCAAATTGGTGGTAAAATAAAATTTTGCCAGAAAACAGTGCAAATCAAACTTGGTCTGGGTCTTTTTAATGTTAAGCCTCAAACTGCATTTTAATCCATGAAGTCCATCAGATTTTTTATTTTGATTTTTTGAAGTCTGGATTCAGAGTTGGATTTTTTTTGTAATATATGTATTCAACCCAAGTTCTGCAGAACACTGTCTTTTCTTTATCAGAGTTATGGGCTTGCCATAAAACAGCTAACACTGAGTTGATGGCACCGCTAACATCACGCTTGCTATGTCCCATATTTTTGCTCCAAAAGATGGTTAGACAAAAATCAAGAATAAAAGTATGACAACAAGAGCTCATATGAGTTTGATTTTTAGCTGTCAATATTATTATTTGATAGAGTTATGGCCCCTATCTGAGATACCCCTGAAATGTAGTCGATATATGATACTTTTCAAAAAAGATCCAATGAACAAAGTTTGATAACCAGGGTCTAAGACATGTGATTGCAGGATTCATGTTAATTTCTAAAACACTGTGCCATAAATCAACCAAATGTGTAAAAAGAAATTGCGGATCATATTTGCAAGTCTTCCTTTTGTTTGCTTTCTCAAGTCTCCCATAAAGTTCCCCCCACTTTGCAAATATAGTGAGGGAGGTGGCAATTCCTACCCCAATCCCTGCACCCCCATTTCAGTTATAGAATTTAATTTGTTTAACTCGTAAGTTTTTCTCTGCTAATATATATAAAGGCTGACTTAAATGCATGTATTTAAGAAACTTACTATACACTTGAGTAATGTATATTTCAATGAGGGTTATATCAATATTTCACTAAGGGTTATAAACGAAATGTGCTCATCAAACAAGAATGTTCCACCACAGTGCCTGATGTATGTATTAACATTTAATGGCATTTCAGCACAATAATGGCCATACAGTGTCAATTAAAAGTAAGTAACACAAAACTTAACAAAATAGACCGGTAAGGGCAACACATTACCACATTTGTGTGATTAGGTAAAAAATTCAACAGACATTTTTCAATACCTGTACTTAGACACCAGATGTTGAACATTCTTTGCTTTGTTTTTCTGCAAAACTGATTTTTCTATCTGATCAATGGCATTATTTTGAATTACTGTCTATACATGCTTATACTGTCCAACTGCAAACAACATAGATCCTGATCTGCTGCTGCATAATACACAGACAGATCAGGGTCTATGTTGTTTCTTCTACTGATTACTTCTAACAAAATGCAGAAACCCAGATCTGCTGGTGCATTATGTGATGGCACATCTGCGTCTGTGCAGTTTGGGGTTGGATCCAACTTATAAGCGAGTATTTATCGTACGTCAAGAATGGACCTTTATAAAAATAAAGCATACTAAACCACATATTGGGGTATCACAAGTCAAACAGAAGCCTTAGCTATTGAATTATGACACAGAAGATTGACAATCAAATAAATGTTGCTTTAAAACTGAATTCCAAATTTGGTAGAGAATTATAGGAAACTAATTTTGCAGGATAATTTAAGTAGATCAGGGACCATAACTCAACCAATTGATTACACAGAATACTGAGAATTAATTCAAATAAAATAATCCAAAGTCTCATAAATGTTATCATGTGCACAAACTTTGGCTGAAATCTAATGAGAATACTTAGAATAGATAAAGTTACTATGGGGAGGGGAGAGTGGGGGAGGTAGACAAAGCTCACTCAGGTCTGTTGGACAATCAAGGGCCATACTCTGATAAATGATAAACAAAAGTCATATAGAGATGACATATACCCCTGGTCTCCCACTTATGTAAAGACTCCTTCCGAAAGAACTTTTATGGTTTATGATTCCCAGTTTTTATACCATTTATGTTAGTACCCCATCATCCAGCACTCTCAATTTATAAATTTTGTTGGCCACACTTTGTTTCCATGTTAACATAACAAATATTGAATGTGGAGTAATGTACAGTACCTTGACACAGCTTGCCTGACATATGTACCAGGTTTGGGTGAAGACAGACAGACAGATTGACAGACACTGAGATCTATATCCCCCTATGTTACATGTGTCAGGGGGATAAAAATATAATGTTCTCCAATTATGCTTTAATAGCCCTGTTATTGGCAGATAGTGCACATAAGTGCCATAGTTCATCATGATGTAGTCCTGTCAATGATATCATATACTTTGAGTGAAATAAGAAGACAGAGTCATCCATATCCCCTGCCACACCCAGTGTTTTCCCTGATGCAGAAATCACATGTCATTAACATGTAAACTGTGCCAATGACCCTTAAATAAAAATCCTTTGCATACATGTGACAGAACTGAGAAGTCACCTTAGGACAAATCAGGAGATTTGCAAAATTTGGTCAGGAGTTTCGACTTCAAAAGAGGGACAATTTTCAATGAGAATGGTGAATTTTTCATTGCGGCACATATCTTCAACCTTCTTATCTCAATGAGGACCCGAAGCTTGGGTCACTATGTACTCATCTTTCATGCCTTGCACATATTTTATAGTAGCAGTAGATCCATTATCTAGTTTTTAATATAGTTTTTAATAGCATTGTTTTCTAAAGACACCACTACTTGTAAAAATTTTACAACATATATATACATGTAACTGGTGAATGCCTCATGGAAGATTGGTCAGTTCACCAAATGAGCTTATTCTTAAAATAAACTCATTATTATTATTATTATTATTATTATTATTATCTTCCTTGTCTTAAATGCTAGCCATCTAAAAAGTTTGGTCATGGTTTGTGGCATAAGTCTTATTTTGTAGAAACTGTCTTTCTTCTTGGAGTACCTCTAACTTTGACATCTGACCTTTTACCTCACAAATCAATAATTGTCTTCCTCCTCTCAAACACAAGTCAATTTCAGTTTAGTTGCGGCTTCTGGTATAGAACTCAAATGGTACTGTAGAACATGATTCTCCTTTTTTCAGTTCCTGTGACCTTGAATGTTGACCTTTTGACCCCAAAATGTAAGTGTCTTCTTAGTTTCAAATGCAAGTCAATTACAAAATTTAGTCTAGATTTTTGGTATAGAACTCAAATGGCTTTATCATATTAATGCTTTATTTATAGATGGTAACTCAATTAGTTTATTTTTAAAAGCATTGAGAGAATTTGATTTATGTTTAAAGGCAAGCTGTTCCAGACAAGTACCCCTAAAAAACTAAAGCTCTTCTTGAATTGTTGTGTTTTAAGTTTTAGTAGCACATACCTGTCAACCTCCTGAGACAAAAACCTGTACACCAGACCCCAAAAAACCCGTACAAATTACGGGATTCCCGTACAAGTTGACAGGTATGAAAATGTATTGGATAATTACTTATCATTGTTACTGTATGGATTAGTAAATTTATTGGCATTGTGCAACAAAACAAACCATTATCCCTGAGGCATTATGTACCACAGGTTAAACATAGTTATTGTTCTACAGGTAATAAACCTCTTTGTAGATGATAAATATTGATTGTGGGTGCTATATGTTCGGTACATCGAATGCTCTTTTAACGAAATCCAGATGGCTGCCTTTTATTTCCAAACACACCTGTGAAAGAAATCCCACAAGTTATGTTATTAACAATTATCACCTAGACACCTTGAAATCGCCGACTTGCATCAAAACAATCTTTCAGCAGTCGATTGTTTCGAGTCGGCAAGCTCTGCTTACTTTGAAGTTACCCTCAGCTAGGTGGGGGAAAAAAAAACAAAACAGAAGAGAACCACAAAATATAGATCACCTTTATTTAAAAAATATCAACATATTAATCACTCTGACTCGTATATTGCAACTTGCTTGTTATTTTTATCCTTCCTAGGCTTACGAACAACACAACCCCCATATGGAGCCAATCACTCTTGTTGCTTTAAGACTAGCCATCATACATGCATTTCTACTCTCGATACTAAAATGTTTCTCTTATAAATATCTTCAGAATCATAATTCCAAAATCTTTTTATTTAGTTTGTATTCATATCTTAATTACACTGAAATAAAGCTTGCGCAGAGGGTTAAACCGTGGATTGATAGATTACTAATATGGCGGTTCTTTTGGAAAATACACATACGATCGTGGCTCTAATACATGTTTGGCTGCATTTTCTGATGTTCCGAAAACATGCCGTAAATACGGTACTACGCCTACTGATAACCTGATTTTCAGTCGACCAGTAAGGGGGCAGAATTCCATGCTTGAATAAAGAAATAAAACTCTCAAATCGGCAAGTGAAAGACACATCAATATTTCGGGTAATCTAGTGGGTGGTTCAAGCGATTCACGTTCTATTCTCGTTGTATCTCATGAAGAAAATAAAAATCCCCATCGAATCCTGATCTTAGCGAAAATCGCTGACATTTAAAAAAAAATAAAAATATTAAAAAAACCGTACAAAATGCCTGTATGGCTGTACACTGCAAAATCCCCCCAAAAAACGTACAAATTACGGGATTCCCGTACAAGTTGACAGGTATGGTAGCAAGAGATTTCCTACTTCTGTAGTGCATAACTTGATTGTATCTTGCTAAATGTTTTGTAGATATTGTGGTGCAGTTCCATTCACAGCTTTATATACTAAAACAGCTTTATTATACTCAATTCTTTTGTCAATTTGCATCCATCTTAATGTTTTTTAACAGGGGTTCTGATTAGGTGCATCAAAAGGTTTATTTAGAAGTATGCATGCTGCTCTTTTTGTAATTTTAAAATTCTAAACACTGTCTTTTATTTGTCAGAGTTATGGAATTGCCATAATATTAACATTGAATTGATGGCTCTGTCAACATCACGCTTGCTACGTCTCACATTTTTGTTCTAAAGATGGCTAGACAAAAATGAATAAAAGTATGACCACGAGAGCTCATATGGGTTTGATTCTTAGCTTTAAACATCATTATTTGATAGAGTTATGGCCCCTAACTGATAGACCCCATAAATGTGGTTGATATATGATAAAAGGATCCAATGAGCAAATTTTCTTCTACAATGATAACAGACTCTAAGATGTGTGATTGTGGGATTCATGCTAATTTCTCAAAAAATGAGTTGTAAATCAACCAAATTGGGCAAAAAATCACGTATCATATTTGCAAGTCCTACTTTTGTTTACTTTCTTAAAATCTACCCTATAGTTAAAAAGTTCTCCCCTTTCTGCAAATGGAGTAAGTAGGGGGCCAGGCAATTTCCCCCTCCCCCTTCATTTCTAGAATAGACTCTGGATGACTAGTAAGATTTCTCTGCTTGTATACTAAACAGTTGGCTTAAATGCTTAAGAAACTTACAATACACTTTAGTAACTGATAGTTCAATGTGGATTATATCAATATTTCACTAAGGATTATAAATGAAATGTGCTCATCAAACATATCAATGTACACGTGGCAAGCGGAATCTTCAAGACAGGTCTTACTGAGATTACAGCAGGTAAGATTGTTTTGTACCCAGCAATACTCAAGTGGATTTCACATACCTAGTTATACCCAAGTAGATTCTATATTGTCCTATATTTGGCAATATTTACACATTACAATCAGCTAATACGATGTCACATAAACAAACAGTAAATTAGAAGCTTTATCTTTATGATGCTAAGTTTAGCTTAAATCATAAATGTGGTCAGCATAATAAAAAATGTGTAAAATAAAAGACTTAAACAAAGATAACCAATCCAGTTTTAAATGGAAAACTTGCTAAACAGTTTGATTTCACCCAGGCTTTACCATAAATGTATTTAATATGTATAATCCTCTTGTACCTTTTTTAGCCGTATATAATGTAGGGTGGTGGTTCTGGTTTCGTTTCTGTGATATCAGCATTGATACCGTCTTGTCTAGATTAAATGTAACTAGCCAACGACTGGACCATTCATATATTTTCAATCTAAGTCAGGGTCTGTTGAAACAGGTGTCTTCCTTGTTTCAAATGCAAGCCAACTACAAAGTTTATTCATTGCTTTTGGTATAGAACTCAAATGGTCTTGTAGAAATTATGTCTCTTTCTTTCAGTTCTTGTGACCCTGAACTTTGACCATTTGATCCCAAAATGTACATGTCTTCTCTGTTTCAAATGCAAACCAGCTACAAAGTTGATCAAAGTAGGTGATAAAAATAAACTTAAGACATCATGCAGAAACTATTTCTCTTCTTAGAATCTCTGTGACCTTGACCTTTTGGACTCCAAGTTACAAAGTCTGGTAATGGTAGATGGTGGACTACTGAAGTCATTTTGCAGTAACAAAATAGGGAACATGTGGATACGCTTTGCCTTGTGGCTGGTTTATAAAAAAAAAGGCAGTTGTAATACCTCTACTTACTCTGCAGCTTCATGTAAGCTGGTTTTAATTTTTGACAAATGTTGAGCTGGTTTTATTTTGACAATTGTTTGAGGACTAAATGGTTCTACTGACATGCCACAAGCTAATTAAGAGATTAATTGTCTCCAACCATTTACAATATGTGAAAGGTTTACAAGTCCCAGTTTCTCTGCACGAAAAGAGGAAGGTTAATCATTGAGCCAGAGAGACAGCCACACGTGTTATTTGTTTATGTGACATCATAATGATAAACAATTATGACAAACATTATTAGGCATGGAAGAAAACAATTTCACTACAAGATCTTACTGAAATTTATTTTATCACAGTAACAGCCTAATTTCTTTTTATAATTATAAGTTTTGCTTCTGGATAATCTGTGGACTGTTCTCCAAAATTTGCAGTGATAGATTTGAAAATAACTTATAAGTTCTAATAAAATGCACATAGTTTTTTCTTTTTTCTTTTTTGTCAGTTGATTTAAAAAAAAAGAAAAAAATAGGATATAGCATTCAGTACTGTGCAACTGCCCTGTGATGCCTGTGTTTACTAGTTAGTAACAAACAACATGGAAGTGTACTTGCTCATTGTGCTATGGACAAAGAAGTCTATGATGACATTTAAATTAGCCATCTTGAGAAATAAGTCTGTGCAAATGTATTGATGGCCTGGTCTGGTTTTGGAATCGTATGAGTGTAATTCTGACTATAAAACTTTAGTTCATTTGTGTTTGCTTACGATGGATACACATGCTCTGATCTTAAAAGGGTGCATGTAACTACAACTTTACTGGTGTATGAATTTGTAGTACTGAATGTCAATTTGATTGATATTACAGGTCTGTCTTCAATTTATTGACTTTAATTTATTTAAGATCTAATATCCATTAAGATTAAAATTCATTAGATAAATATCTGTGTAAGACAATGGAGATTATAATTCTCACGCATCAACACAATTTGCTGGCATCCCCCCCCCCCTCCGGTCCGAAACTGTTAACCAAACTTTGTGTCTCATTTTCTCATGCTCTTGCTTATGGCGCAGTCAATATTTATGAACCCCGTCACTCAAAAGTTATTCAGGGACATTATGACAAACATTATTAGGATCAAAAGAAAACAATTTCACCACAAGGTCTTACAGAATATTTGATTATTTCTTATTTCCTTTTTTCTGTGAAGTTAGATTAAAAATACACTTACACACACGTCATTTTCACTGCAGTTTAAACTCTCACAAAAATCAATAGAATTGGTAATGGCATTAAATATAAAATAAAGGCTTTGCTGAAACAGCTATCACTATCAGCGATTGAAACTAGTACTTCTTGCAGTGAATCCCAACAATACCGGACACCTGGACACACTAGGCTATTAAATGCCTGTGAATACCCAAACCACAACACACTTTTTCTGATAATTATATTTGTCAAGATTCCAAAAGGGATTACATATGGTCAGTGGACCCGATTTATCACATTTGTCTGTCAAACTACTTCTGGTTTAAGAGGCATTATTGACACATACTAGAATTGAAGTTAAGCAATCAAATACAGGATTTTGTAGTAGATGACGTGACAAGGTTATCTGTAGATTCATGGGGGGTATGTGACAATCATGTAGATATTGTAACCCAATACACAAACATTCTCTCACCGGCTGGTCACATGATAGCTTGACTAAAATTTTGGTAACTATCTATCAGTTGATCAAGCCTATTAGGAACTGATACAATGTAACATAATCAAGTCACTGGATCAGTGGGAATCCTAACTAGAGCCTATCATCACTTGGTTATTTGTGATGGTCTACTGGGATCTATTTGTCACTTTGATATTATCGTTAAACAGAAAAGAAATATCAAGAATTCCATAATTTTGCTCCAACTTACACAAGGACATAAATTAAAGTTATATGATGGAGTTAACTATTTGATGACATTTCTGGATATTTCATCTGCACAGCAATAAGACAGGCTGAAATTTGGAATACAACTGTACAGTTAACTTCAGTGGCCAAATGCAGGCTGGAGCTTGTAGAACCATCAAGGAAATTATACTGTGGTTCAGGAAAACCAACATTTTATTTCACAACTCTGCCAGCAGAATACCTTGATGAAAGTAGTTACAAACTCATGTAGATCATTTGACATAATTAAGAAACTTCAAAAACAGCCAATTCTCCAGCAAGTCTTTCTCTAAAATTCATATAACTGATCAGGTATCAATCTAAACAAAATGAATTGGCAACAGAAGGATGCAATAAAACAACATCAACTCCAACTGATGAATGACATCATCCCAACGGAGAAACTGTTTGCTGCTTTGAATCAAAATAGGATATTTGATGATGACATGATTGAAATGATCAAGGTAAGTGACACTGCTTTCTCACTTAGTTAATTAATCTTAAGGCCATGTGATAAACAAGTGGCCCAAGTAGGCTTGAGATCACTTACCTGGCTGACATCAACATAAAAGCAAAATGCTTGAGCAATACATCATGTACTATGGGTTAGTTGGATGCTTTCTGTAAAACTTCATCAAATTCTCTAGAGTGCTTTTGACAATCAGTCATTTTAAGATTTTTCTAAGTTTACTAAAGGCAGTCATGTTTTAATGTGGATGTCCATCATTCGTAAATCAAGAGGCCCAAGTAGGCTTGAGATTGCTCATCTGGCTGACAGCTAATTTCAACAGCAGTTGGCCAAGAAATCTGGGTCAGTAGGATGCTTCCTGTAGAAATTTATTTCCATGATGTTGACTGCACATGTTATGAAAATAATTGTTTTCAAGGTTTTTGTATTGTTTTTAATCTTCATCCATATCTGATAGCATATCAGCATCATTTGTCAAAAACTGATAATGCCTTAATGCCAGAATTTATTCAGTCAAACTGGGTCAAATTCTGTCTAGTGATTTGCGAGAAGAAATCTTTCAAATTTTTTTTTTTTTTTAGTAATGGTGGCTATATTTCTATATTTGATGGCGGACTGACATCATTGGTATAAAGTTAAAAGCCCTTCATTCCATTATGCTTTATGTGAAATCTGGTCAAATTCAATAGAGTGCTTTCTTTAGACGTCTTTTAAAGGTTTTGTACATTTAGTAATGGTGGCCATATTTTATGGCAGATAGGCATCGTTTGTACAAATATGAATGCTTTCTGTCAAATTTGGTAAAATTCTGTTCAGCAGTTTTGAGAAGAAGTCTTTTGAAGGTTTTTCTGTTTTTTAATAATGGTGGCCATATCTGATGGCTGATCAGTATCATTTGTACGAAATTGAATGGCCTTCATGCTCTTTCTGCCAAGTTTGGCTAAAACTGGTCTAGCAGCTTTTAAGAAGTTGAAATAAGCAATAGCTGATGGACAACAGAGTCAGGTGAGCTAAAAATATGAAAGGCCTTTAAGTCAGTATTCTTTCTGTCAAATCTGGTCAAATTCTAATAATTTGTTCTTGAAAAGGTGTCATTTAAAGTTTTATATTTTTTAATTTTACAAATCATTGCCATATTTGACAGTGGATCTGTATCATTCATATAAAATTGAAAGGCCTTGATGCCAGCATGCATTCTGTAAAATATGGTCATATTCTATTGAGTGGTTTCTGCGAATAGTTTATTTAGAAGTCACTTTACTTTTAGTAACAACAATCACAACCTGGTCAAATTCTATAGAGAGCTTTCTTTATAAGTCTTTTAAAGGTTTTCTATGTTTAGTAATGGTTGGATATATTTGATTGCAAATGGGTATCATCTGTACAAACCTGAATGCTTTCTGTAAAATTTCGTCAAATTCTGTTCAGCAGCATTTTTACAGTCCAAAAAGAATTTAATGCCAAAATACTTTCTATTGAACCTGGTTGAATTCTGTTGAGTCATTCTTGAGAAGAAAATGATTAAAGGTTTTACATTGCAAGTAACAATTGCCGTATTTGATGGCAGTTGCCATCATTTATATTGATTTGAAGTCTTTGTTACCAGTTTGCTTTCTGTCAAATTTTATTAAATTCTGCTGAGTGATTCTTGAAACAGAAGTTCTATTTAAAAAAATCCGGTTTTATTATGGTCCATTATGATGGCAGATCAGCATCATTTATATAAACCTGAAAGGACTGCCAGGTAGCTTTCTTTCAAATTAGGTTAAAGTTTGTGTAGCACATTCAACTGTATTTTATGAAAGACTGGCATCATATGTACCCATCTGAAAGGACTTGTTGCCAGACAGACTGGCATCATATATATCCATCTGAAAGGACTTGTTGCCAGACAGACTGGCATCATATATATCCATCTGAAAGGACTTGTTGCCAGACAGACTGGCATCATATATATCCATCTGAAAGGACTTGTTGCCAGACAGACTGGCATCATATATATCCATCTGAAAGGACTTGTTGCCAGACAGACTGGCATCATATATATCCATCTGAAAGGACTTGTTGCCAGACAGACTGGCATCATACGTACCATTGGAAAGGACTTGTTGCCAGACAGACTGGCATCATATATATCCATCTGAAAGGACTTGTTGCCAGACAGACTGGCATCATATATATCCATCTGAAAGGACTTGTTGCCAGACAGACTGGCATCATATATATCCATCTGAAAGGACTTGTTGCCAGACAGACTGGCATCATATATATCCATCTGAAAGGACTTGTTGCCAGACAGACTGGCATCATATATATCCATCTGTAAGGACTTGTTGCCAGACAGACTGGCATCATATATATCCATCTGAAAGGACTTGTTGCCAGACAGACTGGCATCATATATATCCATCTGAAAGGACTTGTTGCCAGACAGACTGGCATCATATATATCCATCTGTAAGGACTTGTTGCCAGACAGACTGGCATCATATATATCCATCTGTAAGGACTTGTTGCCAGACAGACTGGCATCATATATATCCATCTGAAAGGACTTGTTGCCAGACAGACTGGCATCATATATATCCATCTGAAAGGACTTGTTGCCAGACAGACTGGCATCATATGTACCATTGGAAAGGACTTGTTGCCAGACAGACTGGCATCATATATATCCATCTGAAAGGACATGTTGCCAGACAGACTGGCATCATACATACCATTGGAAAGGACTTGTTGCCAGACAGACTGGCATCATATATATCCATCTGAAAGGACTTGTTGCCAGACAGACTGGCATCATATATATCCATCTGTAAGGACTTGTTGCCAGACAGACTGGCATCATATATATCCATCTGAAAGGACTTGTTGCCAGACAGACTGGCATCATATATATCCATCTGTAAGGACTTGTTGCCAGACAGACTGGCATCATATATACCCATCTGAAAGGACTTGTTGCCAGACAGACTGGCATCATATATATCCATCTGAAAGGACTTGTTGCCAGACAGACTGGCATCATATATATCCATCTGTAAGGACTTGTTGCCAGACAGACTGGCATCATATATATCCATCTGTAAGGACTTGTTGCCAGACAGACTGGCATCATATATATCCATCTGAAAGGACTTGTTGCCAGACAGACTGGCATCATATATATCCATCTGAAAGGACTTGTTGCCAGACAGACTGGCATCATACGTACCATTGGAAAGGACTTGTTGCCAGACAGACTGGCATCATATATATCCATCTGAAAGGACATGTTGCCAGACAGACTGGCATCATACGTACCATTGGAAAGGACTTGTTGCCAGACAGACTGGCATCATATATATCCATCTGAAAGGACTTGTTGCCAGACAGACTGGCATCATACGTACCATTGGAAAAGACTTGTTGCCAGACAGACTGGCATCATATATATCCATCTGAAAGGACATGTTGCCAGACAGACTGATATCATATATACCCATCTGAAAGGACTTGTTGCCAGACAGACTGATATAATATATACCCATCTGAAAGGACTTGTTGCCATAATGATTAGTATCACAGATGTCTTTGATTAAATTCTGTTGAGCAAGTCATAAAAAGTTGCTTAAATGTTTTTCTTTATTTCAGCAACAGTAACCATATTCCATGGCATGATTTGTACAATTTTAAAAGACCTTGATGCCACTACACTTTGTAAAAATTTATTAAATTCTGTTGAGTGCTTCTTTTGAAGAAGTTGTAATGGTTTTCTGTTTACACTAATGGTGGTCAAACCATGATGGCAGCTCAGCATCTTTTGTACAAGTTTGAAAGGATTTGTTGCCATAATGATCTGTGCACACAATTTCATTAAGTTCTGTTGAGTGGTTCTTGAGAGGTTGTTTATAGGTTTTTCTAGTTTTAGTAATGGTATCCATATATGATGGCACATTGGCATAATTTATATAAAATTGAAAGGCCTTGTTGCCAGTATGCTCTCCATCAAATTGTATTAAATGCTCTTCTTGAGATTAGGTCATTTTAAGGTTTTTATATTTTTGTAATGTTGGTAATTGGTTGCAATCTTAAGATGAATCCTTGGTTAATAAGAACCAATCAATCATTGATAGTAATCTGCTGAAGACACTCTTTTCTGTTTTTCATGTACAATATCTGGAGCATTTGTTGTCTGCAATATTGATGGTGCTTGGGATAAACTAAACTACACCAAAGGATTTTTTAAAGTGGAAATGTATTGACATCTTCTGCCTTTCCAAAGACATTTTTAGTTAAATAACATCTGAAAAATGAAAAAAAAAACAAAAAAAAAAACAAGCTTTCATGTATCGATATTTTCTTGAAATGTAGATATTTCGTTTTTTTATGATAAGATTGTAGTTTGTGAATTCTTGTTGTATTATTACAAAAGATTATCTTCAAAAATTCCAATTTGCTGGTACTGGAATCAAGGATCAGTAAGTTTATGTGTCTTGTATTGTCTATCATTTATCAAGTTAACATTATTTTGGGTTGGAATGCATTTAAAAAGTAAAAAATGAAAGTAAAAAAAACCCTAAAAATTTGTAACAAATAACTATTTTTATTTTTATAATCATTTATGAAAAATCATAATAGAAAACTTAATCATTTGACTTCAACCAATCTGATTAATCATAACATCTTTAATTTTTAGTAATGGCAGCCAACAGGAACTCATTATTTTTCAAGAGGTTCCAATTTTCATGCATTTTGTGTTTGCTATAAACCACAAACTTACAGACATCTAAAAAAATGACCCTTCTGTGGAAACAATAGAACTCCATCATACCTGCCAACCTCCTGGACAGTATTGGGGGGTGGGGTGGGGGAGGGAGTCTCAAAAGTGTTTAAAGGTCCCAAGGGGGTCTGTGCACTAAACCTGAAAAAGTGACATCGTACAACTGAGAATAAATTATCTACTCATTTAAAAGCCTATAGTAAATAACTGGAAATACAAATTAAAATAAAAGAAAAAAATATGCTTTATTTGAAGTATTTACTACATTTTCAAACAGAAAATAGTTGGTAGACTTAGCATGGTCAAATATCATCACTGCACACACACACACAAAACATATGTGCACACACATGGTCACAACCACACAGACATTAATAAAAAAAAATACACCAAGTTTCTGTCTTTAAAATCCATTGGACAATGGAATGCAGTCTTCACTAGATGCAGTCTTTGCCTGCCTCAACAGTTTAGTGAGTGGTTTAATGGTGATATGAGTGTCATTGAAGTTCATCTTGCAATCATCACAGACTGGATGGTATTGTTGTTCAAACTTCACAGAAGATCTTCTTGAATTTTTCTCTGCATAGAAAATGATTTTTCTGCATCTGCATTGCCGTGAGGGCGTGTCAAACATGCAATGACCGCACAAATTAGAATATTTAAACATGTTAGTTACTTTTGGGATTGAGCTCTGCATTCGTGCATTGTTCCAATGCTGGCTGATGTTACTATGTGAAAGGATGTCTTACACTCCAGAATAAATAATATCAATATGGCATTTGCAGTATGTGCAAAGACTAAAATGCTCCCCCATGATGATGTGCTTCACAAATTCAAACTCAATCAACCAGGAGTTATAAAATTTAGTTTTGCTTAGCTTTGCTTGCTTCACTAATGGCTCATCCTTCCTTGAATCACAGCTGTGTTTTGATATTTTGATTTAAAAAATGAATCATACTTTCACACTATTCCAACTACTGAAATAAAATACGGAGTAAAATCCAACTTCAAACAAACATTGCCGCTGATCGAGAACTAGCCTATAATCTTTAATAAAGATGGCTTCAACATTATCATTCAAGGCAATGATGAGTAATAAATTTTGTTTTGCCACTTTGTGTACTTTACCTATGCAAATTAGCCTAATAGTTTTTCTCCCACAAAGAATTCTTAACACAACATCAGCATAACCATTGTCAGTCAATTAGTAATCTGTGCAAAGGTGGTTGTTTACATCTGACCAACTTAGCTTTTAATCACCTCCATGACAATCAACTGTACAAACTGCCCTGTGGTGATAGTTTTCCATGAGCATTACTGTTTACTGTTTAAACAGGTTATGGGCATATATCATGGGTCAAGAAACATCTCTCTTTTAAATAGGATCACCCCAGGATTGAAAATTGCGTTTTTCGAAACATGACTGTGTTGGATGGTTTGGGAGTCAAATATCATGTTTTTCAAGCAAAAATGTTGTGTTCTGGCAGGAATCCCCCCTCCCAAATCCATGTACATGTACCAACAAAAAGGTAGTTTTTTTTGCTAAAGTATGAAAATAATATCACAAAAATAAATGAACTGATAATATATAAAGTCTCCATTTCCAATTGTTTCTTATTGGTTGAAAATAGCAAAAGCTGACAGATTCACAACACATGATGTACAAAGCATGACAGATTCAGGTCCATTATAAACTCATTTGACCTTATTGGCAGGTGTGCTAAAACTACAGACACTGACTTATGTCCAAATGGAAAGAATGTAAGCCGTGTACTATACCTGCATACATGAGACATTTTCTCACAAGAAAGAGAATGTCTTTAATCACATCTGTATGAGCATCATTATCTACCAGTAGTTAAATATGAATTATTAAGAAAGTGTTCAATATTTAGACTTTTTAAAACAAAATGCTCTGATAAGCATTCTGAAATGGCATGGTTAATTAAATGTACATACTGCCCATCTGTAATTAAGAAAATTCTACCTGCAAATATGTATAATTTACTGATTTTGCCAAAATCGAATTATGTCATAACTTTTTGTTTGTGTATGTGTTGCTTTTTAGGCAGAAAAGACGGCCACTGACCAGGTGTCCAAGATGCTAAATATGTTGCCAAAGCGTGGCCCTGATGCCTTTGATGGGTTTATCATGGCAATTCAGGATGACTACCCTTGGCTGACCGAAAAGCTGATCAGTACTGCCAACCAGACACAGAGAAGCCTGGCCAGGGCTGATGCTAAAACCAGCATTAAAACTGAGGCAGGTCAGAAGCCTGAATCAGCTAGAGTTTTAGTTAGTTATTTATTTTGTACCCATGTGTTTCCAAGACAACACGGGGACTATGTGATTCTGTCCCGCTATGAATACATGCATAATATCACACATCTTGTCACACATTATTTAATACACTGAGATTTCCCGACTTCAATCACTGGCATGTGTTTTGAGGTGGGGACCATTTAACAGTCATAGAATTTTTATCTATACCCTTAAAGCAGGGCTATTAGAGTGATTTAGTACAAAAAGCAAAAAGAAGCATTAAAAAATGTTGCTTGCTGTAGATTTCTATTAATTCAATTGAACTAAAACAAGTGCAATGGCTTGCCATGACAAATCCCAATGCTTTTCACTTCATATTCAAAATCTCCCCAAAACAATAGTTGCATACAAATAGCTATCAATTGTAAGCCTAATGTGCAGATCAAGATAAAGGTTGAGTTTCGAACCTGTTCAATTAAACTGCATTGTTACAGTTATTGTAATCGGTGTACATGTTTATATATTTTGCTTTGTAAAAGAATAGGGATAGAGATAATTTTGACCAATTAGACCCAAAGACAGTATGTTCTACTCAGAAAATTTGCCAAGCTACTTAAAAATGCTTGTCGTTGACATTACAATTCTCCACGCTTGAGGAATAATTTTTCTGTGTCATCTGAATGGTGCCTAGGCTCATAATTTTTTTGGGGAAAATGGACCTATTTGGGAAGAAAATTTTCAAAAGTAAAATACAAAATTGGAAATTCTGCATGAATTCATACAGGAGTCATTATTGGTTCCAAACAACCCTGAAAAAGTCACCAATTTAAGCACTCAGAAGTTTCTAATTTCCTGGAAGGCAAATTTGTAAAAATTTATAAATGGGATCAAACAGAATTTGCCTAAAAACAGTTTGCAAATTGTCCAGTAAAGTTTGCACACAATTTTTGTAAGTATGTTATCTTGGCTTTCTTTTCTCTCTCTATGCAGAAGTAACCTCAAGACAAATATCAGTAGAACAATCAGCTGACCCTGATATCAAAACCAAAGTAGGGATCTTTGTGCACAAACAGTTTGGCCAAAGCAAGAGATTAAACCATGTAGACAAAAAGGCAATGGAAAAGTGGCTTGCAGACCAGATACAACAGGAGCGAAAACGTATTCAGCCTCATTCAGGTGACTGTGAATCTGCCAATAACACTATGGAGAAAGCCTCTAGCCCAGAACCTTCAGAAGTCCTACAAGTTGAGTGTCAAAACAAATTGAATGAACTTCACAAAAAATGTGAATCTCATTTGAACCTAGTTCAACATGAGATAAATAATAATGAGGAAGACAAAATATCTCCCTGTGATACTCCTCGAGAGATCACTCTGGTTGTTATTGAAACTGACCTTGATTGTATACTTGATAAGCTTGCCAAATTAGAAAGCCAAATTACACAAATGCATGAGCTTTTGGGTGACCCTGAGAAAAAGTCTTTAACTATAAACCTGGTGAGAGAAATAAAGCAGCAAAATAAACAGTATGAAAAAGAACTCAATCAAGAGAAGCAGAAAAATGAAAACATGCTGACAGAGCTGTATAACAATTCAAAAGAAATAAAAAAGCTTGAGCACTTGCAACAACAAATGAAAAGTCAGGTAGATCTCAAAAATGATGAAATAGTAACATTAAGATATGAAAAGCTAAAACTTCAGCAGAAATATGAATCCCTTCATCAGATCCATATAGATCATATAGAGAAGGAGAAAACAATAGAAAACTTGAGAAAACTTGTAAATGACCTGCAAGAATCCAAGATGAATGGTGAAAATGTTAACTATCGACAGAAGGTGGATTCAACAGTGCCACGGACAAAAAAAGCATTAAGAACTGGGCCAACAAGACAAGGTTCCATAGTCAATCAACAATTTCAATACAACAGTAAAAAAGGAAGAACTGGAAAGACATCACCAATAAAAAGACAGTCATATCTCAGTTCCAAAAAATCCTGATCATCAACATGTGAACTGTCTGCAAGGACATTAGTCTACTCTCAAGTAGAACCACAGAGACAATGGTCAGGCTTTCAAGCACCCTTTTGTGAATAAGGTTGGGATAAAGTAGAGCTATTTTTCAAAGTGGGACATAAGTAGGGAAAAACAGAAAATCAGACAGAAAAGTTGGGCAGAATCACATGACTGACTTACTTTATGTACTCTATATAGTCTCATGTGGCACATTATGTGACGGCAGATCAGGGTCTATGTTGTTTGCAATTGGACCTGACTTATAAGCGAATATATAAAGTAGCTGAACCAATATATCTCTACTCACATATCTGGTCATCAAACCCAGAAAACCTTTCAAGGAAAAAACAAGTTCCACACTGCAGCAACCAACCTTTATCTGAAACTGCAGTTCAGACAGGGTTGATATCCTGCCTCTACCACTCATGAAGCACAACAAAATGATGGACCAGGCCGCAACACATATTCACAACATCTGAGCACCAGATGTTCCCTTAAAACTGCATAAATTGATGAAAAGAAAGCATTGAGAGACAAAGAACCTCTCTATGATAGCACATATTAAATGGATCAAATAATGTCTCCAAACTTTTTAACAAGTATGGACAGCAGGGCTGATTTGAAGAAAAATAGGGAAAAGTAGGGTTACTTGAAAGCTTGCATGTTGATACATCTGATATTTTCCTGGCACCTGTGTTTGAGGTCTAGAAAAATAGTCTTCAAGATCTGAGCAACTATATGCAATACATTTATGGTAAAATATCAACTATATGCCAATACATTTATGGTAAAATATCAACTATATGCCAATACATTTATGGTAAAATATCAACTATATGCCAATACATTTATGGTAAAATATCAACTATATGCCAATACATTTATGGTAAAATATCAACTATATGCCAATACATTTATGGTAAAATATCAACAACAAAAAGTGACCAGGCCTGGAACTCACAAAATATTTGAAGTACAAGACTCAGACTTGTTGGAAATCGCAGTACCATCAAAGATGATTCTACAGCCATAGTACCACCAGAGATCATCCTACAGCCATAGTACCACCAGAGATCATCCTACAGCCATAGTACCACCAGAGATCATTCTACAACCACAGTACCACCATAGACCATCCTACAGCCTTAAAACAGAGAAAAGCAGTGAGAAACCATCAGGGAGAAGTGACTAATTTATTTTCAACAAAGAATATATGACAGAAATATGCATATTTTATTGGTATACTTGTAGCATATGCAAGGAATAATTTACTGAAAAATTTACTTTTTTAAACTTATTTTTTTGTTGTTGAAAGTATTGTTTCAAATGTTGATGAGACGTGCATGGAGTGGAATGAAACCAAATAGAGGAAATTGTGAGTGTACCAGTAGTAGTCTGCTGTTCTGTGTGCATGCATGTGCACGTGAGAGAGAGAGAGAGAGAGAGAGAGAGAGAGAGAGAGATACAGAGAGAAGTTTCTGTTGTGCTTGTGTGAAAGAGGATCTGAGCAACTTTAGGTCATCTTCACACAACTGTACATTCAGTATTAACAGACTCATGTGTTGGATTTGTTGAAACAAAGATTTTTGAATTTTATTGATTAAGAGAATTAATGATCCGGAATTTATGTTTGTTTCAGATGATTTAGGGTTCATTTAATTTTGTTGACACTTTTAAGTGTATTTTATTGGATATTTCACTTTCAACAAATTGCATACATGAGGAAAACTGATTTTGTCACAATAATTCATGTTTCTTATAGTTTTCTTCTCATCTTTCATTTCCTATTTCAACAGATTAAAAATGCAACTGAAATTCTTGTTTCATTTTGTTCCCAAAGTAAACAGTTTATGTAGATGCAGTGTCACATATTCATTTTAGAAGACTCAACGGCATGTTATAATTTTATTTGTACACTCTTTTCAGATTTGCAGATTGTGATTTTCAATTAGATGCTAGAAGCTTAAAAAATAAAGTTAATATATGAAAAGATACCAAATTCATCTTATGTTCTCACTTGCAATGTATTGGATAACTGGCAATGGGGCTGGAAATTAGCTGTGTTGGATAACTGGCAATGGGGGTGGAGCTTAGCTGTGTTGGATAACTGGCAATGGGGGTGGAGCTTAGCTGTGTTGGATAACTGGCAATGGGGGTGGAGCTTAGCTGTATTCTAAGTTCCAAAACCTGGAAGTTAGAGTACAGTCTTTAGGCTCCACATCCTAAGTTATTCCAAAATAAGCAATTTAAAGTAGTCTCATTGTCAAAGAAAATTTCAGCAGCTGGTAATAAATTTATATGCTTAAATAAGTCCAAGAAGTTAAATATGCAAAAAACATTGAACAAAAATTCTGTAACAAAACAAGAGTCTACTGAAGGAACTGATTCTCCACTAGTGGATTTTTTCCCCCCCAGGAATCCAAGATAAGATAGTTTCTTCTTTTTAACTGCTGAGTGTTGAAACCATCTTTTATATTATTGTGCGATAACAAGATTATCAAGATGGCAGGTGTGGCAATCATTTTGGAGGTAAGAGCAGCACCACTTTCATTTACAACCAACTAGACATCAAAAGGAGTCTTTTGATGGAAACCTGATGACGATATGACCATCCATAAGGATTAGCAAAAACAAGAATTTCATGATGGCCATCATGGTGGCCATATTGGCTGTAAGATCAGCACATTCTCATTTTGGTCTAACTAGATATCATTAGAAGTCTTATGGTGAAAGCCCCATGTTGATATGATCACATATTTAGAAGGAGTAGTGATATCAAGATTTTCAAGATGACCACCATGGTAGCCATATTGGATGTGAGATTGGCATGATTTTCATTTAGGACCAGCTAGACACCAAAGGAAGTGTTCTGGTGAAAATTCCATGTCAATTTGACTTTCTGTTTAACAGGTGTAGTGATAACAAGAGTTTCAAGATAGGTACAATGGTGGCTATACCAGCTCTCAGATCAGTCACATTTTCATTTAGGACCAACTAAACATCGTAAGAAGTACTTGGCAAAAACCCTGTGTTGATAAGACCATACCTTATGGAGGCATAGTGATAACAAAATTGTCAAGAAAGCCACCATATTGGATGTCATTTAGGAGCAAGCAAACATTGTAAGAATTCTTCTGCTGAAAACCCCTATGTCGATACAACTTTCTGGTCAGAAGGAGTAGTGATAAGATTTTCAAGATGGCTGCTATGATGGCTATATTGTAAATCAGATCGGCACCATTTTCATTAAAGACAAACTAGACATCATAAGAAGTTTTTAATGAAAACCCCATGTTGATAGGAAGGTGTAGTGATAAGATCTTCAAGATGACCGCAATGGCAGTCATATTGGATGTCACATTGTCCACATTTTCATTTTGGACCAACGAGACATCATAAGAAGTCGTTTGGCAAAAATCCCATGTCTATATGGCAATACATTAGGGAGGAGTATCAACAAAAAGATTTTCAAGATGGCTACCATGATGACAAAATTTGACAAATTGCTATAGTGACCTGAAAATCTAACTGAATTATTTTACACATGCATACAAATATGATACCAAGATTTCATGTGACTACATTGAGTAGTTTTTGCAAAATCTTGCTAACAAGCTCTCTTAAGGATGGACAGACAGGTTCAAATCAAGATGCCCTCATCGCAAACAGTGGGAGCATAAAAATAAAATGTCAAAATCTGGGCTGGAACTTAAGCTGCTATGTGATGTGATCATTAAAAATAATGATAAAAACTACAAGGTATTTATAGCCTTTTCTAGTTGTGAAAACACAGAATATCCCGAGACATTTGCTATTCTTGCTAAATCCTGGTTTACACAACATTTCTTCTTGATGTCATATTGATTTGTATGTCTTTAAAAAGGTTCATCAGCACTGTTCTTAAAGTTTGATATAGATGAACCTTACACAAAACTGAACAAGATGAAAAACCTATATCAATTCCTTTTGTCCTGGAGTGATTTGAATTTATTCTTCCGTTATAAACAGTAAATACCTTTACAAGGCATTTAAATTCAGTATGCAGGTGACCTGGGGTTATTCATGTTAAATCTATTTGAAGGGGTGTTGGGTTGTAATGAAATACTTTTTTTTAAAGGGGTATGACCAGTAGAAAGAAATTAAATGAGAGAAATTTAACAGGAACAATAAATGTGTTCATATGCCACAGATGCCCTCATCAATACAATTAATGGGAAAATTTCTAAGTCAAAGAGATGCCATGACTCCATAAATTTTGGCTCAAAATGGTAACAATCAAGCCTGACATTCGTATCAGTGTTCTTAATATAAAGCTTCATACCAAATTTGGTTTCAATCCATGAAGTCTTTAAAAGTAAGTGAGTGGAAATTGAAAGGCAAAGTTCAAAGTCAAACAGGGGCCATAACTCCATAAAAGTCTGACTGAAAATGGTAACAATCAAGCCTGACATTGGTATAAGTCTTCTTAATATAAAGCTTCATACAAAATTTGATTTCAATTCATAAAGTCCTTCAAAAGTAAGTGAGTGGAAATTGAAAGGCAAAGTTCAAAGTCAAACAGGGGCCATAACCCCATAAAAGTCTGACTGAAATTTGTTACCAATCAAGCCTGACATTGGTATAAGTCTTCTTAATATAAAGCTTCATACCAAATTTGATTTCAATTCATAAAGTCCTGCAAAAGTAAGTGTGTGGAAATTGAAAGGCAAAGTTCAAAGTCAAACAGGGGCCATAACCCCATAAAAGTCTGACTGAAAATGGTAACAATCAAGCCTGACATTGATATATAAAGCTTCATACCAAACTTGATTTCAATTCATAAAGTCCTTCAAAAGTAAGTGAGTGGAAATTGAAAGGCAAAGTTTTAAGTCAAATAGGGGCCATAAGTCCCTAAAATTTTGCCAGAGAACAGTGAAATATAAACTTGCCCTAGGTCTTCTAATTATGATGTGTTATATATTAAATCTGATTTCAATCAATGAAGTCTTTTAAAAGTTACTGTGCTGAAACAAAATTCAAGGGTAATGTTTTTCAGTCAAACAGGGGCGATAACTGAGTAAAACTGTGAAAACTGAACCTGACCTGGGTCTTTTTAATGTAAATCCTCATGATAAATTTGATTTAAATTCACGAAGTCCTTGAAAAGTTATTTGGTGGAAACAAAATTGAAGTCCAAAGTTTGAAGTCAAATACTTTTTGGACTCGTTTCTTACTCTTGTGACTCTCATTCAGGTCTGCTGCTTACCCTGGTGCTCCCTGCACCACTCTATGAGCAATTCCCGCAAAAAGAAATCATTTCTGACTTTGTATCAATCAATCATTGACAAACTGTTACCACTGAAGAAAAAAAAACAACAACCAAAATAATCTCTATTTAGTAAATATGAATTCAGATTAATCAAGACAGCAGGTTTTGGTCACTATTTTAGTCCAGGGGGTCAGCAAGCCGTTGTTATGTTTGCACAGGACAAAAGAAATGAGGTAAATCAGTAAAGGTAAGGGACAAAAATTGTTTACACATAAGAAGTATGATAATATGTTGCTATGAAATAAAAGTAATGATTTACATTCGTGTAATTCTGGGTATTTCATTGCATAAAGGAAAAGATTATACAACATAATGACTGAGCAATATTTATACCTCATTATAATGTTATGTTTGCAAAAGACAAAAGAAACAAGGCCGCAGACCACATTAGCTCTGTACTGTTTGATGTGCCAAACATCAAACAAGCACCAGCACAGACAGTACTGGAAAACCTATACAGAAAGAGATTGGATATTATGTCTTTATTATAGCAAAATCTAATTACTTTTTTTTTTAAAACTGTAAATGCTAGGTTGGTGCCAGAATTTCCCACTAGTTTTGCCAATTTGCTTTGACCTGCCAACTGTACCAAAAAAAAGCTCCACTATGGATTTGTTAGATACATTTCAAAAGCATTACAGAGAAAATATTTCTTTCAAAATGATACAACCAATTAAAAGGTGTATCATGAAGAAAGAATGCTTTGTTCATACTAATGTTATAGAAATATTCAAACTCCACTGTGAAATATCTGTACCTGTCACTCATACTCTTTTCTTACAAAAACATTCAAACTCCACTGTGAAATATCTGTACCTGTCACTCATACTAATCTCTTACAGAAATATTCGAACTCCACTGTGAAATATCTGTACCTGTCACTCATACTAATCTCATACAAAAATATTCAAACTCCACTGTGAAATATCTGTACCTGTCACTCATACTAATCTCATACAAAAATATTCAAACTCCACTGTGAAATATCTGTACCTGTCACTCATACTAATCTCATACAAAAATATTCAAACTCCACTGTGAAATATCTGTACCTGTCACTCATACTAATCTCTTACAGAAATATTCGAACTCCACTGTGAAATATCTGTACCTGTCACTCATACTAATCTCATACAAAAATATTCAAACTCCACTGTGAGATATCTGTACCTGTCACTCATACTAATCTCATACAAAAATATTCAAACTTCACTGTGAGATATCTGTACCTGTCACTCATACTAATCTCATACAAAAATATTCAAACTCCACTGTGAGATATCTGTACCTGTCACTCATACTAATCTCATACAAAAATATTCAAACTCCACTGTGAGATATCTGTACCTGTCACTCATACGAATCTCATACAAAAATATTCAAACTCCACTGTGAGATATCTGTACCTGTCACTCATACGAATCTCATACAAAAATATTCAAACTCCACAGTGAAATATCTGTACCTGTCACTCATACTAATCTCATACAAAAATATTCAAACTCCACTGTGAGATATCTGTACCTGTCACTCATACTAATCTCATACAAAAATATTCAAACTCCACTGTAAGATATCTGTACCTGTCACTCATACTAATCTCATACAAAAATATTCAAACTCCACTGTGAGATATCTGTACCTGTCACTCATACGAATCTCATACAAAAATATTCAAACTCCACAGTGAAATATCTGTACCTGTCACTCATACTAATCTCATACAAAAATATTCAAACTCCACTGTGAGATATCTGTACCTGTCACTCATACTAATCTCATACAAAAATATTCAAACTCCACTGTGAGATATCTGTACCTGTCACTCATACTAATCTCATACAAAAATATTCAAACTCCACAGTGAAATATCTGTACCTGTCACTCATACTAATCTCATACAAAAATATTCAAACTCCACTGTGAGATATCTGTACCTGTCACTCATACTAATCTCTTACAAAAATATTCAAACTCCACAGTGAAATATCTGTACCTGTCACTCATACTAATCTCATACAAAAATATTCAAACTCCACTGTGAGATATCTGTACCTGTCACTCATACGAATCTCATACAAAAATATTCAAACTCCACAGTGAAATATCTGTACCTGTCACTCATACTAATCTCATACAAAAATATTCAAACTCCACTGTGAGATATCTGTACCTGTCACTCATACTAATCTCATACAAAAATATTCAAACTCCACTGTAAGATATCTGTACCTGTCACTCATACTAATCTCATACAAAAATATTCAAACTCCACTGTGAGATATCTGTACCTGTCACTCATACGAATCTCATACAAAAATATTCAAACTCCACAGTGAAATATCTGTACCTGTCACTCATACTTATCTCTTACAAAAATATTCAAACTCCACAGTGAAATATCTGTACCTGTCACTCATACTAATCTCTTACAAAAATATTCAAACTCCACTGTAAGATATCTGTACCTGTCACTCATACTAATCTCTTACAAAAATATTCAAACTCCACTGTGAAATATCTGTACCTGTCACTCATACTAATCTCATACAAAAATATTCAAACTCCACTGTGAAATATCTGTACCTGTCACTCATACTAATCTCATACAAAAATATTCTTATGAATGAGTCCAAATATTAAGTTTCATCATGATTTGATTATGAATATAAGGTCTGAAGGGACAACAGCTTCGGTCAATTAAATGTTTTATGTTTTATTTACAAATGGCTTGTTTGTAACCATTGCAAGATTTTATAGTACAAGCCTGTCCATGATTTTAGTATTATATTACAGTTATATATATATATATATATATATATATATATATATATATATATATATATATATATATATATATATAATTACATTTCGAATGTGGGGTGATGGTATTTTGAAGTTACTGAATATACATAGAAGCAATATATATTATCATTACATTTCAAATGTGGGGTTATGACATTTTGAAGTTATTGAATATACATAGAAGCAATATATATATATATATATATATATATATATATATATATATATATATATATATATATATATATATATATATATATCTATATAGATATATTGCTTCTATGTATATTCAATAACTTCAAAATACCATCACCCCACATTTGAAATGTAATGATTGGCTGAAGATGAAGATAAAGTGTTGAAACAGAACTAGACAGTAAAAAGCATAATCCAATCAGATTCCAGCCCAGTTTCACTGAACAATGTAATTAATATATAACAAATCTTCTACAGTTTTACACATCAAGGAAAATACACCACTCTCATTGATTCACACTGGATAACTCACATATCTGCTTTTGATGTGATAAAATATATGGATCCCTTTCTTGTACAGCTTGCAAGAAACTAAAGAAATGGATCACAAGAAAGTAAGACTCTTTTGAAAAAGTCCAATCATAGTGAATATGCAATCTTCAAACATTTGAAATGTTAACATGATTATCTTTTGATATTAATGGGAAATAAAAGAAAAATATATGAAACATACCAGCATATACATGTTTATATTGACACAAGACTACTTACTAGTCTCAGGTCTAATGACCAGGACATAGAGAACATTCTGAAGTCAAAAGAATAACAACAAGAGTACCTTAAACAGTACATTATAAGCCTGCCATGGGGTAAACAGCATTTCAATGGTCTGACAATTGACCTTTGAATCCCAAATCTAAAGATCTTCCTTATCTTAAATGCTAGCCATCTACAAAGTTTGGTCATGGTTTGTGGCATAGGACTTACTTTGTGGAAGTTGTTTTCCTTTTTGGAGTCCCTCTGACCTTGACATCTGATCTTTTAACCCCCAAATCAATAGGTGTCTTCCTTGTTTCAAATGCATGCCAACTTTAAAGTTTAGTCAAGGCTTGTGGTATAGAACTCAAATGGTTTTGTATAAATCATTTTTCCTTCTTCGAGTCCCTGCGACCTTGACCTTTTGACCCCCAAATGCATGTGTCTTTTCTGTTTCAAATGCAAGCTGCCTACAAAGTTTGATCAAAGTAGGTGATAAAAAAAAAAATCAAGATAATATACAGAAACCATTTTTTCTTCTTAGAGTCACTGTGACCTTGATCTTTGGACCCCAAAATTACAAAGTTTGGTAATGGTAGATGGTGGAGAACTCGAGTTATTTTGCAAAAACAAAATAAAGAACAGACAGATGAACAGACAACATCATAACATCATAAGCTCTGCCATATGGTTGGTGTATAAAAAAGCAGCTGTAATAACTCTACTAACTCGGCAGCTAAGCTGGTTTAATTTTGACAATTGTTGAGGATCAAATGGTTCTTCTGACACAATGAGACAAGCTAATTATTAGATTAAACGTCTCCAGCCATTTACAGCATGTGAAAGGTGCTGACATAGCAGTAACAGCCTAATTTCCCAATAAAATTACACATACCAGACAACTCACAACTTTTTGCCTTTGGCTAATCTGTGGACTGTTCTTCAAAATTTGCAGTGATATATTTGAAAATAACTTATAAGTTCTAATAACATGCACATATTTTTGTCTTTTTTCTTTTTTCAGTTAATTTAAAAAAAAAAAAAGGATGTAGTGTTCTGGGACTGTCCAACTGACATGTGCTGACTGTATTTATTAGTACAAACAACATGGAAGTGTACTCATTCATTGCCTTGTGCGGTTGATGAAGAATTGTATGCTGACATTTAAAATAGCTACCTTATCCAGTGCAAAAGTATTGATGGACTGGTTTGGTTATGGCAGTTTATAAGTGTAATTATAGTTGTAAGCTTTAGTTAATTTGTGTTTGCTTATGATGGTTACACATGCTCTGACCTTCAAAGGGAAGGAAGTCCAACTTTTCTTATGTTTGTATTTGTGAGTACTGCATGTTAATTTGATTTATATTAAAAGTCTGTCTTCAATTTATTGACTTTAATTTACTTAGGATCTAATATCCATTTAGATTAAAATTCATCAGATAAATATTTGTGCAAGGCAACAGAGATTATAATTCTCATGTATAAAAAAAATGTTCTCACAGCCCCCCCCCCCCTTAACTGTTAACCAAAATGTTAGTCTCGTATTTATTTCACGCTTTTGCTTATGGCACAGTCAATGTTATGGACCCCATCAATCACAAGTTATTGAGGAACATTTTGACAAACATTATTAGGCTCAAAAGAAAACAATTTCACTACAAGGTCTTACTGAATATTTGATTATTTCCCATTTCCCTTTTTCTGTGAAATTTATATAAAAAATACACTTACACGCACATCTTTCACTACAGTTTAAGCCCTCGCAAAAATCATTGATAACAGAATAGAAAATGGCATCAAATATAAAAGAAAGGCTTTGCTGAAACAGCTATTACTATCAGTGGTTGAACCTAGTACTTCTTGCATTTAATCCAAACAATATCTGACACTTCAACACATTAGGCTATTAATTGCACCTGAATACCCAAACCACAGCACACTTTTTCTGATAATCGTATTTTTTTCAAGCCTCCAAAAGTGTTTAAATATGGTCAGTGGACCTGATAAAGGCACATTTGTCTATTTAACTACTTCTGAGGCATTATTGACACATACTTGAATTGAAGTTAAGTAATCAAAATAAAGGATTAAATAGTACGATGACAGAACAAGGTTATCTGTACATTAATGTTGTATATTGTATCATGTAGATATTGTAACCCAATACCCTAACAATCTCTCACCTGTTGGTCACATGATAGCTTGAATCAAATTTTGGTAACTACCTATCAGTTGATCAAGCCTATTAGGAACTGATACAATGTAACATAATCAAGTCACTAGATCAGTGGGAATCCCAACTAGAGCCTATCATTACTTGGCTGTTTTGTGGTCAGCCTACAGAGATCTGTTTGTGACTTCAATATTATCATTAAACAGAAAAAATATAAAGAATTCCACATTTTTTTTATTACTTACTCAAGGATATAAACTAAATGTTCTAAAATGGATTTAACCATTTGATGACATTTCAGGATACCTCGTCTGCCTAGCAATAAGACAAACTGAAATTTGGAAAAAAGCTGTACAATTTACTTCAGTGTCCAATTGCAGGCTGGATCTTGATGAACCATCTATGAGATAATACACTGCTTCAGGAAAACTAACATTTTCTTTCACATCTCTGCCAGCAGAGTATTTTGATGAAAGAAGTAACAAAATCATGTAGATCATTTGACATAATTAAGAAACTTCAAAAAACAGCTAATTCTCCAGCAAGTCTTTCTTTATTCAAATAAAATTGATCAGGTATCGATCTAAACAAAATGAATTGCCAACAGAAGGCTGCAATAAAACAACATCAACTCCAACTGATGAGGGACATCATCCCAACGGAGAAACTGTTTGCTGCTTTGTATCAAAATCGGATATTTGATGAAAATATGATTGAAATGATCAAGGTAAGTGACACTACTTTCTCACTTATCTGATTAATTTTACTCCAATGTAATAAACAAGAGTCCCAAGTGGGCCTGAGATCACTTATCTGCCTGACAACAACATGACAGCAAAATGCTTGAGCAATACACCATGTATTATGGAATAGTTGGATGCTTTCGGTAAAACTTCATCAAACTTTCTGGAGTGCTTTTGACAATCAGTTGCTATAAGATTTTTCTAAGTTTACTAAAGGCAGTCATGTTTTAATGTGGATGTCCATCATTCATAAATCAAGAGGCCCAAGTAGGCTTGAGATTGCTCACCTGGCTGACATCTGCTTGACAGCTAATTTAACAGCAGTTGTCCAAGATATCTGGGTTAGTAGGATGCTTCCTGTAGAAATTTATTTCCATGATGTTGACTGCACTTTATGAAAACATTTGTTTCAAGGTTTCTCTATTTTTTTTTTTTTATCTTCATCCATATTTGATGGCATATCAGCATCATTTGTCAAATACTGAAAGGCCTTAATGTAAGGATACTTTCTGTCAAATTTGGTCAAATTCTGTTAAGTGGTTTTTAAGAAAAAATTTTTAAAAATGTTCTTCTACTTTTAGTAATGTGGCCATATTTGATTGTGGATTGGCATCGTTTGTACAAAACTTGAAAAGTCCTTCATGCCAGGATGCATTATGTCAAACTGGGTCAAATTCAGTTGAGCAGTTTTTGAGAAGTTTTTAAAAGGTTTTACTTTCTTTCAAATTGGGTTAAAGTTTGCGGAATGGTTTTTAAGAAGTTGTTCAAAAGGTTTTTATATTTTTAGTACTGGCAGCTATATTTGATGGCAGTTTGACATAATATAAACCAATCTCAAAGGACTTGCTGCCATGATGATTAACATCATACATGTATTTTACTAAATTCTGTTGAGCAATTCATAAAAAATAGTTTAAAGTTTGTTTTTTTTTTTTTTAAATTTTCAGTAACAGTAGCCATATTCCATGGCATCATTTGTATAAACTTAAATGGCCTTAATGCCAGTACACTCTGCCAAATTTCATTAACTTCTGTTGAGTGCTTCTTTTGAAGAAATTGTAAAGGTTTTTGTTTTTGCTAATGGTGGTCGTCCATGATGACAGATCAGCAGCATCTTTTGTACAAGTTGCCAAGGACTTGTTGCCAGTATGCTTTGTGCTAAATTTCATTCAGTTCTGTTGAGTGGTTCTTGAGAGGTCCTTTAAAGGTTATTCTAGTTCTGGCAGCCATATATGATGGCACATTGGTATCATTTCTACAAAATTGAAAAGCCTTGTTGCCAGAATGCTGTCAAATTTTATTAAAATGCTGTTCTTGAGATGAAGTAATTTCAAGCCTTTTATATTTTTTGTATTTTAGGGAATTTGTTGAAATATGAAGATCAATGCTAGATTAAAAAGTACCAATCACAAGATTAGACACAGACATTATAGTTCAAAGATGGGCACAACATAATAAGATGGTAATTATTGAAGGTAAAACAAAATGTATGATCTTGGAAACATCACAAAAACTACACAAATTAGGGAACCCAAATTTCTTACAATAAATAATCACCAAGTTAGAAAATTTCAAACATGAAAAGATTGTAGTTGTGTCTGTAGACAATAATTTACAATGGGATAACCATATTGACAAGTTTTATAAAGCAATGTCATCCAAAACTGCCTACCTCAGTAGAATCAAGAAATATTTAACTACAGAAATTTGCATTCTATACTACAATGCATATATTCTTCCAACAATGGATAATTGTTCAACTGTATGGGGAAACTGTGCCAAATCTCAGCTTGACAGGATTTATAAACTTCAGAAAAGGGCAGCACACATTATTTTAGATGCATCTATTGATTATTCATCAAAAGCATTGTTTACAGAACTAAAATGGTTTACAATATATGAAAGGACTGATTTTCACAAGGCAGTTCTTGTATATAAATGTCTACATGGAGCTGTTCCAGAGTATCTTCAGGATTTATTCAGGCTTTATTCAACACATTACCAGTTGAGATCAACATCACATGGAAACCTTCATCCACCAAAACCAAGAACAGTGCAATTTAAGAAAAGCTTCTAATATTCAGAAGCAGTTCTGTGGAACAAGCTTCCATTGCATGCAAAATCTGCAGAAAATATTACAGTATTTAAGAAGAGATATCATGAGTATGTTTGTGTTACTACCGTAAAAGATTATAATAGAATTTAATATTTATAATACTAAAGACATGTTAAAATAAATAGTAATTATTACAATTATCTTTTGTATGTTGTACATTGTTATACTTTCTTAAGAGGGTCGCAATGGAGAATAGTCCTTGACTAAATGAGCCAACATCTATAATTAATTATTATTATTACTATTATTAATAATCTGTTGAAGACACTTTTCTATATTTTTTATGTACAATATCAATTTCCCATACTTGGTAACATTGCATTTGTCCCTGAAAGTTTAACAGTTTTACAGGAGGATTTGTTGTCTGCCATCTTGATGGTGCTTGAAATATACTAAACTATACAAAAGACTTTCTCATGTGGAAACATATTTACATTTTCTACTTTTCCAAAGATATTTTTAGTTAAGTTTCATTTGAGGAATGAAAAAAAAAAAAGCTTTCATGTACAGAAATTTTCTTGAAATGTAGATATTTCATTTTGAATGACATCGTTGTAGTTTAATCGACAACAGAAAATACTGTGAATTGTTGCTGTAACAGCAGATTATCTATGAAAGTTCCAATTCGCTTGCATCGAGGATCAATAAAATTATGAGTCTTGTATTGTCCTACATTTGTTAAGTTAACATCGTTTTGGGTTGGAATATTGTTAAAAAGTAAAAAAATTTAGAAAATCAAAATTTGTTGAGAAATAACTTTTTTAATTTTTTATAACCATTTATGAAAAATCATAATAGAACACAAATCATTTAACTTCACCAACCAATCTTTGATTGTTCTAATCAATTGTCACATATTTAATTTTTAGTAATGGCCTCACCATGAATTCATTATTTTTCATGAGGTACCAATTTTCATGCATTTCACATTTGCTACAAACCACAAATTAACAGACCCCTCAAACACAATGATCTTTCTGTGGAAATAATAGGATCCCCTCATACCTGCCAACCTCCCAAACAGTGTTAGGAGGTTTTTGAGGCTCAAAAAGTGTATTTTGAGGTCCCAAGGAGGGTCATTGCTTGTGACCCCAAAAAGTGACTTCATACAACTGAGAACAAGTTATTTACTAAATAATAAGCCTATAGAAAATAACTGGAAATACAAATTTGAATAAAAGAAAATAATTTTTGTAAAGAAAAGTATTTACTACTTGTGGATGAACAATTGTCGCCATGTACCAATTGTTTCCATGGCTATATTTTTTTGTGAACACGCGTAAATTTCAGTTTCCGGTTTTTACACTATGAAGAGAAAATAGTTGGTAGACTTAGCATGGTCAAATATTATCACCACACACACACACACATGCATATCTGAAGACACTCACATAATCACAACTAAACAGACATTACTTTATTCACACAAAAAAGAACAAGGAATCTTCAGCTGTATGTTTATTTAGCTTAACTATATCAGATAACATCTACCGGTATGTACAGTTTTATGCAAAAACATTAATATACTAAATTTGGCTGTCCTGGGGGCTACTCAGTAAGTACATGTACCTGGGGGGGGGATCCTGGCAGGTATGATTTAAACCGTATTATCATATTACCAATCCTGGCTTCCATCTGGGTGGAAAGCTGGTGAAAATCCCGGATAGTACAGAGAACTGTAAAAAAACCAAAAATTTCTAGGTGAACTGGGTGGGGAGCCTGGCAGGTTTCTATCATACCTTACTGTACCTGAGGTGAGCCCAGCAAGTTTATATCATGCTAATGTACCTGGAAGGAGTCTGGCAGGTTTAGATCATATAGTAATGTATCTGGGGGGAGCCCAACAGGATTATATATGAAATGAATGTAAAGTATCACAGCTGAGGTCGGAAAACAATAGATGTATAGATATAGGAGAACAAAATAAAAAAATGAAGCACCTGAAAACAGTGAACACTTGTAACAAACCAATGCTGCTAATGCTAGATATGATAGATCCCTGGTCACTACTGGCCATGTGACTACTTAATATTTATGGCAGCTCATTAAAATTACATCTCTATTTTTAGACAATAAGCTTGATTTACACTTTAGCTGAATGACTGAATGATGCCCTATGGCATCTTCTCCCCTGTTTATATCAATGAATACCTAATAACTCTCAAGGTGAATACATCCTCCCTCAAGTGGAGAATTGTCAAAAAGACACAGTCCACTCGTGCACCTCTTATGCCCATGCGTAGAGCGTCATCTTTTTCATAGACAACAATTACACCAGGACATCAGAGCAAGGTGGAAGGAGGTCATTTTTGGCAATAGCAATGGGTAAGTATTGCATAATAAAAATGAGCTGATGGCACCCAAAAACTACATTCTAATAGCAGCAATATTTTACCCATTGCTATTGCCCAGCTGAATTTGTTAGTTAGGTGGGTAGGCTGATGTGTTAAACTGATGAAAAACAGAGAAAAAATGGAAAGTATCCACCATTAAGGGAGAGATCCACTTTACAGAATGTTGGTGTCTCTCTGGGCTGCATGTTGTGTCACAACTATGGGTCCCAGAGAAAAAATGCCTGCGCTTTGTTGTGCTAACAAGCAGAGGTAAAAGGAGGAGAAGGTGGAATAGGATCGCCAAAATGCTGCCCTCATGACATCTTCCAATGAAGAATGATTTAGATAGGCCCATGAGGCAGCGACAGCTAAAACCTCATGGGCTTTTAGTTTCATAAAGAGAGATCCCTATCAGTAAGGGGCTGATAAGCTCTTTTGATTGTGGTGACAATCCACCGTGAGATAGTGAAGGCCAAAATATCAACGGAGCCCTTAAGAGGAAGGAAAATACATTTTCTACCCTTTCTTTTTCCTTTGGAGGTATTTAGATAGAAACACAGTGCCCTAACTGGGCATAAAAGCCTATCTTGATCATCTCCAGTTATTCTTCTAATTAAAAGTTATCTGAAAGCGAATAATAATAACAATATTGTATTATTTTCACACTAGAAACTCACCTCTTTGTGAAATAGAAAAAACACAGAATTGATGTTTAATTAATTATTTAATTAAGGCAATTACGAATTCCTATTAATTGCGGTTGGGCCTATGTTGCGTTACAACTTAAAACATAAGATTTACCCATGAACGAATTGTATTTTGAAAATAAGAGGGGTGTACCCTAACCCTTAAAGGGTGGGATACAACGTGGCAACCCAAGAAGACCTTTCCAGAACTAATTACTGAAAAATGGCAGGGGTTACCAGCATAAAAAAGTAAAAGAGATGGATGAATGTAACATTAGATGAAATATCGCTGAAGGGAGAACCAAATGTGGTTTAAACTCGCAACAAGCAATTTTTCTCTGGTCACGTTATGAATGACACAACCATTAACATGGTGTCCTTGAAAAAGATGACTGTTCTGTGCATGGGCATACGAGGTGCACGAGTGGACCGTGTCTTATTGACAATTCTCCACTCTGTTGGAGGATGTATTCACAATGAAAGGAAGAGATTTTTTGACACAAAAAAAGTGAAAGCTGCGCAATTGCTATGGGTAAGATATTGCTGCTATTAAAACTGAAAATTGTGCATCAACTAAAATTACATAAACATAAAAAATATACACAAAGTTTCTGTCTTTAAAATCCAGTGGACAGTGGAATACAGTCTTAACTAGATGCAGTCTTTGCTGCTCTCAATAGTTAAGAGGGGGGTTTGAAGGTGAGTAAGAGACTGGATGGTACTGTTGTTCAAACTTCTCCGAAGATCTTGTATAATTTTTCTCGGAATAGAAAATGGTCTTTCTGCATCTGCACTGCTGTGAAGGAGTGTCAAACATGCAACTGCCACACTAGTTAGAATGTTTAAATATGATAGTTACTTTTGGGATTGAGCTCTGCATTCATGCATTGTCCTGATGCTGGGTGGAGTTACTATACCGATGGATGTTGTACACTCCAGAATGACTGATGTTGATATGGTGTTTGCAGTATTTGCAAAGTATAAAATGCTCGCCCTTGTTGCTGTGCTTCACAAAGTCAAACTCCATCAACCAGGAGTTCTAAAATTAAGTTTTGCTGGGCTTTACTCGCCTATCCGATTCCTCATCCTTCCTTGAATCACAGCTGTGTTATGACATTTCACCTTAAAATATGAATCACACTTCCACACTATTCCAACTACTGCAATAATATATAGAGTAAAATCTGACTTCAAAAGCATTGCTGCTGATTGTGAACTAGCCAATAATCTTTAATAAAGATGACTTAAACATTATCATTCAAGACAACGAAGAGTAATAAATTTTGTTTCTTCAACATGCATCTTTTTCATTTACCTAATTTCAAATGAATTGGGTTGTTCAACTTCATGTACTTTACCTATGCAAATTAGCCTAATCGATTTTCAATAAAAGATTCTTAACAGAACATCAGCATAGCTATTGTCAGTCAATTAGTAATCTGTGCAATGGTGGTTGTTTACATCTGACCAACTTAACCATAACCATTGTCAGTCAATTAGTAATCTGTGCAATGGTGGTTGTTTATCTCAGACTGACATACCTTTTAATCACCTCTATGACAATCAACTGTATAAACTGCCCTGAGGTGTCTCTAATTTAAAAAAATTTATAAAAAAAATAATTTCACTGAAAATCATGTTTTTTGAAACTTGACCATGGGAGGGGGGGGGAGTGGATTTTAAAAAAATCATTTTTTGCCCATCAGTAATTAAGAAAATTCTACCTGTTAATATGTATAATTTACCGATTTTCCCCAAAATCTAATTATGTCATAACATTTTGTGTATGTGTGTGTTCATTTATTTAAGGCAGAGAATTTGAGAGAACAACATATACACTTATTTTATGATTTTGTTTGAATAGTGCACATAAAATAATCTTGATAAAGTAATAATAATAATAACAATAACAATAATGATATTCGGTGCATGCTATTTGTTCAAAAACCAATCTTGAAAGGTGAATCAGTGTACAGAGGTCACTTGTGTACAAAGGCCAGTTTTCCCTTTTCCAATGGGTAGCCGCTATTGACATGTTTGACTGCATACTTTACCAGTTTTCCCAACATTTGATCATATGTCATAACTTGCTTTTTAGGCAGAGAAGACGGACACTGACCAGGTATCAAAGATGCTAAATATGTTGCCAAAACGTGGCCCTGATGCCTTTGATGGATTTATCATGGCGATTCAGGATGACTACCCCTGGCTGACTGCACAGCTGATCAGTACAGCCAACCAGACACAGGCAATAATGACCTGGGACAACACTAAATGCAGTGTTAAAACTGAAGCAGGTTGGTGGCCTAAGTTAGCTAATATTTTTTTATTTATTTATTTGTTGTTGTGATTTTTGCCCTCTATGAATGCATGTTTGAGTGCATGCATGTAATATGTACATGTATAATATCACCCAACTCTTTATTATTTAATACAAAGATTCCCATAATTCAATCACTGGCATATATTTTGAGGTGGTGTGTGCAACAGTCAGCTTTTCACTGCATATTCAAACCCCACCCCCACTCCATCCCAGATACAGTAACCCAGGGATCCTAATACACAATCAGTCACATATATGTTGTGTCTTCCTGCTACAGCTGTATTTATGAAGTTTGGTCAGAAAATATTTGAAAATGTGATTGTAGTTTACATTTTGTACATTTGACCTTTGAACTTTCCCAGGGACCCTCAATGCAGGATCAATATTAAATAATGACATCCCCTTGCAAAAGGTCAACATTGGGCCAATAATAATGTTTCTTAGGTTGCAATATTTACACATGTAAATGGGTTAGTTTAGTTAGGTGCCTGTAAATGTTAACAAAATTGTTAACCATGTACACAAACATGCATATGGCTGCCAGTGATCGACATAGTAACTACCTGTTACAATTAAATGACATATCTTCATAACTCTATTTAATAAAGCATTTTAGTAAGATTTCTTTGTTAATTCTTTTCTTAAAGTATCAATGATTTTTATACTGAATGAAGAATCACTAGGAAAAAAGGACATTATAACACACCAGGTTAATACTGATAATGCTCACAAAAAATTCTTTGAAATACTTTATTTACCACCGAAAAACATGTTCGCTAACAGAACCTCTGATTAGTAACAGTTTAACATTTTATTTTAAAGAAACACTATCTCAAGTTTGTAATGCACTGCACAGATGTTTAATCATTGTAGATCCCACAAAATCATCCTATGTGGCCATCCAGGCAGCACAGCTAGTTGCATTATTGGTATTTTCACCATGTACATATATGTAACAGTACAAAACAATATCATGAGAATCCAAAAGAAGTTTTTATCTAAATTGTCAGACATATTCAACAAAGACATGTCTTACAAACTGAATCCTATCATAATATGATGTAAATGACATACAGCAAATGAAACAATCACAAGCTGAGTGAGGCATGGCATGCACATTGTCAATGGCTTGCATATAAATAGTTGTCAGTTGTAAGCCTAATGTGCAGATCAAGGTAAAGGTTAAGTTTTGAATCTGTTAGATTAAACTGCACTCTTACAGTTACTGTATACTGTGTACATGTTTGTAAATTCTGCTTTGTAAATCAGCATGGTTATAAATATGATTATGACCAATTTGACCAGCATGGTTATAAAGTTGATTATGACCAATTAGACCAGCATGGTTATAAAGATGATTATGACCAATTAGACCAGCATGGTTATAAAGATGATTATGACCAATTAGACCAGCATGGTGTTAAAGATGATTATGACCAATTAGACCAGCATGGTTATAAAGATGATTATGACCAATTAGACCAGCATGGTTATAAAGATAGTTATGACCAATTAGACCAGCATGGTTATAAAGATGATTATGACCAATTAGACCAGCATGGTTATAAAGATGATTATGACCAATTAGACCAGCATGGTGTTAAAGATGATTATGACCAATTAGACCAGCATGGTGTTAAAGATGATTATGACCAATTAGACCAGCATGGTTATAAAGATGATTATGACCAATTAGACCAAAAGAATCTATATCCTACTCAGATATCTTGCCAAGTTCCTTTATTTCACATCAAAGTTCTTCATGTTCAAGGAATCATTTTTTCTATAGCATTTGAATGGTGCCTATGCCCATCATTTTGGGGGAAAATGGACTACTGGTAAAATGCAAAACTGAAAATTCTGCATCAATTTATACAGGGGCCATTATTGGCCCCTAACAATACCTGAAAAAGTCACTGATTTAAGCTGTTAAGCACTCAAAAGTTTGTAATTTTCCATATGGCAAATGTGTAAAAATCTATTAATGGGATCAAACAGAGTTTGCCTAAAAATAGTTTGCAAATTGTCTGGTACAGTTTACTCACAATGTTCATAAGTATGATACCATTGTTTTTTTGTTTTTTCTCTCTGTGCAGATATAACCTCAAGACAAACATCAGTAGAACAATCACCTGATCCATTTATCAAAACCAAAGTAAGTATGTTTGTGCACAAACAGTTTGGCCAAAGCAAGAGAATATCCCAGGCAGACAAAAAGGCCATCGAAAAGTGGCTTGCAGACCAGATACAACAGGAGCGAAAACGTGTTCAGCCTCATTCAGGTGACTGTGAATCTGCCAATAACATTATGGAGAAAACCTCCAGTACAGAACCTTCAGAAGTCCTACAGGCTGAGTTTCAAAACAAATTGAATGAACTCCACAAAAAATGTGAACCTCATTTGAACCTGGTTCAGCATGAGATAAATAATAATGAGGAAGACAAAATATCTCTCTGTGATACTCCTAGAGACATCACTCTGACTGTCATTGAAATTGACCTTGATTTTATACTTGATAAGCTTGCAAAATTAGAAAGTCAAATCACACAAATGCATGAGCTTTTGGGTGACCCTGAAAAAAAGTTTTTCACTACAAACTTGGTTAAAGAAATAAAGCAGCAAAATACACAGTATGAAAAAAAACTCAATCAAGAGAAGCAGAAAAATGAAAACATGCTGACAGAGCTGTATGAAAATTCAAAACAAACAAAAAAGCTTGAGCAAAAGCTTGAGCACTTGCAACAACAAATGAAAAGTCAGCTAGATCTAAAAAATGATGAGATAATAACATTAAGACATGAAAAGTCACAACTTCAGCAGAAATATGAATCCCTTCATCACATCCATTTAGATCATACAGAGAAGGAGAAAACAATAGAAAACTTGAGAAAACTTGTAAATGACCTGCAAGAATCCATGCCACGGACAAAGAAATCATTAGGAACTGGATCAACAAGACAAGGTTCCATAGTCAATCAACTGGTTCAAAACAGCAGTAAAAAAGGAAGACCAGGAAAGACATCACCAATAAAAAGACAGTCACATCTCAGATCCAGAAAACCATGATCAACATGTGAACTGTCTACCAGGACACTAGTCTACTCTCCAGTAGAACCATAGAGACAATGGTCAGGCTTTCAAGCACTTTTTTGTGAATAAGGTTCGGATAAAGTAGAGCTGTTTTATTTTTAACAGTAGAACAAAAGTAGGGAAAAACAGAAAATCTTACAGAAATGTAGGGCAGAATCATGCAATTGACTTACCTTATGTACCGTATATACTCGCCCACAAGTAAGATTAAACTGTAAACTGCACATACCCAGATCTGCCATTGCATCAAACACTCGCAGATCTGGGTCTATGCAGTTTTATAGGAATAATCAGTAAACGAACAACATAGACCCTGATCTGCTGGTGCATTATCTCTATGTTGTTTGCAACTGAACCTGACTTATAAACAAGTTCATATGGTAGCTGAACCAACCATATCTCTACCCACATATCTGCTCGTCCAATCGAGAAAACTTTTACCAGGAATAAACAGGTTCCACACTGCAGCAGCCAACCGGTGTTTGAGGTCTGGAAAAATAGTCTTCAAGATCTGAGCAATTATATGCCAATACATCTGTAGTTAAATATCAACAACAAAAAGTGACCAGACCTGGAACTCATAAAACATTTTAAGTACAAGACTCAGACTTGTCAGAAATCAAAATACCACCGGAGACCATCCTACAGTCATAGTACCAGAAACCATCCTACAGCCATAGGCCCACCAGAGACCATTTTTCAGCCACATTACCACCAAAGACCATCCTACAGTCATAGTACCACCAAAGACCATCCTACAGCCTCAAAACAGGTGTGGCAGTGACAGAGAATCAGGGAGAAGTTACCAATTTACTTCCTAAAAAGAATATATGACAGTAATATGCATATTTTATTGGTATACTTGTACATATTCAGGAATAATTTATTGTTTAATTACATTTTTTAATAAATGATTTATTTTGAAAATATTGTTTCTATGACTGTGGGAACCCTGAAATTTCAATGGTGGGACGATGAGAAGGATTGGGTGAACATTTCTGTTTCAATTTCAAAATATTTGCATTGGTTTTGTTGTTCCTTGCTCCTGCCTGAAAACTAGCTGGTCAGCTGCTCTCGTTATGTGTGGGTTCTGATTGGCCCTTACGGAGAACCTGACCACACACAGACTGTATGATCATCAAACAGAAGACCTTTATTGGTCCTTATGCATAAGCAGATACAGAACACCCTAATCTGATATGTTAATTGTGCATCAATCCTGATCCAACTAAAAGCAAAAAATTATACATATGGAAGATTGATCTCCCCTTCAGACTTCCCTGAAAGCAAATCCAACATATCCAACTGGATGAGTTGTTGCTGTCATAGTTTTCTTCTTGACTTATGAAAACTTTTATCAGTTTTGTTATGATACAAATGCTTTCAGTAATAATAATAATAATAATAATAATAATAATTTAAGAAGAGGACCAAGTGGGCCTGATATTGCTCACATGGGTAGCTGACATTTGTCAGATTGTGAATGCAAATTCACATGTGTTGAAATTGCAGAGGGAAAATAAAACCTTGAAGCACATAGTTACTACATTGTCTATTAATATTGGTATAATTTATCTTCTTTCCTATATCATTTATATATAGAATCACTTTCTTGGCATAAAAAGGAAATTTTTTTGTACAACCAACATTGTACTCTAGATCTGTCCCTGCCCCTGAGGACATGGCCCTGATTCATAACTTAGAAACTGTTGATAGCCCCACCCTTGAAGTATATACACTTACTTGGCATTACAAGGGGAGTAAATCTGTGCAGTCAGCATGGATCTGGGTCTGTCCTTACCCCATGGGGTCATAACTTGGAAACCATTGATATCCCCACCCAATGCAGCTGTAGTGACTCAGTGGTTAAAGTATTGGACTTGTGACTAGAATGTTGCAGGTTCAGTTCCCACCATCTGATCAGTCTGGATTGACAATCAAAATTCTCAGGAAATTTTATTTAAGGTCATGGGTTTCTTTACTCTTAGCAATTAAATCTGAAAGTGTTTCAGGAGGAAATCATATTGGATTATTTATTTTTTTTATATTAAAAGCAAAAAACACAAAATATATGTTTAAAATAATATGTGACTAATGACACTGAATTAAATGTCTCAAATTAGTCAAAAATAATTCTGATAACATATAAATGACAAATGTTTCAGGCACTAGCAACTGTCAAACTCTATTTAATCAAACATATCAAACTTACTTCAAAATATTTAACAATTTCAAATGTGGTGAAATTTTAGCAATAATTCTATGTAAATAAATTTATAAACTTGGACCTGTTATTTTTACAAGTAATATGTTCTTAAAGCAAAATGTTTTCTTGCACTAATTAAATCTGTAAAGAAATTCTGATACTTAGATACATTTATTGGTGTGCATCAGAGACACACAACAATACTTTGGTTTGGTTTAACCCACTTTTATGGTTTTTCCTAAAGGTTACATTACATTACTTGCATTACTTGTAAATCCCCCCCCCCCCCCCACACACGCCATTTTTTTTTTCAAGGTGAAAATTATTGGTGTGCATCAGAGACGTAAACAACATTTCTGGTCTGATTGGACTAAGCCTGCTTTAAGTTATTTTGCCTAGTGGCTTAAGTTAGTTTTTCTTGGGCAATGAAAGTAAATTGTCATGTCTAAGGACACAACAAGCCTCAAACCTTTATGTCTACATGATTGTAATACTTCATTGGTATTTTAGTTTTATAATTATGTCCAATTATTATGAACTTAGAGTGTAACTTGCTATATTAAAATGTTAGATTTGTCTTCTGTTTAAATTACAAATCATTCATTTAAGGCTGTCATGTTTAAAAAATATTGTAAACATTTACATGACCATTGGAACACAAAATGATTTTGTTTAAATGTGATTGATTCACTTGCATGCCAGAAACTCAGAATTGGCAATTGGTGTTTTTTTATTAAAGATATTGACACGAAAAATAAAGCCTTCTTAATTAAGTCCAAAAAAAAGTATTTTCCTTCCGAAATTCAGATTACCTGACAGAACTATTTACCTGTTTACCTAAGCTTCCACTCACATTTTGACTGAACAACAACTGTTACATGTATCTAGAAACTTCAGCAAGACAGGCAAATTATGGAATACAGACTGACTCATTCCTCTAATGATTCCATAAATAACATTAATGTTGTCAAGATTAAAGCAAAAATCAAATTTACCCTTCCATATACAATTGAGTTGAATCAGTCCTGGTACATAAATTTCCTTAAACATCAGTTGTACATGTACATCAAAGTTATATCATGTGTATTCCATCACTACACAGTTAAAATAAAGTTAAGCCCACCCCAATCTTACCTCATAGAAATAATGCAGCAACATGCAAATTCATTCACTTCAAATTACAAGGAAACAATTACACACGTTTTCTTGATTTTCTCTTTCAATATATTTATGAACAGTTCAGATATGTGGAACTTAATTAGCATTAACATGGATGCAAAAAATAATATGAGAGGCCTTTTTATTTTCACCAGTTTAGTCAGTGGCTCTTGTGCCAAGCAGTGGTGGTCATCTTAAAAGTTATTCCCTATGCTTAAGACAGACAAGAATGCTGAGCAGATACTGCCATTATTTTCCTTTTTTGGGAAAACAAAACATGTTCGAAAGCTAACTGCTTTATTTATCATTTAAACAGAAGGCTGGTTTTGTCAATGTTTATTAGCCTAACACATAACAATGTTTACAGAGCTAACACAAAACGATGTCATTTAGATGTGTAAACAGTGTTACATTCATTATAATCCCTAACTTTTATTATTTTGTTATTTTCATAACTTGTTCTGTTGAAATTTATGCATCTTGTGTTCTAAAAGTAATCTTTCTCTCTTTGTCAATTTTTATTGCAAGGGGAATAACTCTGCATAACCTCAAACCTGTGATTCTAAATAGTCCTTATCATAGGTTACTTCCGTTGCTTCCCCAAAATAATAAGCTCAGCTGATCATATGCCAAATTACCTCATTAACATATGTGCATCTCGCTCATAACTGAACTTGTCTGAGATCTTGATGATATAAGCATATATTCCAAGTTTAAACAAAACTGGTTCAGAAATATGGACTCCAGAATGGTAAGAAGCTCATTCAGATGCAAGATCACCTCATTTATATGTGTGGATCTTGCTCATTATCATATTTTTCCGAGGTCTTGATGATACTAGCAAATATTTCAAGTTTGATTAAAAATAGATCAGAAATATGGCCTCCAGAGTGGTAAGAAGCTCAGTCAATCAGATACCAGATCATCACATAAATATGCATAGATCTTGCTCATATTTGATGATATAAGCCTATATTCCAAGTTCGATCAAAATAGGGCCAAAAACATGTCTTCCAGAGTGATTACAAGCAAATGTTGACAGACACATGATGGATGGACAATGGGTGATGGATGACCGACTCATTGTCATACCATAAGTTCACTTGGCATTATGGCCAGGCCAGCTATTAACAATAATAATAATGTATTTATTTCAAGTGGGTAACACAGTTAGCGGTACAAACACTAATCTCCCCTGCAGCCCTTAAAACAGAAAACCAAAGTCATTCAAGCCTGAAATTTAGATCACAGTGACATGCTTTTGATATGGTAGTGTTGTACTCAGTAAGATGCATCTACATACCAAGTTGCATGACTCTGGGACTAACAAAGTCAAAAAAACTGACTGAAACACAAAACTGAACCAAAGTCACTGAAGCATGACATTTAGGTCACAGTGACATACTTTTGGAACAACTGTATTGTACAATCCAAGATATATCTACATACCAAGTTATATGACTCTGCCAACAACGCCTCAAAAACTATCCTAAACCCAAAACTTAATCAAAGTCACTGAAGTAAGCATGAAATTTAGATCACGGTGACCAACTTTTGGTACCATGGTATTGTAGTCACCAAGACACATAAAAAAAGTTGCATGAATGGGGCTAACAATGTTTGAGAAAGTGACTTAAATGCAAAACTTAACCAAGGTGTGATGGACAGACAAATGAAAGGACATATGGACATACAAGGATAACAATATGTCCCTTCCATTTTGTGTCAGGGTGTAACAAAAACAAGTCAAATAATAGGTACATTTAGAACAGATGTTAAGTGAAATTATGATTAGAAGAGATTAAAAATATTTCAATACTACTCACAGTCCTCATTTCTTTTCTGTTGCTTTTAAAGAAAATGATGAAACTATAAAACAGAAAAATGGTCAGGGTGAATATAAAGTAATTACTGGTAAGTAAAAACCTTGGAGCTGGTAATGCAACAATCACACAATTATGGAATCTTGACAAAAATATTATTGCCACAGATCTAGTGCATTTGAAATAAAAATTACCCCCCTCCCCCCCAAAAAAAATCACTAAAAAAAGCAAATTCTTGGAACGGATGTTCCCCAATTTTCATTGGAAGTAGGGGTGTATAGTTTTGTAGAGGAAGGGGCTAGGTGACAGTTGAGATATATTACATGAGTGAAGGTACATTTGTAATAGAAAACACCAACTGATGACATAGAACACTGATCAAAACCAGCTGAGGTTTCATCGATATAAAGCAGCATACAAAATTTGTATCATATAAAAAAATTTATAGTTATTGTGCAGAAACAATAGTATGTGGTTCAAACATTCCATGGTGATAATAAAATGGTCCCACAGAAAACTGATAATCACAGTCCACTGAGGTTATATCATTAGAAAGCTGTCTACAAAAATTGTTTGAAATCCAATAAATAGTTAAAGGAGTTGCTGTGCAGAAGCAAAAGTGGGTGGGTCCAACAACCAGGGGCCATAACGCTGCAAAAAAATTAATGTAGAACATCAAACACAGTCAAGGTGTCATGAATATAAGGTTGCATACCAAATTTAGTTAAAAACACAAAACAAGAGTCCCTTGAAGGGACTGATGCTCGAGTGGCTGAAAAGAATTTCCTGGAATTCAAGAAAATACCATTCTTCCTTTTAACTGCTGAGTGTTGAAACCATCTCTGATATTTTAGCAATAACAAGATTTTCAAATTAGCTGCAGTTGTGGACATACTGGATGTCAGATTGGCACCATTTTCATTTAGGACCAACAAGTCATCAAAACAAGTCTTCTGGTGGAATCCCCATGTTGATATGACTTTCTGTTTTACAGGCGTAATCATACCAAGATTTTAAAGATGGCTGTCATAGTGACCATATCAGATATCAGATTGGCAACATTTCCATTTAGGACCAACTAGACATCATAAGAAATCTTTTGGTGAAAGTACAATATCGATATGACCTGCCATCTAGCAGAAGTAGCAACAAAAATATTTTCAAGATGGCCATAGTGGTGGCCATGTTAGAAGTCAGATCAGCAACATTTTCATATACAAGCAACTAGACATCATAAGAAATCTTTCAGTGAAAACCCTATGCTGATATTACCATTCATTCAGGTGAAGTAATAACAAGATTTTGAAAATGGCCACTATGGCAGCTATATTGGATGTCTGAGCAGCACCATTTTCATTTAGGACCAACTAGACATCACAAGAAGTTTTCTGGTGAAAATCTCATGTCAATATGATGTTCCACTCAGGAGCAGTGATAATAAGATTTTCAAGATGGCTGCTATGTGGCCATATTGGATGTCAGATCAGCACCATTTTCATTTAGGACCTACTAGACATCATTAGAAGTCTTTTAGTGAAAAACACATGTTGATATGACCATCCACTCTGAAGGAGTCACAATAACAAGATTTTCAAGATGGCCACTATGACTGCCATATTGGATGTCTGAATGGCATCATTTTAATTAGGATCAACTAGACCATGGGATGAATGTGAGTGCTAAAGTTTCGTGTCAATTCTCCAAGTAGTTTACAAGGAGTAGGGATAACAAACTTGCGCTACAAGACAGATAGATGTCGGAATGGACAACAGACCATCTCATAAGTTCTTCTGGTCTAAGACTAGTAGAGCTGAAAAGTTAATAGAATTATTGTGTAGAAAGGAAAGTGGGTGAGTCTGACAATCAGGGGTCATAACTGTGCTAAAAGATGATGTTGCATTCTGAAAATGTAATTATGCAACACTGACAATGAAACTCAGTCAAGATCTCATCACAGTCAAACATCATACTAATGTTTCTTTGATATCTAAGTAACGAAGTTATTGGATAGAAATGAAAGTAGGTGGGTCCATAAAAAGGGTCCACAACTCTGCTAAATGATGACGGAGAGTGCTGACAATCAAATATGGCTGTGTTCTGATCAATATCAAGCTGCATACCAAATTTGGTTGATATCCAATAAAGTCAAGAGAGTTATTATGCAAAGATGAAAGTGAATGAATCCAACAACAAGGGGCTATACTTCCACTAAACAATGACATAGAATGCTGGTAAACAAACCTAGCCAAGGTCCCATCAAATCAAACTGTCTGCCAAATTTAGTTATTGTGCAGAAGCAAAAGTGGTTGGGTCTAACAATCTGGGACTATAACTCTGCTAACGACAATGAATGCTGACAATCAAACTTAGCTGAAGCTTCATAAGAAGCTGCCTACAAAATTTGGTTGAAATCCAATAATAATTAATGGAGTTATGGTGCAGAAGTGAAAGTGGGTGGGTCTAACAATCAAGGGCTATAACTCCACTAAACAATGACACAGAATGCTGATAGATGAACTCAGCCAAAGTCTCATCAATATCAAGCTGCATTCCACATTTGGCTGGAATGCAATAATAAATAGTGGATTTATTGTGCAAAAATGAACATGGGACTAATAGATGAACAGAATGGCAAAAGGAGGGACAAACAGAAAGGCCCAATTAAACATATCAATTTTTCAATGAAAAGCAGGGGGGAATTCTACAATGCAGTTAAATAAAGTAACAAGTTACTTATCTGAACTGTTGACAAAGTTTTGTATGATTCAAGTTTGGTAGTAATATTAAAAGCATATAAAATATATATATTGGATACAATTTCTAAGCCATGTCAAATAAATCCCAAAAAAGAGGTCACTGTGACTATGCTCTGATGAGTAATGGCATGTTCACCTCAAAATGCATCCAATCTGGAAATGTGGTGAAATAAGTGGACAGGTTAGTTAAATGGAGGAACTTGATGCATGTATGGGAGAAGAAAGTGAAATCTTATTGCTGTAACTTATTTTTATACCTATTTCTTCTTTATTTAAATTAGAGATGTAAAAAGGAAACAAAGTTTTCTAACAAATCCATGGAATTATGACACTTGTTTTGGTCACTGAAAAACCAATATATCAACAGCAGGTAAAATAACAATGAAAATAACTCTTGAGTACAGGCATTCTGCCAATGGAAAGACCTAATTAAAGGGTATTTTATCTGAAATTCCCACTGATATTTACTGACCATGATAAAATTAACCTAGCTGGCTCAAAGCCAACTAAGCTACATTTAAATGAATTATTGTCACTCTGTTTTAAATCTCTTTACTTTTTTTTGCTTAAGTGCTTAAACTTTGTCATAAAGGATTTATGATAGTATAGATATAACATTTTAGAATACTTCTAATGAAGTTTACTTATGTGTCTAAATCAAAAAGGTCCCTACTTTAAAACTGGCTCTGATATTGTTCAATAGCCTTGAAGGTGATTTATTTTTAACTATGACTTACATACAACAAACAATGAACACCTGTTGATTCTAATTACTGATCAGAAAGGATAATGAGATAGTCAACAAGTAGCTAACATAAATATAACCCACTGTAAAAACAATCCAAGTGTAAGTGACTTCACAAAAAATTAATGTATTTTACTGAAATTGCAAATATTCTACAATAAGCTTCTTGCCAAATCTACATTCTACTTGGACTGTCATGTTGCTACGCTTATATTTTACTAGACTGTCGTGTTGCTACATCTATATTTTACTTAGACTGTCATGTTACTACACCTATATTTTACTTAGACTGTCATGTTGCTACACCTATATTTTACTAGGACTGTCATGTTGCTACACCTAAATTTTACTAGGACTGTCATGTTGCTACACCTGTATTTTACTAGGACTGTCATGTTGCTACACCTATAATTTACTAGACTGTCATGTTGCTACACTTATATTTTACTAGGACTGTCATGTTGCTACACCTATAATTTACTAGACTGTCATGTTGCTACACCTTTATTTTATTAGGACTGTCATGTTGCTACACCTTTATTTCACTTGGAATGTCATGTTGCTACACCTATATTTTACAAGGACTGTCATGTTGCTACACCTATGTTTTACAAGGACTATCATGTTGCTACATCTATATTTTACTAGGACTGTCATGTTGCTACACCTATAATTTACTAGACTGTCATGTTGCTACACCTATATTTTACTAGGACTGTCATGTTGCTACACCTATGTTTACAAGGACTGTCATGTTGCTACACATATTTTACTAGGACTGTCATGTTGCTACATCTATATTTTACTAAGACTGTCATTTTGCTACATCTATATTTTGCTAGGACTGGCATGTTACTACATCTATATTTTACTAGGACTGTCATGTTGCTACACCTATAATTTACTAGACTGTCATGTTGCTACACCTATATTTTACTAGGACTGTCATGTTGCTACACCTATGTTTTACAAGGACTGTCATGTTGCTACACATATTTTACTAGGACTGTCATGTTGCTACATCTATATTTTACTAAGACTGTCATTTTGCTACATCTATATTTTACTAGGACTCCCATGTTACTACATCTATATTTTACTAGGACTGTTATGTTGCTACACCTAAATTTTACAAGGACTGTCATGTTGCTACATCTATATTTCATTAGGACTGTCATGTTGCTACATCTAAATTTTACAAGGACTGTCATGTTGCTACACCTATATTTTACTAGGACTGTCATGTTGCTACACCTATATTTTACTAGGACTGTCATGTTGCTACACCTATATTTTACTATTATGTTGCTACACCTATATTTTGCTATCGTGTTGCTACACCTATATTTTACTATCATGTTGCTACACCTATATTTTACTAGGACTGTCATGGTGCTACATCTATATTTTACTATCATGTTGCTACAACTATATTTTACTATCATGTTGCTACACCTATATTTTACTAGGACTGTCATGGTGCTACATCTATATTTTACTATCATGTTGCTACAACTATATTTTACTATCATGTTGCTACAACTATATTTTACTATCATGTTGCTACAACTATATTTTACTAGGACTGACATGTTGCTACAACTATATTTTACTGTCATGTTGCTACATCTATATTTTACTAGGACTGTCATGGTGCTACAACTATATTTTACTAGGACTGACATGTTGCTACAACTATATTTTACTATCATGCTGCTACACCTATATTTTACTATCATGTTGTTACACCTATATTTTACTATCATGTTGCTACAACTATATTTTACTAGAACTGACATGTTGCTACAACTATATTTTACTATCATGTTGCTACATCTATGTTTTACTAGGACTGTCATGGTGCTACATCTATATTTTACTAGGACTGTCATGTTGCTACATCTATATTTTACTTGGACTGTCATGTTGCTGCACCTATATTTTACTATGACTAACATGTTGCTACATCTTTATTTTACTAGGACTGACATGTTGCTACATCTATATTTTACTAGGACTGACATGTTGCTACAACTATATTTTACTAGGACTCTCATGTTGCTGCACCTATATTTTACTAGGACTGACATGTTGCTACATCTATATTTTACTAGGACTGACATGTTGCTACATCTATATTTTACTATCATGTTGCTACAACTATATTTTACTAGACTGACATGTTGCTACATCTATATTTTACCAGGACTGACATGTTGCTACATCTATATTCTACTAGGACTGACATGTTGCTACATCTATATTTTACTAGACTGACATGTTGCTACATCTATATTTTAATAGGACTGACATGTTGTTACATCTATATTTTACTATGACTGACATGTTGCTACATCTATATTTTACTAGGACTGACATGTTGCTACAACTATATTTTACTAGACTGTCATGTTGCTACAACTATATTTACTAGACTGACATGTTGCTACACCTGTATTTTACTAGGACTGACATGTTGCTACATCTATATTTTACTAGGACTGACATGTTGCTACAACTATATTTTACTAGGACTGACATGTTGCTACACCTATAATTTACTAGACTGTCATGTTGCTACATCTATATTTTACTAGGACTGACATGTTGCTACATCTATATTTTACTAGGACTGACATGTTGCTACATCTATATTTTACTAGGACTGACATGTTGCTACAACTATATTTTACTAGGACTGACATGTTGCTACAAATATATTTTATTAGGACTGACATGTTGCTACATCTATATTTTACTAGAACTGTCATGTTGTACATCTATTCAGGGCATTACCTAAGTGCCATTAGCTGGGTATTTTACATGCCTAAATATCGCAGAGCAACTGGCTACTTTTTGTTGCCCCCATACACCCATTCAGGTAGTACCACCAAACCCTGTACTGGAACAGAAGGTGTTCTGTTTTCTTTCCCCTCTTTTTAAGAAATGTAATAATAGCTGTTGTAGAGTATCATTAAGTGAATAAATGATAAATTGATTGGCATTCATTTTATCATATTCAATAAGCCTGGTTTGGCTGCCTCAGTGTGTCCTTGAGAAAGGCAGTAACAAGATTTTTAAGAAGAAATGATACTGATTTGATATCCGATATGACCACCATGGTAGCATGGTGGCCATATCAGATGTCAGATCAGCAACATTTTTTTTTTTTTTTTTTGGGGGGGGGGGGGGAACCTGATATCATAAGAAGTTTTTTTTTGTGAAAACCCCATGTTGATAGGTCCATCTGTCAAGGACATGTAGCCATAACAAGATTATCAAGATGGCCTCCATGATGGTCATATTGGATGTCAGTTTGGCAACAATTTCATTTAGGACCAGTTAGACATCATAAGAAGTCTTTTATTGAAAACAACATATTGATATAACCATCTGTTAGGAAGAGTAGTGATAACAAGACTTTCAAGATGGCAACTGTGTCAGACAGTGGTACCATTTTCATTTAGGACCATTTAGACTTTGGGATTAATGTGTGTGTAAAGGGCAATCATCCAAGTAGTCTTGGAGGAACAATTATTACAAACTTGTGCTAACAGACGTACGGACAATGGATGGATGATGGACAGACAACAGGCCATCCCATAAGTTCTTCTGGTTTATGACCACTAGAAAGCCACCAGAGCAAGAAAGGTAGGTCACTGTGATCTACTTTCGATCATGGTGTGTGAGATGAATATGCCTGTCAAATTTCATAACTGTACATATAACTGGGTCAAAGAAACTCAGCTAAATGCAAAAACAATGTCAATGCCTTTGCCAACAAGAGCAATGATGACAATGTCAATGACGATGACAACTGCATCATAAAAGTGATTGTTATGTCTCACCTTTTTTTCACAGGCTAGACATATAACTGTGAGCAATTTCTGCTGGTTGTGGGTACTTATCCCAGGATAAAATTACTTAAGAGAGTTAAACTATTGTACACACAACTGTCTAAGATTGATCTGATTGAATAGATATACAATGATACCACTTGGACTCCAAATCCCAACCTTAGTGAAACAAAATTATGTTTCTGGTCCCAAATATTTCCATCTTTAATTTCAATACATTTGAACTTAGTAAACAGAAAACCCTCTATTTTAAAACCAAAAGACACTTTCAATCCCAAATGTCAATTTTACACTCAAATCAGACCCGTAAACCAGAACTTAATCAGAACATAAAGTCTAAAGCAATGCAGAGTAAAACAAAAACCAACACAAAAACACATACAGAGGTAATAAAATCCTAATTATTACTGATATCTATTTTAAAAATAAAAAATAAAATTCTATGCAGAGCTCCCACTTGCACAAAATACTGTAAATTATGCAGATTTGACAAAGCTGACAGAGGATATGCTCTCTTTGGGCGTATTATTGACACAGAAATTAAACAAAGGCAAATATGTAGGCAAAAAGAGTTTCAAGTTTTTCCTAGCTTTGCTAATTGTCATGTGGATTTCTGTTTACATCCTGTGTTCAACTGCCAATATCCTTACAGGCGAGTATTGAACAAACACCATGAGTTAGCGATATTTGTAGCTACCCTACTCCACTGTGTTACTGACCTGACAGTCAATACCCAATATCACTCAAGGCAAGTACTCAACAAACACCATGCAACAGAGATATTTGTAGCTATCCTACTCTACTATATGACTGTCAATCAATTGCCATCTCGGTCTGGGCATGTATTGGAGACAGCTGCTCTTTAATACCATATTTCTCAAGTATAATCAGCTCCGACTACTATGAATGATGCACACACTAGCTGCTTAATGCATTTGCAGATCAGGATCTGTCCTGTTTTGTTCTTCTTCTCATTACTTCTCACAGACCAGCGGCAGTGCATTATGCACTGATAGATCTGAGTCTATATCACTGACATACTTGCCATAACACGACGTGTCACGCGAAAAACACGATTTTGGACTCCCAAACCCCCAACACGATCGTGTTTCGAAAAACACGATTTTCAGAAATTTTGCAACAAAAAATATTTTCAACCCCAAAAAAAGAACAAAAAAAAAAAAAAATATTTCTTGATCACTATTATATATGCCCCTAATCTGTGGTATGTATAAACAGTAAACAGTACTGCTCAAAGCTCATGTAAAACTATCCTTGGGGCAGGTTTATACACCTGTTTTAGAGGCAATTAAAAGGTAAGGCGGTCAGAGATAAACAGCCACCTTTCAGAGATTTATTTAATTGGCTCACAATAGCTAGGGTGATGTGTCGTGTCAAATCCTTTTGAGCACTGCTGCCGGAGAGCCCATTAGGCTAATTTGCATAGGTAAAGTACTTTAAGTGGAACAACCCAATTTAAAGTTAAGTAGATCAAAGAGATATGTGTTGAAGAACAAACTGATTGCATTGAATGAAAATGTTGAAACCATCTTTAGTAAAGTTTGTGATCAGCGGCACTGTTTCTTTGAGAATAATGACGCCATCTTTTTAAATGTGATTAGCGGCAACATTTCTTTGAAGTCGGATTTTTACTCCATATATAAAATGGAAAAGTGTACAAGTGGGATTCATTTTCAAAGGAAACATGTCAAAACGTAGTAGCAATTCAGGAAATATGGAGCAATCTCTGAAGCGAGCAAAGCCCAGCAAAACAAAATTCCAGACCTCCTGGTTGATGGAGTCTGACTTTGTGAAGTGCAGCATCAAGGAGGAACATTTTATTCTGTGCACATATTGCAACCACCATATTGACATTAGTCATTCTGGAGTGTATGACATTCGTTGACATAGCAACACCACCCAGCATCATGACACGGCAAAAATGCAGAGCTCAATACCCAAATTAAATAGCTTGTTTACACAGTCGTTGACAGACAATGTAACTAGAGCTGAAGTACTTTTCTGCAATTTCGTTGCTGAGCACAATCTGCCATTTTCAGTAGCAGATCATTTTACAGACCTATGCAAGGAAATCTTCCTTCAGGAAAACCAAGATTTGATATTTTGACTCAAGTGGCCATTGCATGTTTGACACTCCCTCACAGCAATGCCGATGCTGAGAGATCATTTATAATATTTAGAAAAATTCAACAAGATCTTCAGGGAAGGTTGAACAACACTACCATTCAATCTCTGATGAGTACTAAGATGAACACAAATGACACTTGCATTACCTTCAAACCAACTTCTGAACTATTGAAAATAGCAAAGACTGCATGTAATTAAAAGTGGATTTTAAAGACAGTAACTTGGTGTATTTTTTTATTTAATGTCTATGCGCTTGTGACCATGTGTACATATGTGTGGTGATATTATTTGACAATTCTAAGTCTACCATTTTTTTGTTTGTAAGTATATTAAATGCTTCAGAGAAAACAGATGGTATTTTCTTTTATTCAGATTTGAATTTCCAGTCATTTGCTATAGGCTGATTTGAAAAGATAGCTTATTCTCATTTGGATGACGTTTTTGGGGGGTCACGTGCACTGACCCCCCCTTAGGACCCCAAAACACACTTTTTGAGTCTCAAAAACCCCCCCAACACTGTCTGGGAATATGGCATGTATGCACTGACAGTCATGTGTGTTTTACTACCGTAGGAAATAAATTGTACTTTATTGTTCTGACACAATTAGTATCAACTCTTAAAAATCTGAATGACTCTTGGATTTGACAACTTTGGGATCAAATGACTCCTAACATGGAACTGCTAGTGGAAGATCTGCTATGTATGATTTATCAAAACATATTTTCATTAACTTGCATGTGAGATGACACCTGATCACTTCTCATTCCTAGATGAAAATAAATAACCTCAGTAAAACCAAAATCTCCTAAAAACTAATAATTTAAATTGGTCCAGAGGCATTTCACTATTGAGAGGTTTCACTGAATATTTGAAAAATTTCATTTCTACCTCAAGTGGTTTTAGCTTAACTGTGCTAACGTCTTTTCTTTGTCAAAAAAGCACTAGTTCAAAAATTTCAAAAATATATATTACATTTTTTGTGTAAACTGCTGTAATTGCTAGAAATTCTAATTGGGTCATTTCAAATAAGCAATATGGTAGCCAGATTTCATTTGACTATAATGAGTGATTTTTACACAATCTTGCTAACAAACTTGCAGGACAGACAGACAGATGATACAGACATGACCAAGTCAAAATGCCTTTTTTGCATCAGTGGAAGCATGAAAACATAATGTCAAAATCTTAAGCTGCTACATGAATGATAAAAAGTACAAGGTATTCCAAGTCTTTTGTAATTATGAAAAGACAGGATATCTTGACACATTTGCTATGCTGGTCATATCCTGGTTTATACAAAACTTCCCAAAATACAAAAATTGAGATTTTAAAAAAAATCCTTTTTTTTTAAAATAGGATTTTTAACTTGAGGTATGGCTGACCTATAATTTGAGATCTTTTTTATCAGTGTGATTGACTGATATATCAATGATGTCAAATAAAATGTACTGATTACGAAAATTGTAAATGATGTCAGTTAAACTGTCATAAAGCTGACCCCCAATAATATTAGTGATTTATTGTAATGCCATGGTTATTAATAACCATCATAACCAAGCATTTACTGAATTTCAATCAAACAAAAATAATGAAAAAGGTAGAAAATGTTAGTTTTAGATTTACTTTTATTGAAGATTTTCTTTCAAAGACTCTTTCACTTAAGGAATACACAAATTATAATAGTTGGAATTTTAACTTCACAAGTCTTCTGTTATTCTTCTAGAGAGAACTATTTTCTGATGTCTTAAATTTTAAACACATGCATGTAGAAATTTATTATGAGAGAGTGATCTAATGGTTTCATGTTACAGTCATAATTCATATCTATTTTAACAACTGACAAAACTGTAATTATTCTAAAAGTCATGAATATGTTGATTTTTTTTTAATTTTGGAAAAATAAAAGTAGAGTGCAAATACTGTAATTTAAAGTATTTAAAGATTTAAATTATTTTCATTTTATTTAAATTGTCATTTATGATTAACTACTGAATATAAATAAAATTAGTTTCAACTCCTTTCAGGAGTAAGCAATCTAACACAAAGTTCTCAGTCAATTCAGCTAATGCCTTTTGAATATGAGGTTTTATGTCCTCAACACTAATTCATAGTATTTATTTTAATGAATAATTCTACATTCATATGACATACTAGTACATAGTTTTAGGTTTGTTATCTAAACTCATCCACAACAATCACTATTAATAGTAATAGCTTGTCACAATGCGCCTGTAACTATGGATCTCCAATACACAGTTCTCTATTTAAATAATCCATTTAAATCCTCTCATGGTTGCCAATTGCAAATAAAAGACCAGGTATAGACCTGTGTTGGCACAGGCATTTTTTAGATAGTGGTAGGAGTACAATAAACACAATTAAGAACTTTTAAAGAAATTCAAGTTGAAATAAATTCAAGAAGCTTAAGTTTCTCAAGTTCCTGCCCGGCCCAAACCATCCATAGTTTCCAAGGTCCAAACCATCCATAGTTTCCAAGGTCCAAACCATCCATAGTTTCCAAGGTCCAAACCATCCATAGTTTCCAAGGTCCAAACCATCCATAGTTTCCAAGGTCCAAACCATCCATAGTTTCCAAGGTCCAAACCATCCATAGTTTCCAAGGCCATAAGGTCCAAACCATCCATAGTTTCCAAGGCCATAAGGTCCAAACCATCCATAGTTTCCAAGGTCCAAACCATCCATAGTTTCCAAGGTCCAAACCATCCATAGTTTCCAAGGTCCAAACCATCCATAGTTTCCAAGGTCCAAACCATCCATAGTTTCCAAGGCCATAAGGTCCAAACCATCCATAGTTTCCAAGGCCATAAGGTCCAAACCATCCATAGTTTCCAAGGTCCAAACCATCCATAGTTTCCAAGGTCCAAACCATCCATAGTTTCCAAGGTCATAAGGTCCAAACCATCCATAGTTTCCAAGGTCCAAACCATCCATAGTTTCCAAGGTCCAAACCATCCATAGTTTCCAAGGTCCAAACCATCCATAGTGTCCAAGGTCATAAGGTCCAAACCATCCATAGTTTCCAAGGTCCAAACCATCCATAGTTTCCAAGGTCCAAACCATCCATAGTTTCCAAGGTCCAAACCATCCATAGTTTCCAAGGTCCAAACCATCCATAGTTTCCAAGGTCCAAACCATCCATAGTTTCCAAGGTCATAAGGTCCAAACCATCCATAGTTTCCAAGGTCCAAACCATCCATAGTTTCCAAGGCCATAAGGTCCAAACCATCCATAGTTTCCAAGGTCCAAACCATCCATAGTGTCCAAGGTATGACCTAGGGCAAGTCCCCTACCCTAAGGGCATGACTAAGGGCCTGTAGATGCACATGTAAATTTATCTTCCCATGCCCATGAAATATATACTGATACATGGGTATAGGCAAGGGATCTTAACAGTTTCCAAATTGTGACCCAGTGGCAAGCCCCAACCACAGGTGCATAACTCAGGGCCAATGTTGGATGAATATGTGAATTTATCTCCCCATGCCAGTTAAATGTATATATAGTCACAGGGATGGAATCATAACAGTTTCCAATCTATGACCCAAGTGCAAGTCCTTTACATTGCGGGCATGACCCTGGGTCTGTATGGATTTATTTCTGATTTCACCTCCTGATGTCCGTCAGACCTATATATGTGATAGCTCAGTACACTAACTTAGCTGTTATTGCATTTTACTGTAGTCCCCAATAAAATAATTAATATTTTTTCTGATTTTTCCTGGAGAAATGCTGAGCAGTGAAGAACGTTACCAGCATTAAATGTTTACTAAATTCAACCTCTTGGCTTTCACATAGAATGATAATGCAAACTTGTGCAAATCACCATGTTCTGGAAGGTCATATGCACTAAATATTCCCATCATTTCATGGAAATGCAACTGTTTCCAGAAAATGAAACAAAATCTATGCCAATTATATATATATGTTGTGTCCAAGTAGAATAGTCTTGGAGCATCTGAACTTCACTAATGCAATAGAATTCATCAAACAAAACAAAAATTTAGGAAATATATAAGGAACTCAATGAGTGTAATGATTCCTTGAATAGCATTATAGGGAAAAATTCAGGGTGAACACATTTTTGTTATAATTAGGCATCCTAAATTCATGCACAGCTAATTATTGTATGCATGTAAATGAAATAAGTAAAATAATCAATTATGTGGTGCACATTTAAAAAATGCAATGATGAAAAATAAACCATTTTCCTTTTTGCAGGCTGGAAGCATCAGATTTAGACATGATTTCTTTCTTACAAATGTATCTAGAATATACACTAATTTGTCAAATGGTTGCATAGTTTTGACTTCAATGGAAACTTCATATGGATGCAAACAAAGCTTGACTGTCTAGTTGTTTTTCTAATGTGTTTTCCTCACCCTTGGGGTATACTGCTGTAGTGTAAATAGGATACATTCAGCTGGTTTAGTTGACTAATGTGGCTACCTCACCCTTGGGGTATACTGCTGTAGTGTAAACAGGACACATATGGGTTTCATTTTTCTAATGTGTTGTCTTCACCCTTGGGGTATATTGCTATAATATAAATTGGACACATGTTGATGGTTCAGCTCTCTAATGTGTTTTCTTCACAATTGGCATATACTGCTATAGTGTTAGGACACATGTGGATGGTTCAGTTCTTCCACTTTGATTAGACCCTGCTATTTTGTTCAGGCTCTGGCATCATAACTGGACAAGAATCATGAACTCAGGCATTTCTTTACCATTTTCTAAAGAAAAGAGATTGGTTCATCTAATCTTATCTATATGAAATAAAAAAAAACTATTTTAAGGCATACATTAGAGCTCTGGTGTGGTCAGTTGTGATGAAAATATCAAATTTTGCATCAAATTATAAAATTCATCATTCTAAACAGTCTAATTATAGTCTGACAATTGGAATTGAACATAAAACTGAGTTCATGGCACTCATTTTGGTGCCAATGTTTAGGCAACTAATATTTATGCAGATTTATTTCTCAAAATGCATTATGGATCTCAGAACTTCTCATATTTCAACACAGATGCACACAAGTGATATACTTTCTCCAGATACATTTACTTTTAAATTAAATGTGCCATTTAAAATATTTTGGGGCATCTTATTCCAAAGCAACAGCCTAGATGGAGATTATGGACAAAAAAAGTTAACATTTTTTTTTCTTCATTTATTGAAAGTTTGATATATAAAAAATATACCAAAATTGAATAATACTGGCCTTTACAAATTAAATAATAATTCATTTATAAAAATGTATTCTAACTGAGCTTAACAACATCAAGAAAGTTTCATTCTTTTTGATGAGTATGGTACCTATGGCACCATACAAGAGTCCACTTAGACAACTTTCTTGTAAGATAAATTGTACTCTGAGCAAGCCACATTGACAAGTAAATACAAAAAGAACTTCACAGTTATGTTTCAATGCTGCAACAGATACAGAAAAAGGAAATTCATGAAATAGCTGCAATTTCTGTCATCTCTTCAAGATATCTCTATACTAAATGAGCTAAGGCACTACATTCAATTGTAGTCTCTTAGAAAATCATTCAGATTTTTTTCTGATTCTTCTTGGAGATTTGCTGACCAGTGAAGACTGTTACTTGTATTCAGTAGAAAATATCATTTAATGCAATAACAGAAAATAAAATGATTGGTTTCAGTCTCTTGGCTTTATGAAGGATGAGAAAGCAAACAGGTATGATTAGGCCTGTTCCAGAAAGGTCACTTGCACCAAATATTCCAGTTGTTTCATTAAAATGCAACTATTTCCAGAAAATGCAACATAATAATTTCTGATTTTTTTATGTGCTATATCCAAATTAGTGCCTAACACAACTAAGATAGTCTTGGTGCATCTGAACTTATAACTAATGCACTGGATTTCATCAGAGAAGTGGAAAAATGAAGGAAATATATAAAAAAAATTGGTGTAGTGATGTCTTATAGAGTGTGGATCTCAAAAGTTTCCAAGTGATGATCCAGGGGCACCTGCCCCTGAAGCAAGCCTGATATTGCTCACCTGGCACACACTGGTCTAAAAGGCACATATAGTAATAATGTAGATGCCTTGGGGTGAAATGCACCTATGTCAAGATAATTTCCAGCTATTTGGTAGAAATTGGTGGTATTTGACATGTTGTTTAACTATGTTTCTATTTTAGGTTGCTTCAGCTGAATTAGATAGTGGATTGGCATATTTTCTATCAATGTGAAAGGTGTTCATACTAGGACTCTATCACATTTGGCTTGATATGGTAAGGCAGTTTTGGAGAGAAAGTCAATATATATATATCACAACAGCCATACTTGATGCGAGATAAGTATCATTTGTAAGTTTTCCACATTTGTTTTCCCAAACCAAGTTTGATAAAAATTGGCTAGGCTATTCTGATGAAGTTGAAACTAGGTTTTCTATATGGCTGCTATGCAAGCCACATCATTACTAGGGGAGCCACTCAAGACATAATTCTGATAAAGCATGTCATAAGAAACACTCTTAACAAGTTTGTTAAAAACTGGTTCAGCCATTCTCGAGAAGTCAAAAATAGGTTTCCCATATGGTTGGTATGGAAGTTGCACCATTGCTAGGGAGCCACCCCAGACAAAATTGTAATAAAGCATGTCTGAAGAAACACTGCTACCAAGTTTGATTGAAACTGACCCAGCCATTCCAGAGTATAAGTTGAAAATATGCTTTCCACCTGATTGCTATGGAAGCCACACCATTGCTAGCGAAGGACAGTTTAATAGAACATGTCCTAAAAAATACTACTACAAGTTTCATCAAAATTTGTTTGGCTGTTCTGGAGAAGAAGCTGAATGTATGTTTTTGATATCATTGCTTTGAAAGCCACTCTGTTGCTATGGGAGTCGCCATGGACATAATCTTAACAAAGCATGTTCAAGAAAGCACTTCTACAAAGTCTGATTGAAATTGGCTTATCTGTAAAGTTTAAAGATAATGGCAAAACAAGGGAGCAGTTAATCATACATGATATACATAAGTCAGGGTCTCAAACTTTTCTCATTAGATTCAAAAGAAATGCTACAAATGAGTGTAATATACTCTGTACAATATGAAGGATACATATTATACCTAGAAACCACCATTAGTACACTTTACATGCCCTCTTGATCAAGGTGTATTCTGTTTCTGTAGGAAGTGTTTGCATGTTTTGGCTTTAAAATTATTTATGTTTGTTTCAGACCTAATTATTGTTGGGAATTCATTCCGTAAGACAACACCAGAGTAGGAGAATTTTTTTTTCTCAGTGTTTTTGTTTTTTGCCAAGGAGCAACACAAGTGTCATTTGTAATTGATCTTAGCTGAGGTCCTTCAAGTACTTGTTCTAAAGAAGAAGTCGAAAATAGGCTTTTCACATGGTTGCAATGGAACCAACACTATTACTATGAAAACCAACATGGACAAAATTTGAATACAGCATTTCCGAACAAACATTCCTACCAAGTTTTATCAAAATTTACTCGGCCATTCTATAGCAGAAGTCAAAATCAGGTTTTCCACCTGGTTGCTATGTCAGCCACACCATTGCTAAAAAAGCCACTCCAGACCAAAAATTTTGATGATGTTCTAACAAAGAATCCTACCAAGTTTTATCAAAATTGATTCAGCCATTCTATAGAATAAGTAAATTCAGGTTTTCCACCTGGTTGCTATGAAGGCCACACCATTGCTAAAGGAGCCACCCCAGACAAAATTTAGCTGGAGTATGTCCTAACAAACAATCCGAACAAGTTCTGATAGAAAATGGCTCAGCCATTCTGGAGAAGAAGTCAAAAATAGATTTTGTATATGGCTGCTATTTAAGATATACCATTGCTAGGGGAGCCACATCATAATGTTGATAAAGCATATCCTAAGAAACGTTCCAACCAAGTTTGATCAAAACTGTCTCAGTCATTCAACAGAAGGAGTCAAAAGTATGTTTTCCACATGGTTGCAAAAGAAGCCACACTGTTGCTAGGGGAGCCACTCTGGACATATATTTTGATAGAACACATCCTAAGAAACATTTCTACAAAGTTTGATCAAAACTGGCTCAGCCAGTCTCCACACTGTTGCTGGGGAAACCACCTGGAACAACATTTTGGTTGACCATGTCCTATGCAATACTCCTATCAAGCTTGATCTGAATTGGCCCATGGTTTTTTAGAAGATGTTGAAAATAGCATTGTTGATTGAAGGTGAATAATGCACAATGGACGACAGATGACACATTCCACCAAAGAGTGTGGGGATAATCAGGTATTCAGATATAACAACACACTGAATATGCTAAAGTGCTGAATATAGATATATAGAAGGATATATATAAATACATTCCTTAATTTCTGAACCTCTTTATTTCTTTCACAGTATTTCATTTGTGTCCAGTGAAATGCAACCACCTGTGTAAAACAATTAAGACATAAGACATACATGAACATGTATACTGCAACAATGACATTGCACTTTAAGTAGTATTTGACTCATATGTTCCAGACATTTAATACTGTTTTAACAATCTGAGGCATAACCACTGAGCAAGTGCCTTGTGGGTGGAAATCAAGATGAATGAGATACATCGGAAAGCCCTTCTGAAGAACAAAAATGTGTTTGTACAGGACATTACGGTAACTGAGAGTTTTCTGAATGCTCTGCATGAGAAGAACATCTTTGATGAAGAAATGCTGGAGATGATAAAGGTATTTACTTTACTGGAAATGTGTTAAAGGAACACAGAAGCCCAATCATACTGCCTGAAATGTTCTAAATTCAAACTTTAACAAAGATGTTATGGGCAAGCAAGAATAAGACTATATGCACCCCACCACCACTACAGTGGGTACACAAGGGAAAGTTGAATATTTTTTTCTCACTGCCATATATAGACCTTGACTATTTTACTCATGCACATCACAGTCGTAAAAGAGACCCTTCATATCAAGCACCAACCTGTGAGAAATTAAACACTTGGTACAGTAAAGATGGTCATATCTTGGCTTAGACCAGATCCAACTATGCTGTTGTGCTGGATGGCTACTTGTTTTATTTAGGATTTAACTATTTCATCTAAGCAGGGGTGTATGTATATATATATATATATATATATATATATATATATATATATATATATATATATATATATGTATAGGATGATGTAAATTGTTTCTTCCCCTGATGAAGAGCTTGTTTAGCTCGAAATGTTGGGACACTGTTTTGTATTTGTGCCGTTATCAATTTTTGTGTCGTTTATATATATATATCCCATTATTTATATTTATTGACTGATAAATTTTATAATCTGGTCATTGTATCTGTCCATTCATTGGTCTGTCTTTCTGTCTTTATTTTTTTTATGATCATGTGGTGTGCAACTACTTGCAGCTTGTGTCAACTGTACTTAAACATCATTGTTCAAATGTGTATGATTTGATGATTTGTTTCCATTTATCTTCAAAGTGGTATTAGTCCTACAGACATATTTCTAGCCATGTATGCGTTTATGTAAATATTACAGGTGGAGAGGACTCCAAGTGACAAGGTGTACAAGCTACTGGAGTTGTTGCCAAGACGTGGTCCTAATGCGTTCAACAGCTTCCTATTGATTCTAAAAGACAAGTATGACTGGCTAGCCACCAAATTGCATGACACTGTACAGGAGCTGATGAACCAGAAGACAGCACAGCCTGGACAATCAGGTATTTATGAATGCATAATATTACCACATAAATGTAATTCCCCACCAAAAAGCATTGTATGGATAAATAGTGAATAAAATATAAAACTGTCAACAACTTGAACTTCTAATATAACAATTACAGACCTTCACAACACATGCTTTTCAGTATTTATCTCTATAAACACATTTGTTTATTTCTCTACAGAAAGTTCGCTTGATATTTACATTCTTTGAACACACCTAAACCTTACAAATGAAGTTATCTATCTCATTTCTCCATGTTGATGTCATGAGAATGTGACACCACTGTGATATCATAGGTATGTCTAAAAATTAATTATATTAAGCAATAATTTTAAAGATTGCTGAGCTGCCTCATCTCAAAATGATTTCATTATCAATGTCTATGCACAATATTTTACAATTACAAAATATATTACTTACTTCATACCAAAACGATCCTTTAAATCATTGTAAAAGAATTAAAATATGTGATGTTCTTGCAAAGCTAATGGCAACATAGCTTCAGTTTAACACTTTAGATACCAAGAACACAGATAAACAGGGTCACAGCTAAGAACTGCAGACTCAACAAAATAAAACCGGATATAGCAGACCAGTTAGAGAAATTCTGGCCAAGATAAAAATATAATCTGCCTTAGTATATAACTCCATTTAGAAGAGACAGCTCATAAAGGACACCATTTATGAATCTTTTTCTTTAAAGCTGTAACACAGTTGTGTTGTGACCTTTATTCCAAGTCTTTCTTTCTAAATTCTGTAAATTGTCTCCCTTATTTTGGATTATATATATATTGTTAAGGCTCTAGGTCTTAAAAATAAGTAACAGAAAGAAAGTGAAACCAAGAATGTATGTAATATCAACAAGCAATTAATTTCCCTATACTACAAGATGAAAATTCAAAATGACACTTACAGTTTGTGAATTAAATTCCAAATATATAGAATGTTCTGAATGAATTCCAATAGTCTTGAATGTCCTGATATACCATGATGATACAATCCAGAATGTCTTTTAATAAGTTCACAAAAGTCCCAAGTAATATATTAATCCAAAAGTCAATAAGCACTTATTAATTCCAGTGAAGGTTTAAATATATAATTCTTCTCAAATGATATCTGAGTTCAATGGCACAGTGTCAAATCTGATCACAAAATGATTCCCAGACTGATCTTAAAACCGGAATGAAGTTAATGCGTATCAAGTCTCTATTGTATTATATACATATTTCTAATTACCCACATCATAACAGGACGCAAGTCATTCTATGAAAAAAACCCAGCCTAATAGCAAATAAGACCAGCCTTGAACTCAAATGCGGTCAACAACCATATTTTTAAAGTACAAATAAGTAGAGCCTTACTATAATGGATAAAGTTAAGCATACATTAAAGATTCAATATATATAACTATATATATATATATATATATATATATATATATATATATATATATATATATATATATAAATGTGAGGTTTGGAAGGTTCATGAATGATGGCTGACCAGAATAGCCAACCAGACACATTAAATACTGACCAGGGCTGACTCTAAATCCAGTGTTAAAACTGAGGCTGGTCAGTGGCGTGAGTTAATTAGCATTTGATTTGCTTATTTATTTATTTTGTACCCACACCACTCTTCAAGACAATGTGGGGACTATATGATTCTGCCCCTCTACATATGCATGCTAGAGTGCATGCATACAATATGTGCATGTATAATATCACACAACTATGTCAGCATTATTTAATACAAAGATTCTGAGAATTCTAGTGTCACTCGCATATGTTTTGAGCTGGAGTATGCAACAGTCAGAGAATTTATACCTATCCAGTGAAAGCAGAGAAATTAGTGTGATGTAACAGATATATTTGAAACAAAATGCTGCTTTGCTGTAGATTTCTTGTTAAATAAATTTTACTATTTAAACAACTGCAATGGCTTGCCATTACAAATCCAATGCTTTTCACTGCATATTCAGAGACCCGCCCCCCCCGCCAAACAGTAACTTAGGGGTTATAACACAAAATCCATCATATAAATGATGTGTCTTCTTGCCATGGCTGCATGTATGAAATTTGGTCAGATACTGTTTGAAAATGTCATTGTAATTTTAAAGTTTTGTACATTTGTCCTTTGACCTTCTCTCAGGGACCACATATGAAGGAGCCAATAATGACATCACTCTTGCAAATGGCTAACATATGGGCAACATAACATTAAAGTTTCTATTAGACTACAATGTTTACATATGTAAAATGGCTAAGGTTAGTTTACTGTCTGCAAACATTTACAAATTTGATAATTGTGTAAACAAAACAGCATGTGGCTGTCACTGACACAGAAACTACACATTCCAATTAAACAATTATATATTTCCACATCTATAATGCTCAGGGTAAATGTTTAGTAGGATTTTTCTGTTAATTCTTTTCTTAAAGTAAAGATGATTTTCACATCAAATGTAGCATCACAAGAAAAAAAAAACAAAGTTGATGAGAATTGGTTGTACTGCACATTACTCATCAGTTTGATTTACTGATAATGTTTCCACAATACATTATTTGCCATTGAAAAAAAGTCCTAACAGAAGCTTTGATTAGCAAGATTTTATTTTTAAAGAAACACCATTTCAAGTTGGCAAACCACTGCACAGTTACTTTGTCATTGTATATTCTGCATAAAGCATCCTATGCACATGTGATTGCAGTACCTCCAGCTGCATTATCAATTATTTTCATCATGGACATACAGCAAATGCAACAATCACCTGTAAGTCTAATATGCAGATTGAGGGAAAGGTTGAATTTCAGATCGATTCAATTAAACTGCATCAGTCTGGTTATAGTAAACCTGAAGTACACATTTAGAAATTTTGGTAAACATTGCGGCTTTAAGTTTCATGAACTTCTACCAAGCGTTTAAGATGTGGTGATGGACAGATGGAGGGTATCACAATATCCCTGATGCTTTGTAAACCAGCATGAGGATAAAGATTATTTTGACCAATTCGACCAAAACTATGTTAATTCTATACAGATAATTTGCCAAGCTCCTTAAAAATACTTATTTTCGAATTAAAGTTACCTCCATTTTCGAGGAATAATTTTTTTTATCACATCAGAATTGTGAGAAAAAATGGACCTAATGAGACATACTCTCCAGAAGTAAAATGCAAAATTGAAAATTCTGCATGAATTCACACAGAGGCCATTATTGGACCCTAACAACCCCTAAACAAATCCTTGATGTTAGTTAATTAAGCACACAAAAGTCTGGAATTTCTCAAATTGCAAATTTGTAAAAATCTGTTAATGGGATCATAGAGAGTTTGCCCAAAAACAGTTTGTAAATTGTCTGGTGGAGTTTGCACACAAGTTTTTTTAGTATGTTATCTTTGCGCTTTTTTTTTCTCTCTATGCAGAAGTAACCTCACAAAAAACATCTGTACAACAATCCCATGATCCTGATATCAAAACCAAAGTAGGGACCTTTGTGCACAAACAATTTGGCCAAAGCAAGAGAATACACCAGACAGACATAAAGGCCATGGAAAAGTGGCTCACAGTCGAGATACAACAAGAACGAAAACGTGTTCAGCTTTATTCCGGTGACTGTGAAGATGCCAATAATACTATAGAGAAAGCCTCCAGTCCAGAGCCTTCAGATGTCCTACAGGCTGAGTTTCAAAACAAATTGAATGAACTCCACAAAAAATGTGAACCTCATTTGAACCTAGTTCAACACGAGATAAATAATAATGAGGAAGACAAAATATCTCCTTGTGATACTCCTAGAGACATCACTCTGGCTGTTATTGAAACTGACCTTGATTTTATAGTTAATAAGCTTGCAAAATTAGAAAGCCAAATTACACAAATGCATGAGCTTTTGGATGACCCTGAGAAAAAGTCTTTAACTATAAACCTGGTTAATGAAATGAAGAAGCAACATCAACAATATGAAAAAGAACTCAATCAAGAAAAGCAGAAAACTGAAAACATGCAGACAGAGCTGGACAACTATTCAAAGCATATAAACAAGCTTGAGTTATTGAAACAACAAATGAGAAGTCAGCTAGATCTAAAAGATAATGAGATAGTAAAATTAAGACATGAAAATGCACTCCTTCAAAAGAAATATGAATCCCTTCATCAGATCCATATGCAACATGCAGAGAAAGAGAAAACATTAGAAAACTTGAGAAAACTAGCAAAAGACCTGCAAGAATCAAGGTTGAATAGTCAAAATGCTAATTATCGAAAGAAGATGAATTTAATAGTACCACAGACAAAGAAAGCATCAAGAACTGGGGCAACAAGACAAGGTTCGAAATTCAATCAACAGTTTCAATACAACAGTCAAAAAGGAAAAACAGGAAAGACATCACCAATAAGAAAGCTGCCACATCTCAGTTCCAACAAACCTTGATCACAAACATGTGAACTGTGGACTCTCCAGTAGAACCATATAGACATGGAGATACATCAAATTTTTTCATGACACACTGTTTATGGCCTGGAAAAATAGTCTTTAGGATCTGAGCAATTATATGCCAATACATTTATAGCAAAATATCAACAACAAAAAGTGAACAGGCCTGAAACACAAAACATTTGAAGTACAAGACACAGACTTGTTGGAAATCCCAGTACCAACAAAGATCATTCTACAGCCATAGTACCACCAGAGATCATTCTACAGTCATCGTATCGTCAGAGACCATCCTAGTCATAGTACCACCAGAAACTGTCATACTGCCTCAACACAGACAGAAGTTGTGAGTGATCATCAGGAACAAGTAAAGTCAGATGTGACTAATTTATTTTCTACAAAGAATATATGACTCAAATATGCAAATTTATTGTTATACTTGTGCAATACTCAAGAAAAATTTATTGTATAATTACTTTTTAAAAAATAAATTATTTATTTTGAAAATATTGTTTCAAAAATTGATATGACTTGCATGGAGTGAAGTGAAAAAAAGTAGAGGAGAGTGCGAGTATACCAGTGGTAGTCTAGTGTTCTGTGTGAATGTGTGTAAGTGTGTGAAAAAGTGAGAGATATAGAGAGAAGTTTCTGTTGGACTAAAAATGTGTGAAAGTGACCACATAGCTTATATGTGGGTGTGACAAGTACCAGTATAAGAAGCAGGTAGACAGACAGTTTAAGACCATGTTTTAGAAAAATTTAGCTTTAATGAAAATCTAAATTTAAATTTTTATAAGCACTTTATTTATTTTGTCTCTGTTACAGTTTATAAAATTACTATTAAATACAGGAAAAACATCAAATAAACTCAACACCTGCCAATTAGCATTAAGTTCATCCTCAAAGCAATCATGGCTTTTTTTTTTTGGCTTTTTCTGCCCAAGTCATCTAGGAGTCTAAAGTTTTGACAAAAATAACATCAATGATATGCATCATGTCATAAAGCTAATCTTATTAAGAAAGTAACAGTATTTGATGTTCTCCATAGCACATGGCCATTTTAAAAAAACATCAATTTCAATTCTCTGGACTCATCAAATAGTCTCAAGCATAGTTTTTCAATGCAGTAGGACATGTGAATATATTCTGGTAGCCATGTTGCAGCTACGTGCCACTCCAATGAACTAAAACCAGCCTGCAGCCTTAATCAGGAATTAATTCTCAAAATATCTGAGCATTGGAATTTTTACGCAACTTGATTTTCACTTTCATAGTAGAAGGAGGCAAAGTGTAATGGCACATTAGGCAACTTTTTTCTCCAAGATGACCTGTAGGATGGTCTCTGACCACACAAGAAAAAGCTTCAAAAACTAGCATTAAAGTTTCATAGCTGTCTAAAGTAGCCAGTGCTTGATAATTCATGCAATAATTATAAGAAGCTTTCGAGATATCTGATCTTGAAGTTTCAAGTAAGTTCTCAGTCTTGAAAGGTTTATGAATGCAAAACCAGTAACAAAGGTAATAGAATAATGCTTTAAATTCTTATCCTGATTTTGTCTGAGTGCAAATTATCACACATATGACATTCAAGCTGTAGTGCACCATTCCCTTGCTGCTTTTCTATTGCAATCAAACCTGTCAATAGTGGTCACCCATGGTAAAAATCCAAACTAACCTTTAAACACAGGTAACCTCTCTATGCAGGTTCACCTTTCAAACTTGGTTTTGAACAAATACCATGCACTAAATCATACCTGCCATATTCCCAGACTGTGTTGGAGGGTTTTTGAGACCCAAAAAGTGTGTTTTAAGGTCCCATGGGGAAGGTTGTCCATGCACATGACTCAAAAAAAGCGACGTTGTCCAATAGAGAATAAGCAATTTTTTCATATAAGCCTATGGAAAAAAATTGGAAATTCATATCTGAATAAAAGAAAATAACTTGTCTGTTTTATTTAAAGCATTTAATACACTTACAAAATGAAAAATTAGTAGACTTGTCACTGTCAAATATCATTACAACACACATACACATATTTGCAAACACTCACACATTCACAACCACACTGACATTAAATAAAAACATACACCAAGTTTCTGTCTCTAAAATCCACTGGATCTCAAAATATAGGGTGAATTAGATGCAGTCTTTGTGGTTCTCAATAGTTTAATAGGGGGTTTGAAGGTAATGCAAGTGTCATTTGTGTTCATCTTTGCATTCATTAGAGACTGGATGATAACTGTTGTTCAACTTCCCTGCTGGATTCTCTGAGCGAATCCTGGTCAGAACGACCATAATGTTAGCATTGTCAGAACTGTATCTGATGCAGTTTGGCCACGAGATATGCTTGTCTCTTTAGAAAAAAGAATATACAACACATTTGGGACTGACCTCTTCATTGGGGGAAAGGGGAGGGACATAATATTTTAAAGTTTAATGGGGGCCTTCCAGGTAATACAGCAGTAATAAATGCCTCTGTCCAGTACAGGTGTTAACACTTTATCAACACAAATCAACTGTGCAAACACGAGTGTGTGCTTATTATCGTCTTTCAATCAACCTTTTTTATAGCTAAAATCATCCTGAAAAGCATAGATCAATTAATAGTTGGTATTTTAACAAGATTATGATAATGAATAATAATAAAGACAACTAATCGGAATGTCGAATATGTTCTGGTTTGTCCCAATGTTATATACAGGTGGTGCTGCTATTCGACGGATGTTGTACACTCCAGAACAATTTGTCGATATGGTGTTTGCAGTATGTGCAAAAAATTAAATGCTCCCTCATGCTGCTGTGCTTCACAAAGTCAAACTGCGTCAACCAGGAGTTCTGAAATTTAGTTTTGCTGGGCTTTGCTTGCTTCGCTGATAGTTTGTTGCTTCCTGAATCACAGAAAATATGCTTTTACATTTTGCCTTAAAAAATGAATCACACTTGAACACTATCCTGACAACTGAAGTAATAATACTTTGCATTTCATATACCGAGTAAAATCTTACTTCAAAGAAACGTTGCCGCTGTTCACAAACTTGCCAATAATCTTTAATACAGATGGCTTAAACATTCTCATTCAAGGCAATGATGTGCAATAACTTTTGTTCTTCAACACAAATCTCTTTGAATTACCTATAACCTAAAATGAATTGGGCTGTTCCACTTTATGAACTTTACCTATGCAAATTAGTCTAATGGGCTCCCCCACAGCAGTCTTCAAAGGACTTAACACATCACCCTAGCTACTGTCAGCCAATTAAGTAATACCTGATGAAATGGTATCTGTTTATACCTAATTACCTTGCCTTTTAATTGCCTCTGTGACAATTAGCTGTATAAACTGCCCGAAGGATAGTTTTACATGAGCTCTAAACAGGACTGTTTACTATTTATACATGCTACATGTTACGGGCATATATTGAGGTGGTGGCTTTTTTTATTCTGAAGATTACTGAAAATTGTGTTTTTCAAAACACGACTGTGTCAGGGAGTTTGGGAGCAAAAAATCGTGTTTTTAGCATGACATGTCACATTATGGCAGGTATGACTAAATACCATTCAAATTATTATTATTATTATTATTATTATTATTATTAGTATTACATATGAAAAGATTTAGTTTAGTGTACTATTCAACAAAATCATAAAATACATGTATATGTATATGTTGCTCTCACCCAAACTTATGTTCCACACAAGATTACTGTATCTGGCTCATTTTAATCCAGCTTATACGTTGAATCACTGACTCGAAAAACAAAAAAAAATGACTAATCTTGATTTGTTTTGTGCACTGTGACAAAACAGTAATTTCACTACTAACTGAGAGCTTATGTATGACTGTGAAACTGAGGACTGACTCTTTGTTCTGCCATTTTGTATAATTAGGCTTTGAAACAGCTGTTAACACTTGAGACAATATATGGATTAGCCAGGATTTTCCATGGCTGTAGGAACCCTGAAATTACTATGGTGGAAAGGATTGGGTGAAAATGTTTGTTTTGATTTCAAAATGTTTGCATTATTTTTGTTGTTCACTTGTTTCCGCCTGAAAAATAGCTGGTCAGCTGGCCACATTATGTGTGGGTTCTGATTGACCCTTATGGGGAACCTTACCACCCATAGACTATATGATCATCAAAAGGACTATATTGGTCCTTATGTGTCAGCAGATACAGAACACCGTCATCTAATATGTTAATTGTGTAAGCCTATATTTTTGAAACTGGAGTCCCCAAAACAAACACAAAACACAGAGTACTTGCTAACATTCAGCCAGATCAGGGTCTATGTGTTCAACTTATTACTCCTAATGAATGGCACAAACCCAGATCTGCCAGTTCATTATGCAATGGCAGATCAGGGTCTATGTTTTTTGCAGTTGGACTCAACTTATAAGTGAGTATATATGGTATTATTATTATACTGTAAAAATATTAATATTAGTACATCAATATTTTAGCACTTTCACACCTACAAACAATTTAACACTTATTAATGTTAATACATTTTCTAATTCAAGAAAATAAAAATACCAGTGTTAAGTAAAGTAGTAAATGAAAAATGTTTGCTTAGATTTAACCTCATGCACATTGGGCACTGTGCCAATAATGCTAACATTTTTCATGTGCTAATATTTGTCATTTGACAGTTTGTTAAAATAATGTACTCAATTCGTAATTTTTAGCATGTCACTGTCTTACCAATTTACTGAAAAAAGCATGACTCATTAAGTTGAAGTTCACATTTGCTTTAATTAAAATTTTCTGTCATTCATAATTTAATGACTAAGGGCTGTTCCATTTAAACATATATAGTACCAAGAGAAGGCATTTTTTATTTTAAATATATGTCAGGGTACTCTGATTACTCAAAGAGTTGAAATGAAAATGATACAAAATTTCTAAATTGTATCTATGGGTGACTACTCCATGTTGAAAATGCATTCCATAGGTCCTAAGATTGTTTTACTGGAACAGCCCTAAGAAAAGTAAACAAATAAACATGATAATATATATGTCATGTTTAAAAATACTGATAATTTGTGTCCATAATGTGCTAACAGGCATCTAAATTTAATGGGTTCATTTATACTTTTCTTTTTAATGAAACTAAAGGAAACTGAATATATCATAACTAATAGTTAACACTTTTTGTTTGACAATCATGATCCAAAAATTGATGAATAAATCAACTAAAAGTGGAAGTCATACATGTGGAAGATTTATCTCCCCTTCAGACTTCCCTAAAATGCAAATCCAACATATATAACTGAAAGAGTTGTAGGTGCTGTCAATGTTTTCTTCTTGACTTATGAAAACCTTTATAAGTTTTGTTATGATACAAATGCTTCCAATACTACTAATAATAATAATACACTGAACAGGAGGCCCAAGTGGGCTTGATGTTGCTCACATGTATACCTGGCATTTGTCAGAATGTGAATGCAAATTCACACACGTGTTGAAATTGTAGAGGGAAAAGAAAACCTTGAAGCACATAGCTACTACATTGTCTATTAATATTGGTGTCATTTATCTTCTTTCCTATACCATATATATATATATATATATATATATATATATATATATATATATATATATATATATATATAGAATCACTTTTCTCGGCATAAAAAGGATAAGTTTTTTGTACAACCAGCATTGTACTCTAATTCTCTACCTGCCCTTGGGGACTAGGTCCTGATTCATAACTTAGAACTTAGGCCCTGATTCATAACTTAGAAACTGTTAATAGCCCCACCTTTGAAGTATATACACTTACTTGGCATTACAAGGGGAGTAAATCTGTGCAGTCAGCATGGATCTGGATCTGTCCTTACCCCATGGGGCCTAGCCCTTGGAGTCATAACTTGGAAACCATTTATATCCCCCACCCAAGGAAGCTGTAGTGGCTCAGTGGTTAAAGTACTGGACTCATGACCAAAAAGACTTGCAGGATCGATTCCCACATTCTGATCAGTCTGGATCGACACAACCAAAATTCTCAGGAATTTTTATTTAAGGTCATTGGTTTCTTTGCTCTAAGTAATTAAATTTGGGAGTGTTTCAGGAGGAAAAATATTGTATTATTTAATTTATTTTTTATATTAAAAGCTAAAAATACAAAATATATGTTTAAAATAATATGTGATTAATGACACTGAATAAAATGCTTTAAACTAATACAAAATACCTCTGATAACATATAAACAACAAATGTTTCAGTTACTTTAATATGGTAATACTAGCAACTGTCAAACTCTATTTAATCAAATATGTCAAACTTGCTTCAAAATATTCAACAAATTCAAATGTGGTGAAATTTTAGCAATAAAATTTATAAACTTGAACATGGTATTTTTGCAAGTAATATGTTCATCTTGAAGCAAAATCTTTTTCTTGCACTAATTAAATATGCACACAAGTTTTGACACTTAGATACATTTACTGATGTGCATCAGAGACACACAACAATACTCTGGTTCGGTTAAACCCACTTTTAATTGTTTTGCCTAGAGGCTACATTGCATTACTTGTAAATTCACACAGTTTTTTCCTTGGTAAAAATTATCGGTGTGCATCTGAGACGTAAACAACAATATTTCTGGTCTGATTGGACTAAGCCTGCTTTAAGGCATTTTGCCTAGTGGCTTAAGTTAGATTTTCTTGGGCAATGAAAGTAAAGAGTCTTCTCTAAGGACACAGGGTGAATATAAAGTAATCAAGTAACAACCCATCTAAAGCTTGGAACTGGTAATGCAACAATCACACAATTATGGAATCTTGACAAAAATATGGATGCCACAAGTCTAGTGCATTGAAATAAAAATCAAAACCCCAAAAAATCACTGAACAAGCAAAATTCCAGGAATGGATGTTCACCAAATTTTTCATTGGAAGTAGGGGAGTATAGTTTTGTAGAGGAAGGGGCTAGGTGACAATTAAGATATATAATGAGTGAAAGTACATTTGTAATGGAAAACACCAACTGATGACATAGAACATTGACAATCGAAACCAGCTGATGTTTCATTGATATAAAGCAGCATACAAAATTTGATTAAAATAAAAAATTTGAAGGTTATTGTGCAAAAACAAAAGTATGTGTTTCAAACATTCAGTGAAAATAATAATAAAATGATCCCACAGAAAACTGATAATCACAGTCGACTGAGGTTATATCATTAGAAAGCTGCATAAACAAAATGTTTGAAATCCAATAATAATAGTTAAAGCAGTTGCTGTGCAGAAGCAAAAGTGGGTGGGTCCAATAATCAGGGGCCATAACTCTGCCAAAAAAATAATGTTGAACATTGAACATCAAACACAGTCAAGGTGTCATCAATATAAGGTCACATACGAAAGTCTGCTAATGACAATGAATGCTGACTATCGAACTAACTAAGGCCTCAAAAAAAAGCTGCCTACAAAAATTCATTGAAATCCAATAATAATTAATGGAGTTATGGTGCAGAAGTGAAAGTGGGTGGGTCTAACAATCAAGGGCTATAGCTCCACTAAACGATGATGTAGAATGCTGACAGCTGAACTCCGGCAAAGTCTCATCAATATCATGCTGGAATGCAATAATAATTAGAGAAGTTATTATGCAAAAATGAATGTGGGACTATTATAGATGAACAGAATGGCAAAAGGAGGGACAAACAGAAAGACCCAATTAAATATGCCTATTTTTCAATGAAAAGCAGGGGGGTAATAAACAATGAAGGTAAATCGAGTAACAAGTTACTTATCTGAAATGACAGACATATTTTTTATGATTCAAGTTTGGTAGTAATATTAAAAGCATATAAAATATATATCCTGGATACAATTTCTAAGCCATGTCAAATAAATCCTGAAAAGTAGGTCACTGCGACTATGCTATGATGAGCAATGGCATGTTCACCTCAAAATGCATCCAAATTGGAAATTTGGTGAAAATAAGTAAGATGTTGAAAATAAAGCCTGGACAGGTTAGTTAAATGGAGTAACTTGGTGCATGTATGAGAGAAGAAAGTGAATTCTTATTGCTGTAACTTTTTTAAAAATAACTATTTCTTATTTATTTAAATTAGAGGTGTGAAAAGGAAACAAAGTTTTCTAACAAATCTATGGACAAATGACACTTGTTTTAAAATGTCAGTGAAAAACCAATAAATCAACAGCAGGTAAAATAACAATGGAAATAACTCTTGAGTACAGGCATTTTGCCCATGGAGAGACCTAATTAAATGGTATTATCTGAAATCCCCACTGATGTTTACTGACCATGATAAAATTAACCTAGCTGGCTCAAAGCCAACTAAGCTACATTTAAATGAATTATTGTAACTCTGTTATAAATCTCTTGGCAGTTTTTTGTCTTGCTTAAGTGCTGAAACTTTGTCATAAAGAAGTTATGAGAGTATAAATATAACATTTTAGAATACTTCTAATGAAGTTTACTTATGTGGCTATATCAAAAAGGTTTCTTCTTTAGAACTTGATCTGATATTGTTCAATAGCCTTGTAGATGATTTATTTTTAGCTATGACTTATGTACAACAGACCTATTGATTCTAATTACTGATCTGAAAGGATGAGATAGCCAACAAGTAGCTAACATAAATATAATCCACTTTAAAAATAATCAAAGTGTAAGTGACTTCACAAAGAATTAATTTATCCTATTATACTGAAATTGCAAATATTCTACAATAAGCTTTTTGCTAAATCTATATTCTTCTAGGACTGTCATGTTGCTAAACTTATATTTAACTAGTCTGTCATGTTGCTACATCTATATTTTACTAGGACTCTCATGTTGCTACATCTATATTTTTCTAGGACTGACATGTTGCTACATCTAAATTTTACTTGGACTGACATGTTGCTACATCTAAATTTTACTAGGACTGTCATGTTGCAACACCTATATTTTACAAGGACTGTCATGTTGCTACATCTAAATTTTACTAGGACTGTCATGTTGCGACACCTATATTTTACAAGGACTGTCATGTTGCTATACCTATATTTTACAAGGACTGTCATGTTGCGACACCTATATTTTACAAGGACTGTTATGTTGCGACACCTATATTTTACTAGGACTGTCATGTTGCGACACCTATATTTTACTAGGACTGTCATGTTGCTATACCTATATTTTACTAGGACTGTCATGTTGCGACACCTATATTTTACTAGGATTACTGGTATCATGTTTCTGTGCCTATATTTTACATATTGCTACAATTCTATTTTACTATAACTGTCATGTTGTACATCTCTATTTCAGGGCATTACCTAAGCGCCAGTAACTGGGTATTTTACCTGCCTAAATCCTGCCAAAGCAACTGGCTACTTTTTGCTGCCCCCTTACACCCATTGGGGGAGTACCACCAAACCCCCGTTACTTTAAAATCTTAACCTGCTACTTCCAATTTTATGGAATGCCCTGTATTTTGCTAGCAGAATCATGTTGTACATGTGCCTCTCAGTTGTTGTTGCTGATTATATAAGTTTAAATTTTTACATAACCAATTCTTTCATGTATACAGTTTTTAGTTTTTTTAAAAAAAATCAAATATGAGTTCAAATATGATAAAACAAAATTGGCAGATCATAATAAATGTTTGGCAAACATTTCAAAGAAATTTATCAAAAGAATAAAGAAATTATGGCAAGCCTTAGTGCACCAACAAATGCATTCTTTCAATTAGAATATTTCAAAAATTCCTTGTCATCCATTTACCTGTGCTACTCTAATCCAGACAGTTTGTTGTACAACAGAAGGTGTTCTATTTTCTTTCCCCTCTTTTTAAAAAAAGCAATAATAACTGTTGTAGGGTATCATCGAGTAAAAAAAGGATAAATTGATTGGAATTCATTTCATCATCAACTATCATATTCAAAAAGCCTGGTTTGGCTGCCTCAGTGTACCCTTGAGAAAGGCAATAACAGATTTTAAGATGAAAGTGGTGCCAATTTGATATCCATATTGTATGTCAGATCAGCAACATTTTTATTTGGGACCAACCTGACATATTAAGAAGTTTCTTTAGTGAAAACCCCATGCTGATAGATCCATCCGTCAAGGAGGTGTAGCCATAACAAGATTATCAAGATGACCTCCATGGTGGTCATACTAGATGTCAGTTTCGCAAAATTTTCATTTAGGACCAGTTAGACATCATAAGAAGTCTTTTGTTGAAAACCACATATGACCATCTGTTAGGAAGAGTAGTGATAAAAAGATTTTCAAGATGGCAACTGTGCCAGACATACTGGTTGTCAGAGTGGCACCATTTTCATTTAGGACCAGTTAGACCTTGGGATGAATGTGTGTGTAAAATGCAATCATCCAAGTAGTTTTGGAGGAGCAGTGATTACAAACTTGTGCTAACAGATGGATGGACAATGGACGGATGATGGACAGACAACAGGCCATCCCATAAGTTCTTCTGGTCTATGACCAGTTGAAAGCCACCAGAGCATGAAAAGTATGTTACTGCGATATAATATATATTCCATGGTGAGTGGTACCCTCCAAGATGAATATACATATCAAATTTCATAACTGTACATACAACAGGATCAAAGAAACTGAGCTAAATGCAAAAACAATTTCAATGCCTATGCCAACAACAGCAACAGTGACAATGGCAATGACAATGATGATGACAACTGCATCATAAAAGTGATCCTTATGTCTCATCTCTGCTTCCCAGGTGAGATATATAACTGTGAGCAATTTCTGCTGGTTGTGGGTACTCATCCCTGGATCAAATTACTTATAAAGTTAAGTTGTTGTACATACAACTGTCTAAGATTAATCTGACTGAATAGATATACAATGATACCACTCGGACTCCGTACTCAAACTTTAGTAAAACAAAAACATGTTTCTGGTCCCAAATGTTTCCATCTTTAATTTCAATACATTTGAACTCAGTAAACAGAAACCCCTCTATTTTTGAAACCAAAAGACATTTTCGATCTCAAATGTCCATTTGACACCCAAATGAACCCATTAAGCCAGAACTTAATCAGAACTTCAACATGAAGTCTAAAGCAATGCAGAGTAAAATAAATCCCAACATAAAAACACCTACAGAGGTTATAAAATCCTAATTATTACTGATATCGATTTTAAAAAAAACAACTTTCTATGCAGAGCACAAATTATTGTGTAAATTAAGCAGATTGGACAAAGCTGACATAGGATATGCATATTATTGACACAGAAATGAAACCGAGGTAAATATGTTGGCAACAACGGTTTCATGTTTTTCCCAGCTTTGCTGATTGTCACTTGGATTTCTGTTTACTCCCTGTGTTCAACTGTCATTATCCCTCCTGGGAAGTATTGGACATACCATGAGTTAGCGATATTTTTAGCTACCCTACTCCACAGTGTTACTGACAGTCAATACCCAATATCACTTGAGGCAAGAATAGAACAAACACCATGCAATAGTGATATTTTTAGCTACTCTACTCCACTGTGTGACTGTCAGTCAGTTGCTATATCTGTCTGGGCAGGTATTGGAAACAGCTGCTCTTTAATACCATATTTCTCAAGTATAAGCAATTCACTATGAATGATATACATGCTGGTGCATAATGCGCCTGCAGATCAGGATCTGTCCTGTTTTTTTCTTCTTCTCATTATTGGATGTGAACCACATAAACCAACAGCAGTGTATTATGTGCCAACAGTTCTGATTTTACATTGTTGGCAGTCATATGTATTTTACTACCATTTTTTAAACAGGTTTTTTAACTTGAGGTGTGATTGACTGATGTATCAATGGTGTCAAAATAAAATGTATCGCTTAAGAAAAATGTCAATATTGTCAGTCAAAATGTCATAAAGCTAACCCCCAACAATATTAGTGATGTATTGTACAATCATGGTTATTACTAACCATCATAATCAAGCATTTACTGAATTTCTACCAAACAAAAATAATGAAAAAGGTAGAAAATATTTTTTTTAAAAATTTCCTTTTATTTGAGATTTTCTTTCAAAGTCTCTTTCACTGAAGGAATAATTTTTTAAAAATAATAGTTGGGATTCTATCTTCACAAGACTTCTGTTATTCTTCTAAACAGAACTATTTTCTGATGGCTTAAATTTTAAACACATGCATGTAAACATTTATTATGAGAGAGTGATTCCATGGTTTCATATTACAGTCATAATTCATATCTATTTTAACAACTGACAATATTGTAATTATTCTAAAAGTCATGAATATGTTGATTTTTTTAATTAAAAAAAAAAAAGTAGAGAGTTCAAATATTGTCATTAGTAGTATTTCACAATTTGAATTATTTTCATTTTATTTCAACTGTCATTTATTATTAATTATTAATTATAAATTAAATTGGTTTCAACTCATTTCAGGAGTTACCAATCTAACACAAAGTTCTCAGTCAATTCAGCTAATGCCTTTTGAATATGAGGTTTTATGTCCTCAACACTAATTCATAGTATTTATTTTAATGAATAATTCCACATTCATAAGACATATTAGTACATACTTTTAGGTTTGTTATAAAAAAAATTCACTACTAACAGTATACAAGCTTAAGTTTCCAATTTCACAATTACTAATGTACAATACATAAACTATATAAAAAAACAACAACATTTGAATGGGACATAGTTGAGAAAAATGTTATGAGGTAATTAGAAATTATAAAGTCTCCACATAACAGATAAGACTGGATAATACCTTGTCACAATGCTTATAACTACATGTATGTGGAATACACTCTTCTCTGTTTAAACAATCTATTTAAATCATGTCATGGTTGTCAATTACAAATAAAAGACCAGCTATAGAACTGTGCTGGCACAGGCATTCTTTAGACAGTGGTAGAAGTACTATAAACGCAATTTAGGAACTTTTAAATAAACTTAAAGTTCAACTAATTTCAGCAAGCAAGTTTCTCATGTTCCTGACCCGCCCAAACCATCAATGGTTTCCAGGTTATGATCCAGGGGCATGTCCCCTACCCCAGTGGCATGACTAAGGGTCTGTGTTAATGGTTTCTACAGCCCTCAAAGAATTTTGGTTTCAAGGAGTAATTTTTCTTACAGAAATTGAACTTTCTCCATATGTTGTTTTGTTTATCACCGCATAAATAGGTACAAAAGTACAAGGAAGAAAAAATATGTAACTAATTAGCACACCACTATAGCAAAGGGATGCTACACTCCATTTGGTAACCACCATCTCCGCATCTCCTTCAGACCTATTAGGTATCACTACACTAACTGAGCCAATCAGCTGCTATTGCATCCTATTGTAGTCTGTAATAAAATCATTCATATTTTTCTGATTTTTCCTGGAGATTTGCTGACCATTGAAGAATGTTACCAGCATTCAATGTTTAATGAGTTCAGCCTCTTGGCTTTTGCATAGGATGACAAAGCAACAGGTGCAAATCACCCAGTTACAGAAGGTCACATGCACTAAAAATTCCTGTCATTTCATTCCAGTGCAACTATTTCCAGAAAATAAAAAAAAAACTATGCTGATTTTTTCCTTTTTATTTCTTGTGTCCAAGTAGGATGGATTTGATGCATCTAAACTTATAACAAATGCAACAGAATTCATCTCCCCAAAAAATGAAGGAAATATATAAGGAACTCAAAGAGTGTAGTGATGCCTTGAACAGCATTAAGGGAAAAAAATCATCGTAAACACATTTTTATTATAATTAAGCATCCAAGATGCATGCGCAGTTAATTATTGTATGCATGTAAATGAAATAAGTAAAACAATCAGTTATTTGGTGCATTTTTAAAAAATTTTATGATGAAAAATATAGTTTTTTCTTTTTGCAGGTGTAAAGTATCGGAATAAACAAGATTTATTTCTTACAAATGTGCCTATATTACACACTAATTTGTCAAATAGTTGCATAGCTTTGAATTTATTGGAAACTTCAAATGGATGCAAACAAAACTTGACTGCCTAGTCATTTCTCCAATGTGTTTTCTTCACCCTTGAGGTATATTGCTATAGTGTGAATAGGAAACATGTGGGTGGTTCAGTTCTTGCAAATTAATTGGACTATGCTATTTTTTCCGGCTTTAGCACCATTACTGGAGTAATGCTCAATCTGTGTTGACAAGAATAATGAACTCTGACATTGTTTGATCATTTTCTGTAGAAAAGAGCTTGATTTGACACACAGTTATGATAAGACACACATTTTGAGTCTCCTGCATCAAATTCTAAAATTCAATGTTCTCAACAGTTTAAATATCTTGTGACAATTGGAAATCAACATAAAACTGAGTTAATGGCACTCATTTTGAATTCAATGTGTTTATGCTGATGTTTATGCAACTAACATCTATGCAGTTTAGTATTTTTAAAAATGGCCCATGGATCTCAAAACTTCTCATATTTCATCGTAGATGCATACAAGTGATATACTTTCTCCAGATCCATGTATTTCAAAATTAGAAGTGCCATTTTAAACATTTTGGAGGCATCTTACTTCCAAAACAACAACCAAGGAAGAGATTATGGACACAAATTTTGACATTTTTTTCATTTTTTAAGTCAAATATTTCAAAAATATACTAAAATTGAATATAATTGTTTTTGATAAATGAAATAATAATTCATCTGAAGAAATGTATTCTAACTGGCTTAACAACATCAAGGAAACTTCATTTTTTGATGAGTATGGTACATATGGCACAATACACGACTCCACTTAGAGCACTTTCTTTTAAGATAAATTATACTTGAACTTGGAGTATGCTACATAGAAGAGCAAATACAACCAAACTTCACAGTTATGTTTCAAATCTGCAACAGATACAGGCAAAGCAGATTCATGAAATAGCTGCAACTTCTGTCATCTCTTCAAGATATCTCTACACTAAATGAGCTATGTTACCGATTCCTATTGTTGTTCCTAAGAAAATCATTCATATTTTTTTCTGATTCTTCCTTGAGATTTGCTGACCAGTGAAGATTAAATAGAAAACAGATTTTATTAAATTAGAAAAAATATTTTGCTGATTGTTTTTTTTTAGCCTCTTGGCTTTTGTGTAGGATGAGAAAGCAAACATATATGTTGTGTCCAAATTAGTGCCTAACACAACTAAGATAGTCTTGGTGCATCTGAACTTATAATTAATGCAGTGGATTTCATCAAAGTGAAAAAAAATGAAGGAAATATATTAAAAAAATTAGTGTAGTGATGTCCTATAGAGTGTGGATCTCAACAGTTTCCACGTGATTATCCAAGGGCAGCACTTGCCTGCACCTGAAGCAAGCCTGAAGGTGTAACCCAACAAGAGTCCCAAGTGGGCCTGATATTGCTCACCTTCATACACTGGTCTAAAAGGCACATGTAGTAATAATACAGATGACTTGGGGTGAAATGCACCCATGTCAAGATAATTTCCAGAAATTTGGTAGAAATTGGTGGTATTTGACATATTGCTTAACTATGTTTCTATTTTAATTGGCTTCCGCTGAACTAGATGGTTGATTGGCATCTTTTCTATCAACGTGAAAGGTGTTCATGACTCTATCATCACATCTGACATGATATGGTAATGCAGTTTTGGAGAGAAAGTCATTATATATATATATATATATATATATAGTTGTAACAACAGCAATACTTGATGGGAGATAAGTATCATTTGTAAATTTTCCACCTGTTTGAATTTGTTTCCAAACCAAATTTGATAGAAATTGGCTAGGCTATTCTTATGAAGTTGAAAATAGGTTTTCTATATGGTTGCTATGGAAGCCACAACATTGCTAGGGGAGTCACTCCAGACATAATTCTGATAAAGCATGTCATAAGAAACACTCTTACCAAGTTTGTTCAAAACTGGCTCATCCATTCTTGAGAAGAAGTCAAAAATAGGTTTCCCATATGGTTGGCATGGAAGTTGCACCATTGCTAGGGAACCACTCTGGACAAAACTTGAATAAAGCATGTCTGAAGAAACACTCCTACCAAGTTTAAATGAAATTGGCTCAGCCATTCCAGAGCAGAAGTTTAAAATATGCTTTCCACCCAGTTGCTATAGATGCCACACCATTGCTAGGGGAACCACCTATGACAGTTTAATAGAACATGTCCTAAAAACACTACAACTAAGATTTGCTGTTCTGGAGAAGAAAGTCACACTGTTGCTAGGGGAGTCACCCTGGAAATAATTTTAACAGAGCATGTCCTAGAAAGCACTCAAACAAAGTCTGATTGAAATTGGCTTAGCTGTAAATTATAAATATGATGTCAAAAAAGGGGAGCAGTTAAACATACATAAGTCAAAGTCTCAAACTTTTCTCATTAGATTCAAAAGAAATGCTATAAATGAGTGTAATATAATCTGTAAAATATGAAGGATAAATATTATAAAAGAAACCACCATTAGTGCACTTTACATGCCCTCTTGATCAAGGTGTATTATATTTCTGTAGGAAATGTTTGTATGTTTTGGCTTTAAAATTATTTATGTTTGTTTCAGATCCAATCATTATTGGGAATTCATTCCAGAAGACAGAACCTGAGTAGGAGAATGATATTTTTTTCAGTGTATTTGTTTTTGGCCAAGGAGCAACACAAATGTCATTTATAATTGATCTTAGCTGAGGTCCTTCAAGTACTTGTTCTAAAGGACAAGTCAAATATAGGCTTTTCACATGGTTCCTATGGAAGCAACACTGTTGCTATGAGAACCAACATGTACAAATTTTGAATACAGCAGGTCCTAACAAACATTCCTAACAGGTTTTATCAAAACTGACTCAGCCATTCTACAGCAGAAGTCAAAATCAGGTTTTCCACCTGGTTGCTATGGAGGCCACACCATTGCTAAAGGAGCCACCCCAGACCAAATTCTGATAGAGTATGTCCTAAAAGCAATCCTACCAAGTTTTGATAGAAACTGGCTCAGCCATTCTGGAGAAGAAGTCAAAGATAGATTTTTTTTATATGGCTGCTATTTAAGATATAGAACTGCTAGGGAAGCCACATCATAATGTTGATAAAGCATATCCTAAGAAACATTCCTACCATGTTTGATAAAAACTGTCTCAGTCATTCAATAGGAGTCAAAACTAGGTTTTCCACATGGTTGCAAAAGAAGCCACACTGTTGCTAGGGGAGTCACTCTGGACATAATTTTGATAGAAAACGTCCTAAGAAACATTTCTACAAAGTTTGATCAAAACTGGCTCAGCCAATCTCCACACCGTTGCTGGGGAAACCACCTGGAACAACATTTTGGTTTACCATGTCCTATGCAATACTCCTATCAAGCTTGATCTGAATTGGACCAGTGGTTTTTGAGAAGATGTTGAAAATAGTGTTGTTGATTGAAGGTGAATGATGCATAATGGACGACAGACGACACATTCCACCAGGTGCAGAGCCATACCATAAACTCACTTGTCTTTTTGGTAATGTGAGCTAAAAGCCCATTACATATATTATATGCCAGGCATTAATGATGACACACACCAACTTTTAGATCTACACCTACAATACCTAAGAAATTATTGGAGATCTTTAAAATAACTACCCTCCTCACCCTGACCCTAGGAGTCAAATCAAAATTTTAAAAGCATGGTGCTCATCCAAATCTATTCATCTCATAAAGTTTCAAGTCTATACCTTCAATAATGTAGTAGGAGATACACTACATTACTAATGGATGAACAGATGGATAGACAGACATACAGATGGGCAGGACAACATATTAAAACCCCACCTTTATTTTCCAGAGAGTGTGGGGATAATCAGGTAATCAGATATAACAACACACTGAATAGGCTAAAGTGCTGAATATAGATATACAGAAGATATATAGCCACATTCCTTCATTTCTGAACGTCTTTATTTCTTTCACAGTATTTCATTTGTGTCCAGTGAAATGCAACCACCTGTGTGAAAAAATGAAGACATACATGAATATGTCTACTGCAACAATGACACTGCACTTTAAGTAGTATTTGACTCATATGTAGCAGTCATTTAATACACTGTTATAACAATCTGACCTTGTGTGCTTTTCAGGACATGACCATCACTTCAGTTTTTTTAAGATTTATCAGTTCTGTAAAGGAAAATAGCTGCAATAGAGGCATAATAGTTCCCTGAAAGTGTAATGGCATGTAACAATAAACTTGGATGAATGGAATGTACCAATAAACTTGGATGAATGGCATAGCTTGAGGGAGGGCTGATATGCTTGAACTGAGTGTGGTTGTTTACTGTACTTCTGATTGACCATTGAGCCAGTGCCTTGTGAGTGGGAATCAAGATGAATGAAATACAACGGGAAGCCCTGAAGAAGAACACCAATGCGCTTGTGCAGGACATTGTGGTAACTGAGAGTTTTCTGGCTGCCCTGGATGAAAAGAAAATCTTTGAACAAGAAATGCTGGAGATGATAAAGGTATTTATTGTAAAAACTTGTTCAATTAACACGGAAACCCCACCTAGCCTGGGTTATAATCTGGTACATTTTCTTAAATTTTTAGTTTTCAAAATTGATGGCCTGGGCACATGCGAAAATTGAATGCAGTGCCCTCTGCTTTGCCCTTCGGATTAAATGGGATAATTTCACATTCGATAAATCTGATCAAGTTGTCCCAAAATAGACCGTTTTAACGTTATATCCACATTCTATAGAAACAACCTGTTCACATTTTCATTATCAAAATGTCCTAATAAATTCAGTTGAAACACAACGAAGGTGCGAAATTATCTCCGTGTAACTGAACTGTGTAATCCGATTACATAAAATGGCGATTCAGCAGCATCCTTGCCTCGTTTTGGATAAGGTTAACATCATGTGTAAATTAGCTATTAATAGGATTAATCATCATGGAAAACACCTCGCATGTCCCCAGGTGTCGATATTGCCACAATCTCATTAGGGTGCCATTAATTAATGATAATCTATTTTCGACAGATTATCAGTGGGGGAATAAAAGAAAAGAATATATTGGCAAAGCAAACCTATAGAGATGACTGTACCCAGGCTAACCCCACCACACTTCCTGAAATGACATAAACACAAGGTGTGATGGACAGACAGAATTTTGGACAGTTAAGAATAACACTACATGCACGCCACCAGCAGTACAGCAGTGGGGCATAAAAAAAGGGAAAGTTGAATATTTTTTTCTCACTGCTATATATAGACCTTAACTATTTTACGCATGCATATTACAGTCGTAAAAGAGACCCTTCATATCAAGTACCAACTTGTGAGAAATTAAACAATCGGTACAGTAAAGACGGTCATTTCTGGACTTAGTCTAGATCTATTTACACGGCTGTTGTAGATAGATCAGTTTCTTTCTTTTTCAGGGTTTAACTATTTCATTTAAGCAGGTGTACCACTCTTCAGACAAGTCTCAAGGAATAAGAGATGAATATATGATCTCAACATGCCCTAGGTTTTATCATAAGAATTACATTATTATTCTGGAATACCCCTTTGATATTGAAGAAATCTTTAAAATATAAAAAGATGGAACATTCCATTTATTACTGGTACATAATACTACATGAATGATGCTTGCCATTACATTTGATTTGTGAATGAAAAAACAAAAGCTGTGGATTAAAATATGGGTTGCAGGGTCTGAATCACATGTTTGGTATGTGTGTGTGTGTGTATATATATATATCTGTCTGTGTGTGTGCATGTGTGTGTGTGTGTTCCTTTATTTACTGACTGATCAATGTTATAATCTGGTCATTGTGGGTCATCCCATGTTGGTACCTCCGACAACATAGCAGGTCAAGAATATAGTGACATCTCTGCCATGAAAACAGCAAGGATCAAATTTTATTTTTGATGTCTGTCTGTTCATTTGTCTGCTTTTCAAAAGCCCTAGTCATATCTGCTTCTCTGTCGGTCTTGTAATTACAGGATCATGAGATGTGCAACTATTCATTGCAGCTTGTGATGAACTGTACTCAGACATCATAGCTTAAATGTGTATGATTTGATAATATGTTTCCATTTACCATCAAAGTGATAATAGTCCTATAAACACATTTCTGTCATGTGTATATGTAAATATTGCAGGTGGAGAGGACTCCAAGAGACAAGGTGTACAAGCTACTGGAGTTGTTGCCAAGACGTGGTCCTGAGGCATTCGACAGCTTCCTACTGATTCTAGAAGACCAGTATCACTGGCTAGCCACCAAACTGAGTGACACTCTACTGGAGCTGATTAACCAGAAGACAGCACAACCAGGACAGTCAGGTATTTCAGAAGGGATAAACAGTGAATAAAATATCCAACTGTCCAGCACTTGAACTTCTAATATAAAAATAACAGGCCTTGATCAACACATGCTTTTCAGTATTTGTCTTGATAAATGCATTGTTTATTTCTCCACAGAAAGTGCTCTTGATACTGACATTCTGTAAACAAATCTGAACCTTAAATAAAAAATGCAAATTAAATTATCTATCTCATTCTACCATGCTGACATTATGAAAATGTGACACCTTTGTGACATCATAGATATGTCTGAAAAATCATTACATTAAAGGAATAATTGTAAAGCTTGCTCTGCATATCTCAAAATGATTTCATTATTGATGTCTATGCACAATTTTTTAAAAAATATGCCAGATATTACTTACTTCATACCAAAATGATCTTTTAAAAGAATTAATCAAAAATTTAAAAATTGCATTATCTTTTTCTTGTAAAAGAATTAAGAAACATGATGTTCTTGCAAATCTAATAGCAGCAAAGCTTCAATTTAACACTTTGGGACAGACAGAACACGTATAAACAGACCATCACTTCCAAGAACTGCAGACTCAACAAAATGAAACCTGACACAGCAGATCAGTTAGAGAAATCATGGCCAAGATAGAAATAAAATCTGCATTAGTAGACATTCTCCATTTAAAAGAGACTGCTCTTAAAGGACACCATTTATGAATATTTTTCTCTTAAGCTGTAACGTAGCTGTGTTGAGACTTTTTATTCCTAGTCTTTGTAAATTCTGTACACTTTCTGCTTTATGAGCTGTTGTCATTCATCAGGAGCAGTTTTGGTTAGTACCGCATACACCCCAACCCTCCTTCATTTTACCTCTGAAAGTTAACTTGAAAGCATCTCTATATTTTGTTTTTCATTTAAGTTGTGAAGTCATGATATAGTTATGGAATTTACCAATATGCATATAATCTGAAAGAATCTTTGATTTTCCAAATAAAAAATTATTGTCAGCTTCATATCACTCAGATGTACATGGACCATACTAAGCTAAGCTATATGTAAAGTAGTTGTATCCTGACTGTGGAACAAAACCATTTAAGCTGTAGGGGTGGAGGGGGTTTCCTGTTACAATTCAACCTGCTACTCCCTGTTGTTCCTGTGGATTAGTACAAAGCCATCATTATCAATATATTTTCAAATCTGACTAGGTATTATTTCATTTCTTCGTTATTCTGTCTTTTAGAAAATAGTTAAACAGTTAATTGTAGATCCCTCATTATATATGAAATGGTGTGGTCTACTCCAGAACCTTGTCAAGGCAGGTAACTAGTTCACTGGCAGAGATTATATATTGTGAACCGCTTACAGAACTCTAAATCAGTTTCACACCTGTTGCAATGTACATCTGAAGTACAAGACAAGTTCAATACTCGTGTACGAGTTTCAGTTAAAGTGGTTATTTATCAAGCTTGAAAAAAGTTTCTCTTCCGAAACTCCCTCTCTCAGGACATTACTATTTTGTCACCAAAAATATATGCAAGCTTTAAAAATAATTAATGTCCATATAAAACCGAGTACACTGTATAATAAGTATAAAGAGAGACTATTTATTATAGTCTATACTTGGTTTTAAAGAGATATGAATTTATTTGAGGTAAGTTTGTATTCTCATGTATAATTTTGGTGTCATGCGGTTCCAATGTCCAATTTGCGCATTAATAGCTGGTCAATAATAAATGTTGTCAGATATATATATAGCACATAGCACATGTATAAGATTTTTACTAATTTGTTCTTCACAACAAAAATTAGGATTTTCCATGTCATTTATACAAACTCAAGCATATATTTCACACAGAAATATGCTGCATTCAGACTCATTAGCTATCACATCAAACTAACCAAGCATAACTTCAGTAAACTATCCTATATCTGGTCATGATTGATGACTCAAATATCAGAATCAAGATGACCTGACTGATCAGCTATTACCTAGGCTAATTCCCTTTTTCAGTGTATCATGAAACTTGCATGATTACTGATATCAGTAATACAGGTATTAAATGGCCTAATATTGTTCACTAAATTTACAGACTCACAAGCTGCCCCACATACAAGTCCTGAAAATATTACTCTGGACAAGGACATAAAGCAGCGAGTCAGCAGCTTTATTCAGCGCCAGTTGGGGCAGGTTCGACGCATCTCCAACACAGAAAAAGCTTCAATTGAGAGATGGCTGGGAGAGTGGGCTCAGGAAGAACGGAGGAGACTGATGCAGATCTTGAAGGACAATGATAGGATTCTGGAGAAACCCATCGTGAAGGAAAAATTGTACAAGTTACACACAAAACTTGCATCTGCAGTGCATAGAAGCAACAAGAATGGCAGTAAGTTAGATGTCTGGACCCTGGACACAATCACTTTTGAGGCTGTTGAGGAAGAGATTGGTACTCTCACCAGGCAAGGTATTGAGATGGCACAGGAGATTGATGAGTGCTGTATTGCTTTTGGTGCTAAACCTGGAGGGGACCCAGGAGGTTTGAATGCATATGCACAGAGGATGCTGGCACTGGTGAAAGAAAAGGAGGCCGAAATAGCACAAGAAAAACAGAAGGTGGAAGAAATGCTGTACGATCTGTACCACAACATCAGTGAGCAGAAGAAAAAGGACCAGAACCTCTTGCAAAACCAGAAACAAATTATGGAGCTCAACCAACAGGTCAGTTAAAAAAATCATACAAAACTCTAACATTAGCCAATACACTTGGAGTACTCTTCTGCCCATACTAGAGCTTAGTAACACTGTCATAGAAACAGACCAATTCAATAAGCAGCAAAAAGGGCTTAATATGACTTGCACTCAGCTAATGTTTTCTTTCAATTTTGTTAGAGAAGCATGAATGCAGTTGGTAAATGAATGTAAAAGATAACTTTTTATTTAAAGAGTGTCTATCATTTTAAGTAAACAAGCTTAAACTCTTCAGATTCTGTCAATATGCTAGTATACAAATATCTTCAGATTCTGTCAATATGCTAGTACACAAATGTCTTTTGTACTCAGTAAGTCATCTTCTGATTCTGTCAATAAACACTACTGACAATATATGAAAGCTAACTGAAATCTGTTGAGAAAGTTGCTACCCCATAGTGATAACATCAACCTGAGTATCTCAAAGTCTATATCATAATCAAATACAAGACATCAATCCTGCTAATTAAATACGTTGTGTGTAGGTACTATATACACCATAATTAATATCTCATCTGTGTGAAAAAGGATATAACCTTGCCCATGGTATTCTACATGACTTCATTGTCATAATCATCATCATCATGGAACTTTTGACTATTAAAGATAACAGTGGCAGGAGTAGTAATACTCTAGTTGATGGCAAATAATCCAATACTGGTATTTCTCCATGGTAATTATATTCATTAGCTATTTCTTAGTAACAAGCATAACCTGAATAAAATCAGCTATACAATCTGCAAAGCAATAACTTGGAAAACCTAGCCTTGTAAGAATTATACTATATTTTCTTATAGTCTATGATAAAAATGATGGTGGAACACATCAATGTTGGATGAATCAATAAGCAAGGGGGTGTTCTATTTGCAGCATTCTTGGTCTTGCCATCCACAGGGACAACCTCTGCAGATGGAAGTTACCCTCTGAACTGGCCACCATTTTTATGCCAGAATCCATTGAAAATTTCCATACAGCCCAATCATTTTGAAGAATGGAAATATTCAAATTATGGATACAATCTCCTGTAGTGGCCATAATATTGAAAATATTAAATTGAAGGTTTGCACAATTCATTTTAAACTGGAAATATGGTTTTCGATACAAATAGAAAAAATGATGGTAAATTGCACTCATGTTGTGTATATATAATAGTATTAGTAGTAAATGCAGCTGCCGCAATAGTAAAATCTTTATTTTCCACTGTGCAGGTAAATGGTTTGCGAGAGGAAAACAGCCGCCTGGTATTCCAGGTCAGCAGTCTGGACAGACAAACCAAGATGCATGCTGAGAAGGAAAAGACACTGGAGGAATTACGTCAGCACAAAACTGACATGCAGGTCCTCATCAAAATCCTGCGTGATGAAAACCAGGATCTAAAACTTCAAATTCATGCTGTCAAGGCTGCAAGTCACAAGTCCCCAAACCGTGGCATGAATAGCACACGATACCAAAGACAATCACGACTGAAGCATAACACACGCAAAAAAACAAATTACTTGAATTTAGACAAGACTTAAAGGAATGGAATTTTGTTCATACATGTATTGTCACTTACTGCCATGTAATAAAAAATATTCTTTATACATTATCCTATATTGTAAGTCATTTGTACAATGCAGATGCATGCCATAGCCAGTCACACATGAATGTAAAGTGACTTAGACAATAAAGTGTCACTAGACACCCACACATCTCTTTTCAGAAAATGAACAGTGATGAAGTATTCAAGAAAGTCAACCTGGAATATTCATCATAATTGAAAAAATGTTTAATCCCATAACAGAAGAAAATAACCTTGCAAGAGCAAGCCCAGGGAACATCTGCCTACCAAGAACTGAATTCCTGTACCATGAAAAAAATTGTTCAAATTTTCCATCTTCTAACTCAACAATGGATATGAGAAATAACCCCCAGACTGTTGAACTTAGGCAAAACAATTACATAATGAACTTGCACACTACTGAACCTGGGTAAAACAATGACATAGCAAACTCATGTACTGTTGAACCTAGGTAAAATAATGACATAGCAAACTCGTGTACTGTTGAACCTAGGTAAAATAATGACATAGCAAACTCAAGTACTATTGAACCTATGTAAAACAATGACATAGCAATTTCATGTATTGTTGAACCTAGGTATAAAACAAGACATAGCAAACTCATGTACTGTTGAACCTAGGTAAAACAACGACATAGCAAACACACATACTGTTGAACCTAGGTAAAACAATGACATAGCAAACTCGTGTACTGTTGAACCTAGGTAAAACAATGACATAGCAAACTCGTGTACTGTTGATCCTAGCTAAAACAATGACATAGCAAACACACATACTGTTGAACCTAGGTAAAACAATGACATAGCAAACTCATGTACTGTTGATCCTAGGTAAAACAATGACATAGCAAACTCGTGTACTGTTGAAGCTAGGTAAAACAATGACATAGTGAACTCGTATATGACATAATAAATTCAGTTATTTCTGTGGCTTTGGGAAACATGATAGTTTTGTTGGTACTTACAGTCATACTTTGGGGAAGGGTAATATTGTTTCCACAGGAGGATCACTGTTCACTGGGCTTTGAAATTTGTGGTTTGCAGCAACCACAAAATCCATGAAAATTGGTACCCCATGAAAAAATAGCTATTTTACAGTATTCCATGGGAACGTCCTCTTCAAAAAGTTTATAAAATGTATGGACCAGTTACATAAATTTATAGACTTGTATTGATGTTCTCCATGTATTAAACTACTGCTTAAATCACGGATCATACAGCTCTGGATAGTTATTTTTCAAAGACTTTTCAAGGAATTTTCAAAGACTTCTAGAAGTTTTCTATAAGTATTTTTTCTTATGTTAATTGAACTTTTTCTATATCTTACCTTGTTTATCACATCACAGATAGGTACAAAAGTAATAGAAAACACAGAACTTTGCCATTACAGTGGTCCCTCTCTTATAAGGCCTCCCCTTCTGTAGCAGTGGCCTTATAAGAGGGGTGGCCATTCTAGAGGGGGATCACACAGATGTGAGTAATAACTACATATAAAGTATGAAAGGCATACATAATTTTTCAATATTTAATGTTCTCATTTAAAAATCACAGGAATGTTAATCAGGTTATGGACTTAATGTGATAAAACTTGTATCAATGTCATTTAAAATAAATAGGAAAAATCATCAATCATGGTGCAAAACTACCTTGTCACCTTGTCAGTAAAATCTGGGCAAAAACATCTGGCTGTACCTATCCCTGTCCTTCAATTCTGTTTTCCTACTGGCTGCAGTAGAATGTATATTGATGATGTTTATTTGAATCCTTCTGACATCAAAGTTCTCAGTAGTAATTAAAGAACTCTCTCTTTTCATTTAGTCAAAAATTGAGGCCCCGGGTGTCCAAGTGGTCTAAGGCGCTCGCCTTTACAGATCACTGACATCTCACCTCTGTCCGTGTGGGTTTGAGTCTCGGGCTCGGCCAACATGGGTATGTGAGAAAGAGTGCCAATAGCTTCCCATGGGTTGGTGGTTCTTCCCGAGGTTTTCTTGGGTTCTTCCTCTGCCAAATATACTGGCTGCATGTATAGCCTATCATGTGCTGAAAAATGGTGTTAAACCCATAACAACCAACCATTTAGTCAAATTGCTTTCATTTTTCATTCTAAACTGAGAATGTCTGACAACATTTTGCACTTTTTTTTGCAACAACTTATTCCTTCATTGGCAATTTGTAGTTACTACATGAGATGCTTACATTCGGAACATCCTTGTCTCTTTCTGATGCGAGTCAAATAACTTTGACTCTCTGAAAGAGACTTAGAGGTAATCATAGTGATACTTACCAAAATTGGTAAGTCTTTGGCGAATGAACATCCGGCTAGATGTGCGAAGAAAAGATTCCTATAACATGATAGGTCTTGAAAATAACACTCAAAGACATTTCAACTATCAATGAAATTCCTGCACATTTAATTTTTATTAATGTTATTCCCGAAACTTTGCATGAAAAAACTGAAGAAATCATTTGGTTTCATTTGTCTGCAACTATTGCATGCATTGCTTTTAGTTATGGCACATCATCTATTCATTGTGATGTTATGATGTTATTATGATGTAATAACAACCACAGGCTTAACAGCAGTTCAAAATGGCCATTATTTACATCTGAGGGTTTTCTAGAGTACAATAGAAAAAGCCGAGGATGTTCTGATTGGAGATGCTTAGTATTTACAAAGGAAGTGAGCTTGTGACATGATCAACTTTTTTATTTTTAGTCTGGTACCTTATCAAGTACTTTCATAATCTATGAGAGAGAACACACAATGGTTAACATACCATTTTACTATCTGGAAACTGGATGTCATGCTGACTTGATCTGAACAATACTGTGCATTTCAACGGTTAACTTTTGTCATCTTGATAATTATTGATGGTAATAATAGCCAGTAATTATCAAAGTGACAAGACCTGACATCTAAGGAACACACAACAATAAGGATAATCAGATCACTTACCTCTTTGTATGGATTAAAGTTACTTTATAGGCATGTTTGAACAACTGTCAATCTGTTGAGTTTCTAAATAAACAAATATTAGTGAGATCTCTTTCTGTAAACAACCATTATGTGGCCGCTGACAAGGGGTAAATATGACAGTTTTTGCACTAATATGCCAGCTGTTGGCCATCCTTGAGGTGTCCTTTTGAGTACAAACTTGTCAGTGCCATGGGATTCTGGCTGTATGAAGTGGGGGGGGGGGGGCATTCAAGAGGGGGTACCGCTGTAGATGAAATGGATGATACTCTATCTGGAAACAGTTTTCAGTTAGACTCGACTCATAAGCGAGTAAAGATGGTATCTACTTACGTATCCTATTATTATAGCTCTAATATTCATGAAGGATTAGTATTTTATAAATATATTCATATTAAACATAAAACTGTGCCTTATTAAACAAAGTTCACTGATATGACCACTGTTTCATTCCTGCTTCAGGTACTCAGTGCTATATTCTTTGTCTTGAGGAATTTACATTTTGGTTGCCAAGTGGACAACCAAAGTGAAGCTTTTTGAAAAATGTTCTGCCCCAAATGTTTAACCCAAAGAGGAGAAAAAGTTAAACAATTTGTAAATGACTCTCTTTCTCTCATAACTTTTTTCACAATGGAAAAAATAGAGGTCAGTCTTAAAGTATGTTCTCAAAGAAAAATTTCAAGAGATGCAACAGGTTAATTCCAACATTTTATACAGTTAGAACCATTATGGTTGTGCTATTCTAGAAGTCGACTACACAAATATTTGTGTTATCCTTCAAAAAACAAATGGCTAACAACTCTCTCTCTTTTGAAACATTAGTCAGACTAACTACGTTGTCTGTGAAAAATTGTGAGACATCATAAGAAGTCTTCTGGTGAAAACCCCATGTTGATGATGACCATCCCTTCAGGAGGAGCAGTGATAACAAGGTTTTCAAGACAGCTGCTGTGTCTGCCATACTGAATGTCCAAGCAGAACCATTTTTCTTCAAGACCAACTAGACATCACAAGAAGTCTTCTGGTGAAAACCCCATGATGATATGACTTTCCATTTAGGAGGAGTAGAGATAACAAGGTCTTAAAGATGGCTACCATGGTGGCCATACTGGAAATCAGATTGTCACCATTTTCATTTAGGGTCAACTAGATCTTGGGATGAATGTTTGTGTCAAGTTTCATGGCAATCCTCTGAATAGTTTAGGAGAAGTAGCAATGACAAACTTGTGCAAACAGACAGCTGGACATTGGATGGATGATGGACCATGGCCATCCCATAACCTCTTCTGGTGTATGACGAGTTGAGCTAAAAATGGCTATCAACTCTCTCTCTGTGGAAAAATAGAAGTCAAAGTATGTCATCAGGTAAAATTTCAAGACACATGATACGTTTATTCCAACATTGTATACAGTTAAAACCATTATGGTAGTGCTTAGAAGTCAACTGTAGCAATACATGTGTTACCATTCCAAGAAAAGAGGCAAACAACTGTCTTTCTCTCTAAAGCATCAGACTTGTAATCCATGGCTTGCAGGTTTGATACCCACCCAACCAGTATCCCTCTCCCAATAAGATATACTATAGCTATATACTATTTCATGGAACAATGTAGAATCAAGTATGCTGATTAGACAGTTGTTGAAAATGGAAAGTAATATTTACTTCGAGAATAACTTTGTAAAATTGTCTAGTACTGACTAAATGGGTCTACACCTTTTTCTGTACTGTGTACAGGTGGACAATTTACCTTTAGGCATTTGCCATATGATTTACATTGTATTTTAACTCTACTATGGAGTCCATAGTGTTACGGAATTATGTATATGGAATTTATAATGTGCCTAAACTTTTTGTTCTATGACTACTTTAAACTTGTGTCAAATAGTGAGTCATATTTAAGTTAGGTTAAGTTATACTTTAGTCAAATAAACAAAATGTTGACCACATTTGAGTTCATGGTCAGAACTGTTTACCACTCTTAGAGTACTTTTCCGTTAAATAGACACATTTAGTATTGCATTCTGGGTCATAATATGACACATTTCCTGTTGTGAAATAGGTCATTTGCAAGGAGTATATAAGAGCTTGATATACAAATTTTACACATTCCAATTTTAAATCTTGTGTTGAAAACATCTTTTTTTATGATCAGCCTTTTGGAATCATCAGATGATTGAAACAATAGCCATGCTGAAATCTTGTAGTTCTGTAATGCTGTATTGCTGTATAAATAATTTGAAAGGAATTATTTATTGGAACATTCATCGAAGTTATAATGAAGTACTCACTAACATTTGGAGTTCTATTTAGGACTTTTGGATGCCTGTGAACATTTTCAAAGATGATCTGGATTACTTTATCGTTGGTACATCAAGACATTCCAGACCCATTCATTCGGAACATTCGTTCATTACGAAGATTCATTTGTTTGGAACATTAATTCATTTGGAACATTTTATAATTTCTATATGTGATTAGGACACTAATAATTTATTGGATTATTTGGATTTTAACACGTTATTGTAAGTGTCTTTTGATTTTCACATTGAATATTTAGAAATAAATTGTTTGTTGAAATTTTACAAACATTGTTGGTTTCACTTTCTTTTTGTTATTTTTATACCATAGGGTCATAACAAATGTTTGTTTCAGTGACATATTAAACTCAGTTTCATTTCCCTAATATTCAACTTGATCATTTCATAGTCTTGCCTAATTACTAAACCCTGTCTAAATATACTTTTTAAAAATCTGTAGTCATGCGAACTTCTCAGAAAGGTCGATTGGGTTAAAATGTAATAACTTTAGTAGTACACTAGCAGCTCAACTGATAATAAAGTAATAATTCCTGACATTCGGAAACATAATTTTGCAGTATGTGTCATATGGACTGGAAGAACACACCAAATTAAGTCGTATCTGTATCAGGTTTAAATAAACTCTTACCTCACTTTCACCTTTTTGTCTGTTCTTCCAGTCCATATGCTTTCTGAACTATTAAGAAAGACTACAGAAGCATGTGCTGAGCTGGGTCTTCTATCAACATTAGGTTTACAGTAATTCTAAACATGTGACAATCACTTTGGCTCCTCAGTTTTCTTGGCTAATAAATCTGTCACATACATGTATATTTGGTGTGGAAGTGCTACAGTGACTGAACTAGAGGACATTTCTAGGATAGCCATATGTGTATTTCATTGTGCAGGAACATGTTAAGCATAAAAGTTATAAAGTGACTGGCAGAGTAAAAACAAGATCATGGCTTTTCACATATTCTTTATTTTATTGATTGAATAGTCCATGCAATCATGTTCCAAACTGCTTCAACATCTTCTCATATCAACCCGCTCACACTTATGTGTGCTTTCATTTCTTTTAAAGCAGAATATCTTTCTCTCTCTCTCTCTAATATTTCCACAAAGCCACAGTTATTAAAATCATTATTCCATTATGCTTTTCATATTTTGGGAGCATCTAAATATTCTCATAGGATTCTTTGCTCGAAAATATTTATCTTTCATCTCTAGCAACACACGTCAATGTATTTTAGTAGGCAAGTCTTTAATATTAAAAAGCATAGCGTATAGCTTAAAAAGAGCATCCTGTGCTGTCTATTGTAGCTCAGCCAACACAAGATGTAGTGAACGACCACTATCACATAATTATATTGCTGTGATTCTCAAGTGAGGGCAAATTATCCATCCACTATGTGCCACAAAGTGGACAGCTATGATGACCACTATGCCAGGTCTGTGGTGGACACAGTGTGGACTGATTAAATGTCCACTCTGACTGCATAGATTTTCCTAAATCCATTATGTGTGTACTGTAATTCCCTTCCACATTCATGAAAGGGCATAAAAAAAAAATATCAACATATTACTGATGACCAATACTGCATAGAGACATTTTATGTCAAATTGTTACATTATTTGCATATCAAGAACTTCTTGTTATGACACATATATGCAGATTTTTTTCTCAATTTTGATATACAATTACCAGTACATGTATAAACTTTTGAGGAAGATGGAAATCGATATAAGGATTTTATCAATCCCAGAAAATGTTATTCACATGGCTGCAGGCTGAAGTGAATATAATTTTCTTAAGTTTGATACAGTGGTAAGGCCTGAGGCCAAGCGCTTGTGCCATTCACAACATATTTTTCTTAGACGATATAATTTATTGAACCTAAATGGGTCAAAATGATGCATAATAAAATATATGTAATTTCTAATATTATCAAATTGCTCATAGCAATCTAAACTAGAACTGTATGTTTGTAAAATATATATCCCCATGCTTTCTTGTTTTGACCTCAACCCCCACCCCCTACCCCCAGATGGTAAGGACTGCCTACAGATCAGATGAGTGTGTGCATATGTCTTTCCATGCCCAGTGAGTATGTACCAGGTTATATGTTGGGGATTTCGGTAGTTTCCAAGCTATGACCAAGGGGCTTAGTCCCTTCTGGGGTAAGGATGGACCCATGGGCCAATGTCAGTTGTCTTTTCAAGCCTAGTAAGTGTACATATTGTTATAGGGTGGGAATCTAAATAATTTTTAAGTTATGACACAGCAAGGGACTAAGTCTTTATGGTAGGGTTGGACCCTTGGATCACTATTAGTTGTGAATACAGTTTTCTTTTCATGCCTAGTAAGAGAATATATATGGTTCCAGGCCATTAACAAAAATGCAAGCCTCCCATACACAGTTACAGCAAAATTGCAGTTTATTTGCTGCAACCTTGCAGCCATGTCCTATTACACACGTAAATTAGTTTTCTGAGACATGTTGGTGGCAAGATTACAGCAAAGGTTGCCGCACACAGTTCTAGCAAACTTTTGGCACACTTGTGGCACAGTTCTGTCACACAAGTGGTAGAGTGATGACTACTTCCGGAACACAGGTCTGGTTTTGTTTTGTAAAAGAATACTGTGAGTCACAAGATCATCATGCTGAAATTACATAATGAAAAGATCATAATGCATATAATGCAAATGCAGATGACTACCCAGACAGGAAGTTCGGACCTTTCTAAGATTTAACCAGGTTCTTGAAATTAAAAACCACTATTTCATAAGCTCCATGTTTTGTCTGTGGATGTCAAATTAACGTGTAAGTTCATTCTTTCTCACCTTTTAACATGTTTCATAGGATATAATTTTTTCATGAAAGCATTGTAATACATGCAGGCAATAATGCAGCAAGATTCATTCAAGTATGATAATAATATCTCAGATTTAATTTATACTATGTAAGCAAGACAGTGATTGTATACTATGTAAGCAAGACAGTGATTGTATACTATGTAAACAAGACAGTGATTTTATACTATGTAAGCAAGACAGTGATTTTATACTATGTAAACAAGACAGTGATTTTATACTATGCAAGCAAGACAGTGATTTCATACTATGTAAGCAAGACAGTGATTTTATCCTATGCAAGACAGTGATTTTATGCTATGTAAGCAAGACTGTGATTTTATACTATGTAAGCAAGACAGTGATTTTATACTATGTAAGCAAGACAGTGATTTTATACTATGCAAGCAAAACTGATTTTATACTATGTAAGCAAGACTGTGATTTTATACTATGTAAACAAGACAGTGATTTTATACTATGCAAGCAAGACTGATTTTATGCTATGTAAGCAAGACAGTGATGTTATGCTATGTAAGCAAGATTGATTTTATACTATGTAAGCAAGACAGTGATTTTATCCTATGCAAGACAGTGATTTTATGCTATGTAAGCAAGACTGTGATTTTATACTATGTAAGCAAGACAGTGATTTTATACTATGTAAGCAAGACAGTGATTTTATACTATGCAAGCAAAACTGATTTTATACTATGTAAGCAAGACTGTGATTTTATACTATGTAAACAAGACAGTGATTTTATACTATGCAAGCAAGACTGATTTTATGCTATGTAAGCAAGACAGTGATGTTATGCTATGTAAGCAAGATTGATTTTATACTATGTAAGCAAAACTGATTTTATACTATGTAAGCAAGACTGTGATTTTATACTATGTAAACAAGACAGTGATTTTATACTATGCAAGCAAGACTGATTTTATGCTATGTAAGCAAGACAGTGATGTTATGCTATGTAAGCAAGATTGATTTTATACTATGTAAGCAAGACTGATTTTATACTATGTAAGCAAGACTGTGATTTTATACTATGTAAGCAAGACTGTGATTGTATACTATGCAAGCAAGACAGTGATTGTATACTATGTAAGCAAGACTGATTTTATGCTATGTAAGCAAGACAGTGATGTTATGCTATGTAAGCAAGATTGATTTTATACTATGTAAGCAAGACTGATTTTATACTATGTAAGCAAGACTGATTTTATACTATGTAAGCAAGACTGTGATTGTATACTATGCAAGCAAGACAGTGATTGTATACTATGTAAGCAAGACTGATTTTATATTATGTAAGCAAGACTGATTTTATACTATGTAAGCAAGACAGTGATGTTATGCTATGTAAGCAAGACAGTGATTTTATACTATGTAAGCAAGACTGTGATTTTATACTATGTAAACAAGACAGTGATTTTATACTATGCAAGCAAGACTGATTTTATGCTATGTAAGCAAGACAGTGATGTTATGCTATGTAAGCAAGATTGATTTTATACTATGTAAGCAAGACTGATTTTATACTATGTAAGCAAGACTGTGATTTTATACTATGTAAGCAAGACTGTGATTTTATACTATGTAAGCAAGACAGTGATTGTATACTATGTAAACAAGTCAGTGATTTTATACTATGTAAGCAAGACTGTGATTGTATACTATGTAAGCAAGACTGATTTTATACTATGTAAACAAGACAGTGATTTTATACTATGTAAGCAAGACAGTGATTTTATACTATGTAAAGAAGACTGTGATTTTATACTATGTAAGCAAGACTGTGATTTTATACTATGTAAGCAAGACAGTGATGTTATGCTATGTAAGCAAGACTGATTTTATACTATGTAAGCAAGACAGTGATGTTATGCTATGTAAGCAAGACTGATTTTATACTATGTAAGCAAGACTGATTTTATACTATGTAAGCAAGACTGTGATTTTATACTATGTAAGCAAGACAGTGATTGTATACTATGTAAGCAAGACAGTGATTTTATACTATGTAAGCAAGACTGTGATTTTATACTATGTAAGCAAGACAGTGATTTCATACTATGTAAGCAAGACAGTGATATAGGTGCTCCTTAAAATCATCTTCATTTCATGCTTTAATAGCCCAAGACTTAAGACATACAGGGCAAAAAGGGATACTCAATTATTCAAGTGAGCTCCCTCTAGATTTGCCAAAGGGTGTTTAATGTATTTGAGAATTTTGATCTATCAACCAATAACATTTTTTACTATGATCAATTTCATCAAAAATAAATTTACTATCAGACTGATATGGTAGCTTGCACCTTGTCAATTCTACATTAAGATATAATGGCAGCTGTTTTAGTTCAAAATGTTAGCATACTTTATTTTATTTTTATTTTACCGTTATTCAAGATTCATAAAATAATTCACTATCACCTCAAATATACAGTGTCACCTTATCTATTCCACTGCAATAGTTTGAAAATGTATGAAATAATTCAAAAAGTAAATTTAAACTTTGCAATTTTCTTCATTATGATCAAAGGGTAAGAAGACATTACAATTTCTGTTAACAATAATTTTCACTTTCATATGAAAATTAACCACTTTACTTTTGAAATGGCTAAATATGTCCCTATTTATTTCTGCACATTTGCCTTAGTAATATTTAAGTGTTGTATTACTACTAAAATTACAATGATTCTGCTGATTTTAGCAAAAATTAGACCCAAAACTATATTTGTGTTCATAAAATACACATGCCCCCACTGCAAACCAAAAATGTTTAAGACCAAAAGATTAGAAACTGACACCACTAGAAAAGTGATTGCTGTGTCTCACTTCCCACTAATGTGGACTCTGCAAATAAATTGCTGTATTGGCCTTTAAATCAAACCAGGTCATTTACAAATAAGCATATTAAATTTCATTTGTCTACTTCAAGTCGTGTTTGTTTAATCAAGCTGGTAAGGTTTATGTCCCAAAATTTTTTTAAAAAAATGAGTAAAAAAAATTGCAAAATTGCTTCAAGAGCCTGAAAATCTAATTAGGCCATTTACTAATCTGCTAATGACGATGACAATGTGTGTAAAATTTAATGGCTCTAAGTTTATTAGTGTTTGTGCTATTGCACTATTGCAGTGGAGGCACAATAATTAAGATCATTGTTTTTCCTAAATTTTATGAATTCATCTATATTTTTGACATAACTGATCAAAAAGTTCTCATTATCATATAATTTATTAGAACAACAGTACTGTTAACAGCACATTATACCCCTACCATGTGTTTAACAGTCTACATAAGATAACTGTAATTTGTGTGCAGAAACCATTTTTCATCTTTCAGTCAAAGTGACCTTGTCCTGTATCCTTTCGACCCCAAAATTGATAGGCTTCTTCCTAACAGCAAGTGCAAATCATCCACAAAGTTTACTCCATGTCTGTGATGTAGAACTAATATTATTGTACAGATTAATCATTTTTCTTCTTTCAGTCACAGCGACCTTGATCTTTTGATACCCAAAATCAATAGGGTTATTCCTTACCCTAGTACAAGCCATCCACAAAGTTTCATAACTGTAGATGGTGGAGAACTCAAAATATTGTGTAGCAAAAAAATTCTTCTTTCAGTCAGTGACCTTGACCTTTGACCTCCCAAATAATAAAGCTCTTCCTTACCCCAAGAGCAAACCATCCACAAAGTTTGGTAACTGTAGATGGTGGACAACTTGAGCTATTGTGCTGAAACAAAATTGGTGACAGGCAGACAGACAGACATCATAAGATAATATGCTCTGCCTTATCTTGGGTGTATACAAATTACTGTACACCTCTTGAGGCATTGTTTCCACTCCAATGAATTTATTCTGTTTGAAGGTGCCAGAACAGCAGAAAATATTTTTCTTCTTTCAGTCAGTGACCCTGACCTTTGAACTTTTGGACTCAAAATAGATGGACTCTTCCTTACCCTAAGCACAAGCCATCTACAAGTTTGATAACAATAGATGGTGGACAACTCAAGCTATTGTGCAGAAACAAAATTTGTAACAGATGGCATGTGTATAAATATTACTGTACAACACTTGAGGCATTGTTTCCACTCCAACGAATTAATTATTGTCCCTATGAAAGATTTCCCTAAATACACTAGCTGAAACACTACTATCACTAAAACAATGCAGGTTACCATATAATGCAAATACGTGCTTAGCTAAGAAAGATTGTTCAACCATTCATTTCTCTGGCTACCTTAAACAATAGCATTAGTGCTAAAGAAATTCAAACCTTTTGTGAGCACCTTTAGTGACTTCATGCTATTTGGTATGTAACTGAAGGAAAAAAAGTGACTTTTCACTTACTATAAGTTTGCAATGGACAAAGAGATTAAAGATGGAAGACAGGGCACTTCATATTAAGAGACTCTAACATTGTCATCAGACATCAGACATGGAAAGTTACACAATAATGTGTAAGTATTGAAAGAGTAGAACTGTAACAATGTTAGGATATGTATATGTAAAATATTTTCAGTTCTGAAACGTAGACACTTTAAACTTCATTTTGAATATGATTTAAATCTGCAAAACAGGAAAGAACAAATGAGAAAGATTTAATTTCTTACAGAGTTAAACAATTTGAATTTCAGAGATATAAGGTTAAGTCCTTAAAACAATATGTACCAATATATCAGCATACAGTTAAGTTCTGAACTCTGAATAAGTTCACAATTTCAATGTACATGATGTATATAAAATCTGAACTTGAAAGTCTATGAAATCTAACTATTTTTAAAATGCACTCAAATTCAAATTCGTTAGACTACACTGTATCAGCTATTTTATCTTACACATACAATTTCATAACTCTGCACACTAACATGGACTGTTGTATCATTTCAAGAAATCCACATCCTACTCCATTCCTAGCTTAACTGTCAGCTGAATGAAGGCAATATATTTTTCTAGTTGTTATCATGTAAATGTGGATGCTATGAGTACAAGACATCATGGACCCAAAAGAGAAGAGAGCCCTTGACAGATGTCTGGATGACTTGCTGAAAGACTTTGATCCCACTCCAGCATTTCTACATGCACTGTGCTCGGAAAATATTATCACAGAGGAAATGATGGACAAAATAATGGTATTGTATAATCAAACTTTAGACAATTCAATCTGACAGATAGGAAGATCTTCATTACTGAGATTTTTCTATTTATTTTATACCAGTAGATACAGTCAAAACTAATATGACAGATAGGATGATATTCATTAATAAGATTTTTCAATTTATTTTATACAAGTAGATACAGTCAAAACTAATATGACAGATAGGATAGATACAGTCAAAACCAATATGACAGATAGGATGATATTCATTACTAAAATTTTTCTATTTATTTTATACCAGTAGATACAGTCAAAACTAATATGACAGATAGGATGATATTCATTAATAAGATTTTTCAATTTATTTTATACAAGTAGATACAGTCAAAACTAATATGACAGATAGGATAGATACAGTCAAAACCAATATGACAGATAGGATGATATGCATTACTAAGATTTTTCTACTTATTTTAATACAAGTAGCTACAGTCAAAACATATATGACAGATAGGATAGTCAAAACTAACATGACAGGAAGATATTCATTACTTAAGATTTTTCTACTTATTTTTATACAAGTAGATACAGTCAAAACCAATATGACCGATAGGCAGATATTAATTACTGAGATTTTTCTACTTATTTTTATACAAGTAGACACAGTCAAAACCAATATGACAGATAGGCAGATATTCATTACTGAGATTTTTCTACTTATTTTTATACAAGTAGACACAGTCAAAACCAATATGACCGATAGGCAGATATTCATTACTGAGATTTTTCTACTTATTTTTATACAAATAGACACAGTCAAAACCAATATGACAGATAGGCAGATATTCATTACTGAGATTTATCTACTTTTTTTATACAAGTAGATACAGTCAAAACCAATATGATCGATAGGATGATATTAATTACTGAGATTTATCCACTTTTTTTATACAAGTAGATACAGTCAAAACCAATATGATAGACAGGAAGATATTCATTACTGAGATTTTTCCACTTATTTTATACAAGTAGATACAGTCAAAACCAATATGATCGATAGGATGATATTAATTACTGAGATTTGTCTACTTTTTTTATACAAGTAGATACAGTCAAAACCAATATGATAGACAGGAAGATATTCATTACTGAGATTTTTCCACTTATTTTATACAAGTAGATACAGTCAAAACCAATATGACCGATAGGATGATATTAATTACTGAGATTTGTCTACTTTTTTATACAAGTAGATACAGTCAAAACCAATATGACAGATAGGCAGATATTCATTACTGAGAATTTTCCACTTATTTTATACAAGTAGATACAGTCAAAACCAATATGACAGATAGGCAGATATTCATTACTGAGATTTTTCCACTTATTTTATACAAGTAGACACAGTCAAAACCAATATGACAGATAGGATGATATTCATTACTAGGAGTTATTTACTTATTTTATAGGATTAAGTATTGACAGCTGAAATCACATTGTGATATATTGCTATATAAATGATCGTGTTGCAATATATGTATCAATACCTATTACTACCAAGCAGACTGTTTTGAAAACCCATGTGGTACCAACTGGCAGTATGATTTTCTGACACTAAGTTTTTATTATAATAAAGAACATGTTCTACCAGCAGTGTTGCACTTTATTTTTTGGGAGAAAGAAAATCAGAAGAATTGTGTGTATAACCAGGTAAGAGACAAGAGTTAGTAGCTTAAAGATAAGTAATAACCAAGTTTCACAACCAGTCTAACTAACAGACAGTTTGGGTTGAAATACTGATGTAGAAAAATTTGTACCAATACTAATTGTGATACAGAACTGTACTGATATATTGATATATCATTACACAACTATTAATTTATACAAGTACCATAGATAAGTAAAAACCAAAATGAAATCTTATCACATCATGCAACAACAAACAAACAGGCAAATTGGAAGATCTCAGTTTGATTTGCCACTGGATTGGCAGAATATAGCTGTAAGTATCTCTTTGTTTAAAACAAAACAACTTTCATCAATACTTAAGTTTGGTTTTAAACCTTTTGATTAAAAGACAGACTTAACCAAAGCTTGATATCTGCTAAAGTATGCAATTCCAGGGTTTTCCCCATTCTCAAGATCTTTTTCAGACCCATAAAAGCCCAAAATATTTTTCCAAGTTTTCTGGTTTTTCTAATGAACCCTTATAAACCTACTTCTTTTTAAAATTCTGTGCTCTGATAACATGGATAACAAGGATTACATGGATAGACTCAAAACTAAACAATCATGATTAGTTCAGAATAGCATTATACTTCTCAGGCAAAACTAGGACAGCCAGAAAATTTAAATCCTGTAGTACAGCCTGCATAACTGCCATTATAAATTGTTAACACAATCAATCTGAGAATGACTCATTTATCCTTTCTACAGTGTCCTTCTCGCAGTCCTACATGCCTACATTGCATATAACCTATTTCAATTATGTTGTACAGAAATTACCAGCACGGGAGACCCAAGTATCCAATCTGATCCGCTGTCTGCAAAAACGAGGACCACAGGCATTTACTGTCTTCAAGAACAAGCTGGAACAAGACTACTCCTGGCTGAGCAAGAAACTGGGGGATGAACTCCGAAAACTTCAGAGTGGGCAAAATAGTATAAACCGTAGACTCATGAATGTGATTGAACATCAGCTAGTTCCTCTCATCAAGATTCCACCACAAAGGGGACTGAGTGGGGACTCTAACAATTCTGACCTGCTGAACCCCGGCAGCATTATTCAGTATCTGAATGACCTTCTAATACAACTCAACACCCAGTGTAACAAGGTGTTACGGGACACTGTCAACTCACAGGAGGATCGCCAGCCACTGTGTGTGCTCATCGAGCAGTCTCTCCAGAACATGAAGCAGAATGCTGTGGAGGAAGGACTCACAGATCTGAGCAAAGAGGTAAAGGACTTGAGGAAACAGTTGAAAGATGTACTCAAGTACAAAACTGAGAATGACAAACAAAAAAATATCATCAGTAAACAAAAGGAGAAACTGAAAGAACTTGCAAAACTACAGAGAGAAGAAAAAAGGCACAAACAAGAAAAGCAAAAAATAATACAAGAAAATGAACAATTGAAGCTTGAAATTTTGAATCTGAGAGAGCAGATTCATTCTAACATTGCAAATTTATACACATGATGAATTTAGCTTGTGTTGTGTATGATACTATCTTCAATTAAAAAACATGCTCTGTGGCATATGAGATAAGAGTGATGCAAGTGATTTCTCATTTCCTGCCACTGTGTGCTATTGGCAATGCCAAGAGTGATGCAAGTGATTTCTCATTTCCTGCCACTGTGTGCTATTGGCAATGACAAGAGTGATGCAAGTGGTTTCTCATTTCCTGCCACTGTGTGCTATTGGCAATGCCAAGAGTAATGCAAGTGATTTCTCATTTCCTGCCACTGTGTGCTATTGGCAATGCCAAGAGTGATGCAAGTGATTTCTCATTTCCTGCCACTGTGTGCTATTGGCAATGCCAAGAGTGATGCAAGTGATTTCTCATTTCCTGCCACTGTGTGCTATTGGCAATGCCAAGAGTGATGCAAGTGATTTCTCATTTCCTGCCACTGTGTGCTATTGGCAATGCCAAGAGTGATGCAAGTGATTTCTCATTTCCTGCCACTGTGTGCTATTGGCATTGCCAAGAGTGATGCAAGTGATTTCTCATTTCCTGCCACTGTGTGCTATTGGCAATGCCAAGAGTGATGCAAGTGATTTCTCATTTCCTGCCACTGTGTGCTATTGGCAATGCCAAGAGTGATGCAAGTGATTTCTCATTTCCTGCCACTGTGTGCTATTGGCATTGCCAAGAGTGATGCAAGTGATTTCTCATTTCCTGCCACTGTGTGCTATTGGCAATGCCAAGAGTGATGCAAGTGATTTCTCATTTCCTGCCACTGTGTGCTATTGGCAATGCCAAGAGTAATGCAAGTGATTTCTCATTTCCTGCCACTGTGTGCTATTGGCAATGCCAAGAGTAATGCAAGTGATTTCTCATTTCCTGCCACTGTGTACCATTGGCAATGCCAAGAGTGATGCAAGTGATTTCTCATTTCCTGCCACTGTGTACCATTGGCAATGCCAATTAGACTGAAATGTACAGATCAACATGGGGGTTGTACTTAAAACCTCCATTCTGCACTGGATGCAATTCCATCATATTACTTACACAAGAAACATGGGATCTAAAAACTAGTCTTACCAAATTAAAAAAAAAAAATTAAACCTGTTTTAGGTCATGGAAAACTTACAAAAGAGTAATCAATTATATTTATTAAAATGAACCATCCTAAGAGACTTTTCTATTACATGGCAATTGCAACAGTTGCATTCCTGTAAATTCTTGCAAACGGGAAAAATTTAATTATTGTCTAGGGTTCTTGATGTCAGTATTTAAAATTCAATGTTTTATATTTCCTCCTAGTTTTGAAGTAATCTTTCATGGAAAGAGCTCAAAATATTAGTCTATTCAAAACAACTCATTAATAATAATAATATAAAGAAACTGAATCCTTTTATCAAATTTAAAAAATGTTGGAGAAACGAAGTTCAGTGCAATAATATAGTCAGTGGAACATTAGAAATACTGAGATAAGTCACTGTTACCTGCAATGAGCAAGTAGAACCTAAGCCTCTGGAAATCTCTGTATATGCCAGACATGTCCGAGGTAACAATATTTTCACTGACTGCAAAATATTCCTGTTGGACGTTTGTAGTTATGAACATAAATCTTATTATTCTTTTTCTTGTATTTAATTGCACAACTGAAAAATCTAATAATTTAAAACCCCATTATTTCACAAAACAAGCATGGGATGGAAAATCTTTGTATGACAGGTATCAGACTGTTCAAGCATTTATCATAATTGCTTCTTAATCCTGACTTCATACTTCCACCAACAAAGCAGATTTAGGTATACACTGCCACATCTTAGTGATCATATCTATACTACTATGTCTATTGTCCAGCATTAAGCAGAATCTTTATTTTACATTGCTGGCACTGCTGTAACAATAAATACTATTGCTTCTTTGTTTCAAATAAAAATAATGATGCAGAGAACAATTGGAAAGCAAAGGTCAATTAAGCAAACAAAGCACCTATCCAAGTCTTATGAATTGGTTGTTCAATAGTAAAAACAGCCAATCAAATAAGTTTGATACTGTAAATAGCCAATGATTAAGTACTGAACAATTAATAACATCATAGGAAAACACAACACTAATATTTTTGCCAGAGTTGTTGCAGATAGTTTTAAACCATCATTAAATAAAAAAATGAGAGGTGATCAGGATGAAAATTTTAATCCAAAGAAGTCACGAAGTTTCAACAGCAAATGGTCAAACCAGTTCTCATGTCTGTTAAAAACACAAGCAGAAGAAAATTGTTGTCAGTCCAGGTGTGTCAGAATTTTGAAAATCAGCCCTTTGTGAACCACGCAGGATGTAATGAACATGTACATACCTCAAAAGTTGAAACTGTGACAAAAAGCTGCACTCTAGTTACTTTGTTTAAGAAAGTGTCAGACAAGGCAGATGAAGATATGACAAGGTTATTTCAAAATGCCTATCAATAATGGACTTTATCTGCATCAAGTTCTAAACAACTTATAGTATCAGGCACTGAAAGATCAACATTCCAGAGAAAAAATGCATGTGATGTAGTACAGGAGTTTGATATTTCAAGCATAAAAATCGACGAAAAGTTAAGAAATAAAATAAATACTTGTATCGATAATATAAATAATTACAAATAGCTGTATATATACTATAAATATATTTATAGTGTAGGTACAGGTGTTTCAGTGTTTTTTTCTTCATTTTTCATCGTTTTTAATACGAGTAACATCAAACTCCTGTAGATGCAGTTATCTCAACTTTCAGCTTTTCCAGTCAAAATATGATTTTGTTCAGAGTTATTTTAGTAATCTTTAAGTTTCATTATGGATTGAAATGATTATACACTTGCTGGAAACTTTAACATTGTCATGCTAGAATCTCCCCTTTGGGAAAAAATGACGATTGTGTGCATGACCAGCTAAGAGACAAGAGTTTGCACTCTTAATGATAAGTAAAAAGCAACCATCACAGATGGATGATGTCAATGCATGTACATGGCTTGATAACTAGTAGTCCCTCCAGAATAGCCCATGCTATCAAAGCATCTGGATCATATTGCCAACGATTTATCAATTTCACTACCTTTCTTGTGTTTAAAGTCAAAGTGAATCCAAACAGTGCTCTCCGCCTGCTTATTTAGTATTAGATCTGGTTTAGGCTTATTTTACTGTGATTGACCATCAGTTATTTATAAACTACATGATTGACATTTGACTGGTTATGGTATTTTTTTCACATCAGGTAATCGTTTTAGTCAACAAAAATAGTTCCACAACTGGTCTAACTGAGAGTTTGGGTTAAAAAAACAGATATGGAAGAATTTGTACTGATACAAGTTGTGATATGGTAGTGTACTGAGGCGTACCAATATATTGATTAATCTTTACACTGCTAATAATGATGTTCATTGTAGGGTAACGTAAATGAGGTATTTGTGTCAAATGGCAGTTAGTACATAGAATGCTCTCCTCTGATATTGCAAATGTAATTTTCAAAAAATAAATCAATAAATATTTAATTATTATTCATTGGTTCATTCATTTATTTATTTATGTTTGCTATTCAGTACTGATTGGTAATGAGGGAGAAATCAGCTGAGAGAGGTACACATAAGCTTTGATACATGAAACCAAACCCATATCTTTGTATAAATATTATTTTGCTGTTGTGAAAGTGTTCATTGAGCACATAATAAATCCCTTATGCTCCTACATGTGTCAGATGTGGTCAATTAGACCATGATCAGTCTTTAATATCATAGTTGACAAGTTGATGTTTGCTAAACTTACTGTATATACTTGTGCATAAGCCCATACCAACTGCAAACTGCATGACCCAGATCTGCCAGTGCATAATGTGCCGGCAGATCTGGTCTATGCAGTTTGTAACGACTAATCAGTAGAACAAACAACATAGACCCTGATTTACCAGCGCATTATGCACTGGCAGATCAGGGTCTATGTTATTTGCATTTGGACCCGTATTATATGTGAGTATATACGGTAATTTGCTCTGAATCAATCACACTCGAGTATATATGGTATTCTTTTCTTGCATGTATTAATAAAGTCAATGTTTTCAAAATGTCGGCATTTCTTCCATCAGCAGGGATGTTTTAGATGGTTCAAATGGGGCTATTAAAAAAAGCCCTAATATCAATATCAATCGACTCCACTCCCAAATGAAATTCTTTTAAAAGATTACCCAAAATGCTCTCAGAAGTTAATTGCTAATACTGACTATATTAGCAATTAACTGTTTTTTTTTAAATATTCACTTTCTGATTGATCAACATTTTTTGCAATATGTGTTTGGCTCAGGACATGTTCTCAACTACTCTGAGATAAAAAAAAATAAACCTGTTCTTAGAGGACATGTCACTTTAGTTACCTTTATCCCAAGTGTCAAAATATAGTTCAAACAATGCCTTCAGCTACCAACTGCAAACTGCATAGACCCAGATCTGCCGTCGCATAATGCACCGGCATATCTGGGTCTATGCAGTTTGTAAGGACTAATCAATAGAACAAACAACATAGATCCTGATCTGCCAGCGCATTATGCGATGGCAGATCAGGGTCTATGTTACTTGCATTTGGACCCGGATTATATGTGAGTATTTATGGTAATTTGCTCTGAATCTATATACATGTAAAAAGGATGTACACAAAATGATTTTCTGAATCAATCACACTCAAAACAAGGGCGAGGTTGACAGCAATGAAAAGAGCCTAATATGTAAATTTACAAGGCAAAAGATGTCATTTAAGTTAAAAAATATTAAACGGCAAGGTAAGATTTCATTGGATCATACAAAATTTTGCATCAAGGAAACTGAATGCTTGTGCGCAAACAGTAAAATATTCCACTTTGCAACTATTTTGTGCCAGATAGTACATATACTGGTCATAACCCATATACAGAGAACTTGGAAGAATCCTTGCACATAAAATGAAACTTCACTCTAGATTCTTACATATTAACAAGAGTTTCCAAAATGCAAATTATTGCCAGACATGTTCAATTCATGAACTGAAATACCAGATGCTAACTCAGCATGTAGGACATTTGTCATAGGTGCCCGTAATTACCCCATGCAACTAAAGCTATTAGCGATGGATTTATGACAAAGGGACCTGCACACTACAATTTGCTTGGCAGGGCCTTAAAAAGAGGAACATGTGTTGGAAAACAAAGTTAGGACAATGTGCAATTAGGGGCCATAACTCCTATAAATAATGATGTGGAACACTGGAAATTGAACTCATTTAAGGTCTAATCAATGAAAGGCACATGTGAAATTTGGTTGAAATCCAACAATTATTGTAAGTTATGCTGTGAAAAACAAGGATGATAAACAATCATGGGAAATAATTCTTGTAAATCATATCATGGAAGAGTGGAATTAAAGTCTCATCGATACAAAGCTGTGGTAAAGTTCTGCTGTGGAAACCAAAGTCAGGTGGTTGGACTCTCAGGGGGCAAAACTCCTGTAAATGATATTGTGGAATGCTGCAAAATCAAACTCATACAAGGTCTCATCAAGATAAAGCCACAAACAAAATTTGGTTCAAATCCAACAACCCTTGGTAAAGTTATGCTGTATAAAGCAAAGTCAGGAGGACTCACAATCAAGGGGTATAACTCTTGTAAATGATGTTGTGGCACAAAGAAAATTGAAATTATTCAAGGTCTCATCAGTATGAAGCTGCATGCCAAATTTGGTTGAAAATCAACAAATATTGGTAATGTTATGCTGTGTAAACCAAAGTAAGGTGGTCAAGCAATCAGGGGGAATAACTCCTGTAAATGCAGTTGTGAAATGCTGAAAATCAACTCATTCAAGGTCTCATCAATACAGAGCCGCCGACCAACTCTGGGTGAAATCTAACAATCCTTTATAATGCTAAACTGCAGAAATGAAAGTTAGGAGGGTGGGCAATTAGGGGCCATAACACCTGTACATGACATAGAAGGCTGGAATCAAACTCTTTCCAGGTCTTATTAATATAAAGCTGTATACCAGATTTGGTTAAAATCCAATAATTCACAGTGAAGTTATCTTGCAGAACAAAATTGTTGATAGAGAGACAGACAGATGGACAGAGAGGAGAATGGATGGACAAAGTGATTACTACAGGGCTCCACTTACTTCATTGAGCAAGGCCCTAATTATTCAGTAATTATGTTTTGCTAATTATTTAAACACCCTGCAGTCCCAAACCATAAGACAGTGTGAAAGCCCATCTCCTTATCTCCAGACTTCTCAAAATGATACAAATTAATGATTGCCCTGGGCTCTTTACTTTGACGATATTAGTCCCCACACCATGTGATGTGTGGCCGTGTCTCTGTGCATACAAGACCTAAAAACAACATACATGAAGTCCAAACTCTAAACTGAATCAAAGTAAAAGACAGAAGCAACAAAAGTAACCTTTATTATTGCCCACAAAATATTATTTTAGGAGCTAGTTCACCAACTGACTGAACCAAATATCCCTACTAAGTGTGATGTAGTTTTGAAGCCTGTGTCGTCTGCTAACAAATACAAATTATATTTTTTGAAATCATAAGAAAAGCATAAAATATTGTTATAGAGTAAGATTCTATGCTACATTTTTACGAAAGAAAATGTCTTTATTTTTTCTTAAAACAGGTTTGAAAATACAAAAAGTGAACAATGAATAGATAAAAATAAAACTGAGACAAAAAAAGTTTCCATTACATTAACTACTGAAATGCATGTATATCAATGTTTTCCTATTATTGATAATAAATAACATCTTATTTTAATATTTTTATAATAAATTTCATAATATCCAGGGAAAAATGTCTGGCAAGGGCCAAAATCTTTTGTAAACCTTGGTATTAACCCATTGGAAACATGTTTTTTTTTAAAATAACCTACCGTAATCACGGTAAGTCTTGGGACACGAACAAATAATTATTTTTTTTCTTGTCCCAAGACTTATATGCCTTTAAAATATATACAATTTTCGGTGTCCCAAAACTTGTAGACACAAAAAATGTAAAGAAAAAATTGGGAAGATCGCCATGCGTCACACAGCAGTGACGAGCTCTTTCAGTTACCACGACATTCGTCAATAAGCTGTTATATACTACAATGATTGTTTATGTTATTATTTTGCATGTGCATATTTTCCGATTTCTCCAACATGATTTAAAATGAAGGTAAATAAAGACTTCATAATTCACGGACCGCTTACATTTAAGGGAAGACCTGTACTATAGTGTACAGTAATTACACAGTGCAAATCATACTTGGCGTCACTTATATCCTTGTTTATTCCCAAAAATATTCGATGCAGATTTTGCTTTATTCATCATTTTTACCAAATCGCATTCTTCCAGATTACATTTCAGCTACACGTTCATTGCTGTTTCATTTATTTGGATTCACGCGCTCAACAGTTACTGTTTTTCAGTGGTATAAGCGATCCTACAAAGTGATGTAATCTATATGAAAACGCACGCGTTTAATTTTATAAAGCATATAACCAACATAAATTCAAATAACTTGTCATATATAATATTTGTTAAAATTCTGAATAAATCGATTAAGAGCATCATTGATCCATTTTAGTTTAATGTTTCGGCTTCACAAAATGATAATTTTCCACGCATTATTCATTCCACTTTTGATTTTGGCAATCTGGTTGTTTTGGCGTCGCCTTTGTTTATAATTGGCGGATTTGTCTTTTGTTTTCCGACAGCAATCCAGGCCAGTTAATTGTTAAAACCCTGAAATTGGCTTGGGTAAAGAGGAATTTTGTCCAGCGGCAATGCCTGTACTTTGATGTGTGATTGGCTTCTACTGCGAATATTAGCACGATTACCGTAACTGAGTAAACAGGACTTATTTAAGGTCGCTTACATCAAAGCAAACTACCACGGAGTTTTTATTTTAAAAGCATTATTTCTTAAACTTCTTTATCGTATTTTAAAGATATTATTTAAGTTTAGTGCAGTGGTGCCTATGATTCGAATCAAATGTATGTACTTCATTCATCACAAGTAAAATCTTCAATGTGCACGTGCTGACGCCATGATGTAAACATGCGTACAATAAATGCTCGAGTTGGAATAAACACTATTTTCATTGTTCTCATCCTGGTATCACATTGTAATGAATTAGGTATTTCCATTTTCAGGGGGAAAAAAACTCCCCAATAATTACAGGTGACTTTCGCCAATTTTAATGCAATAATGCATGAACTGACAATAGTAAACTAGAGCACAATAGAGAGAAGTTATTGTTGAATGGGTATAACATACCGCTAATGCTCAGTTCTTGTCATCGTCTGATTAAATTATACATATTTGAATTTGATAGAAATAATAAGAAAACAGAGAAAATTCAATATATTTATTGACTCTTCAAACAAATTGTAATAATTTATAATATTTCCATGTAATAATTCATAGTGAGAGTCCCTTAACAACCACGAAGGCCTGTTTATTTTACGTGAGGTCACGATCGATAAAATACGCCGATCGATCAGTAGAAGAAAAAAAATGTTTTAGGTGTCCCAAGACTTATAGTACATGAAAAAATTGCTTTAACTTCGTGTCCCAACTTTTATAGGTCATAAAAAAATTACTTTTGAAAATAATTAAGGGTGTCCCAAGACTTATGGTGTCCCAAGACTTACCATGATTACAGTACTTGTGTTTCTGTGCCATGTAACACATAACCAAACAAATTTCTGCAAATAATGAATTTCTCTGATGCATGCTGGATAATATGCCCATCACCACCTTTTACAAACCCAGAATCATGAAACTCATGATAAGTACTACACCCTTGTTGCAAACAGAGGTCTCTGTGACATAAAGTTTCATGCTTTAGTGACTTTGTTAAAATTTTGCATTTAAAGTTAATATCTTGGCTGCTGTTTATGTTAGAATGATGAATCTTGATAATTGGATACATCTTTGTTAGTCCTACACCTTTACAACTAAAAGAGGTCACTATGACCTGCATTTTATGCTTCACTAACATAGGTTAAGTATTTATGTTTAGCTCAGGATCACATTGATATTTTAATGCTATATACATTCTAGTGTACACAGAAGGTTCTTCTGACCAATGCATTTGAAAGTTGGAATCAAGTTGTTTATTCAGTGGTAAACCTTCCATATTAATGAATATACTTTGCATATTGTGATAGATTACCTTCAACAGGATAACTATATATTGTACATGTGATGAATTAACTGGTGTGAATGTAAATGATTAGGTATTAGAAGAATGGACTGGATGCATATTGCGAGAGGCCTCAGCTGTAGTGGCTAATCAAGGCAATTAGGGACTGACTATTTAATCTTCAGACGAGTCTGGAATTTTCTTTAGAGCCAGGATATATTTTTTTTTCTTTTACCTCAAGAGAATTTTTTTTTCAACTAATATAATGGATGTAATAGGTTCTTTTTTTCTTTAAATCAGAGCAAGAATATTTTTTTCAAGCTAACTGAGGGCTAGAAATTTTTTCCCAAAAAACTCCCAGGCCCCAGCCACTAAAAGTGAAATGGTCAGTCCCTTACTGATGCATGAAGTAAGCTTGTAATAGCGGTCATACTGACTGTCACTCCACGATTACTCAAAGCCTGTGACTTTACCCAGTAAAATCTGGCTTCTAATGTGGACAATGACAATAGCTTTCAAATCATATTTTATTAACAATATTCTGAGAAAAAAAACTCTGGTTTTTATCAACTCAATATAGTACCTATGCTTTGAGATCATAGAAACAAATGTTCTCTTTGTCTCGCCTGTGGTAGCATAGTCAGATATGGTATTTAGTTTTCTGCTAGTGATTTTTTCTGCTAGTGATGGTGTCATTGTCAACAATTGTAAAGTTCTGCAGTGAAGGTCTTGAAAATCACAAGCAGTGCCTATACTGACAAGCACTTGGATGCAGGTGAGACACTGGGTTCTGCAGAACTTGTCTATTATTGTATATCTTTTATGCCCTGTCACAGGACAGCATATCATAAGGCAAGATCAATTTAGTCTGAAAATTTGTTTTCTGCATGTTAATTAATGTTTACAGTGGCTGCTGGAGAGCAAAAAAATTCTTCATAGAGGTGAGCTATTTAATTGTTGACTACATTCTGGTTTGTAAAAGGTGGTGATGGGCATATTATCCTGCATGCAGCAGAGAAATTCATTATTTGCAGAAACTTATTTGGTTGGGTATTACATGGCACAGGAATACAAGAAGATTATTTTTAAAAAACAAAACATTTCCTATGGGTTGATATCAAGGTTTACAAAAGATTTTGGCCCTTGCCAGACATTTTTGCCTGAAAAATTAACGTAATTACTGGATATTATGAAATTTATTATAAAAATATTCAAATAAGATGTTATTTATTATAAATAATAAGGACATAAAAGTAACCCATTTCATAGGGTGTACAATTACTCCATATGATGACTACACCTTCCAAGTTTCAGGCAAATGCAAAAAGTTAAATGCAAATGTAAGCATAACAGCATGAAAAGTAGGCAAAGATGAATACTCTGGCTCCAGTAGTTAGTATTGCTGTGAGTATGAGAAGTAGGCAAAGATGAATACTCTGGCTCCAGTAGTTAGTTTTGCTGTGAGTATGAGAAGTAGGCAAAGATGAATACTCTGGCTTCAGTAGTTAGTATTGCTGTGAGTATGAGAAGTAGGCAAAGATGAATACTCTGGCTCCAGTAGTTAGTATTGCTGTGAGTATGAGAAGTAGGCAAAGATGAATACTCTGGCTCCAGTAGTTAGTATTGCTGTGAGTATGAGAAGTAGGCAAAGATGAATACTCTGGCTCCAGTAGTTAGTATTACTGTGAGTATGGGAAGTAGACAAAGATGAATACTCTGGCTCTAGTAGTTAGTATTGCTGTGAGTATGAGAAGTAGGCAAAGACGAATACTCTGGCTCCAGTAGTTAGTATTACTGTGAGTATGGGAAGTAGACAAAGACGAATATTCTGGCTCCAGTAGTTATTATTGCTGTGAGTATGAGAAGTAGGCAAAGATGAATACTCTGGCTCTAGTAGTTAGTATTGCTGTGAGTATGAGAAGTAGGCAAAGATGAATATTCTGGCTCTAGCAGTTTGTATTGCTAAAGCTGAATGTAACCATCAAAATTTATGTATATCTCGAACTATGCTTCAAATGGAAAACAAAAACTGAAGGAATTGTAATTTTTGTGCAGATTTCACAGGCTACCTGTTCATTTGTTGGTTGTAATATATAAACCAGTAACAGAAAGAACCTAATATAGAGACAAGTCTGCTTACTAAGTACATGACAGCAAATTCATCTATCTTTTTTTTGTTACAATTTTAGTGATTACTTTTAATTGGCACCATATGGCCATTATTGTGCTGAGGTGCCATTAAACAATAATATCTACAAACATAAGTATCGCAAAGAAACTCCAATTTTGCTATAATATGTTTATTCATTAATGATTTCTCCTCAATTGCACGAAAGTCCTTTACTCATCGCTATAACATAAACCCAGTTTCCAGATCAATTCTTCTGAAAACTTCACATTTGTCAAGCCTTGCCTGAAGTACATGTTATGATACAAAGTGCATAGTTGTATTCTATGATAACTTGGTTTACAGTACTTTGAAAAAGCAGCTGTTTCAAACTATTCTGCTCTTAAATTAGTCTCTCAAACTAGGAAATATTACATTTCTAAACCAGTGGGCTAAGTGCCACAATTCATTGTCTCCCCTACTTAATTCATGAAGTAACAGATGATACTAGCAGAGCCTTACTATTTTAAACATCTGTCAAATGCAGATGGACTTCTTTCTGCAACATAGAGATGTATGAACAGGCAAAAGAAAGGCCATGTTCATGTCAAGGACAAAGAATTCAAGCAGCAAAGATTATGCAATTTAAGAACATGGAAAACTGTTGCAAGTTACAAGCCTATAATAAAAAATAAAGGTTTTCGCATAATTTCAATGGATGTCAAGAAACTGAAAACAAATCTTCATTTCTTTAAAACGTAAACTGAGCTGAGTAAAACATTCATTCAATAAGGCAATTATACAGCTGATGTAAGCACACCTTGTACACATGACCGAGTTACGATTACTATGTCTACATGAGACAAAAGATAATTACATATGTACTAAAATTGGAACAATGCAAATAGCTCCAAGACAATATATAACAAAAAAGAAGGTAGTATTACTTAAACTGTTAGGGCAGAATGATTTATTCAGAACATTAGCCCTTACTAAATCATAAAGACTGAAATGGTCCACTCCATTATATTTATGAAAATCAGCTTTCTGCATAATTGAGTTCTGATTTGAGACCCACCCTTTTTCTGAATATGAAAGAATCATATGACCTTTATTCCTTTCTTAATGAAAGAAAAAAATAAAATCTTACAATGTTCTAGATTATGTTTTTGTCAGATTTGTCTATAGCTAGAAATCCTCTGTATAACACAGACTGCAAAATAATTATTTAATGAGGTCATGGCCTGCATGTTGAATCCATGCTCAAATAACATGCTTTGAAACCACCTTACCAAGACATTTTTGATGGTGACAATACCATCATGACTGCTAATACCTACATAGGAAAAGCTGTTGTTAGACTAACTTGGGTTCAATATAAAGATTTGTAACTGGTATATTATGGACCTCTCACTAACCCAAGCAAAGTTTCCTATATTCTTTGCAACATACAATTTGTGGTATATCATCATTTGGAAGCAAAATGGAAAGAACTCTGATCAGTGGACGTTTTTATTAAACCCTTATGATATATCTTTATATTGAAAAACCTGATTTTGCACTTTAATTAGATAAAAGTTGTAAAACAAATCATGCTTAAACACTCGAAACAACAGAGGCAACTGAAATGTATTGATAAAAATAGGCCCTGATTAAATCATGTCAGTAACTCAAAATTCACCCTTATTCACCCTTATGCAATGTGTAACACTCTGGAATCAAGGGGTACTAGAAATAGAGTAACCAAGGTGGCCATGATCACTCCATGCTTTTCACAAATTATAAATGTATGAACAGTATGTAATGCTACCACACTCATTGTATATAACTTCCCTGTTGTCTGCCTCACTTAAAATTGCATACAACTCAAACTCCCTATGTAGAAGACTTTCTAAATCTACTTATTTTTTTCAGAACTTTAAAAACTTTCTTTATTTGGGGTCTTCTCCTTGCAGAAAATTTCAACAATGCTCAAATTAAAAAATTTCAACATTATGCTCAAATTAAACAATTTCAACAAAGTTCAAATTAAAATATTTCAACAATGCTCAAATTAAAATATTTCAATAATGCTCAAATTAAAAAATGTCAACAATGCTCAAATTAAAATATTTCATTTTGAAATTTAAAGCCCGAGTTTAAGTTTCATGTCAGGTGAACCAATACTGAGATGAACAAATGTTTTTCAAACTACAAGAATTCTGCAGAATGCTATTTTTTAAATTGCAAGGGCATAGCATGATCCAAAAAACTTGCAAAGTCACTAACAGAAGAAAATCAGGTCCCTGTGACTTACATTTTCTTCTGGTGACTAGTACCCTCCAAGGTGAATGCATCCATCAAGGTCTCATGACTACATATAACAGTGTCAGAGAAATTAAGTTGAATGCAAAACATTATTGTAATGAAATGATTAATAAAAAGTATGTCAGTGTTACCTACTTTTGCCCATGGTAAGTAGTACCCAACAAGATGAATACACCCATCAAGTTTCACGACTGTACCATACAAGTGTCAGCAAAATGAAGCTAAATCAAAAAACATTATGTAATCACGGGTGTAAAACGTAGATCACTGTGACCTATATTTGCCCAAGATGAATATACCCATCATATTTCATGACTGTACATACAACAGTGCCAGAGAAACTGAGCTAAATCCAAAAACGTCATGTTGATGCCTTCGCCAACAACAGCAATGCCCTTGAAAGTGATCCCTGTTTTACCAATTTCTGTGTAATCCCATCTGATATTTCTACCAATTAGAGTAAGTTCAATATTTATGTAATTCTATGGAAGGCAAGAAATGAGTTTAGTTTGACATTTGATTGACTCTCATCATGTATTTGAGATTCATTAAAGTTTATCAAACACTGTAATGGGTACCACAATTTGATTCACAATTTAGTACTCAAGAACTCAAATTAAGGTTAGAAACAAAACAGAGACCTGTATTTTTAAGAAACAGTATACCTGCTCACCTGGAACTTGTTTATTGTATCAATTTCAGTTCTGGCTTTCAAAATTATCTATTTAGGCATGAAAAGTACAATTGAAAACCTTGGTAAACTTTATTTCATTATCCCACTACCTACTGAGGACAGATTAAAGGAGATATAAAGCCAGCAGGGTAAGATAACATTTATCTAGCTTGTTTTATCTAGATTATTTTTCTTGTCAGTACTAAATGCTTGTCAGGGTTACAATATGAACCAACATCCTCTTAAGAATGTTTTTTCTATTTTTTTCTTTCATACTAAATGTTTGTTTGGATCTTTATCTTCCATATCAAATGCTCCTCATGGTGTAAATATTAACCATCATCCTCTTATAAAAGTAATGTTTGTCTTTTTTTTTTTCTTTTTTTTTTACATACCAAATGTTTGTCAGAAAGCACTCTAGAAACTGACCAGCTGGTGTATATATGCAGAGAGTTACACAAACTGTGCACAGAGCCTTTTTGGTGTGTGTAGCATGTTTTGTACTGTACCCATTGCCATAGATTAAGATGCAATTTTACCAATTTCTATAGTTATTGTATTGAAATGAGTGTAAAAAGTGAAGATTGTTCCAACTAATCAATATTTAAAAAATATACATTAGATACAACAATTCAAATTGATCAACATAACAACAAAATATGCAGAGGTTGAAAAATCCCTTGCCCGGGTGACTAACAAGAAGCCAAGTGGGCCTGATATCACTCATCGAGCTTACATAACTCAACACTTGACCGTTTCACTAAGCAGGCTTATGTAATATTGAAATAACACACTGTATATAAACTATCTCCTAAGTTTTATATCATGTTGATTTTACCTATTTTACTATATACTGACAAAAAATTATTTCTGAAAATCAATGCATAATTAATATGCACCAACTTTTCTTATAACTGAAATCATCTAAGATCTTGAAAATATAAACCCATTTACAAAGTTGTCTAGAAATTGGATGAGAAATATAGTCTCTAGATCTAGAGAGGTAACAAGCTCAGCCGATCAGATGCAAGGTATTTCATTAATATGTGTTGATTCTCAATTATTATAGAACCTGTCTATGACAAAGATAATAAAAGCATAAGGTGAGCAAATTCTGATTTGAATTTGGTCTCCAGAGTGGTAATAAGTTCAGCCAATCAGATACAAGATTACCTCATTAATATGTGTAGATCTTGCTCATAATCAAACTCATTGAACATCTTGATAACATAAGCCAATTTAACAAGTTTGATAACAATCGGATCAGAAATATAGTTGCTAGATTGCTGACAAGCTCAGCCAATCAGATGCAAGGTCACACCATTAACACACATGAATTTCACACATAATCATACTCAACCAAGATCTTTATGACATGGGCCTATTTACAAAATCTGATCAAAACCGTATCAAAAATACAGCTTCGAGAGTGGTAAAACAATCTCCATATCAGATGGAAAATCACCTCATAAATATGCATAGGTCTCACTTATAATAAACATCAAGTAGTAGGAAGCTCAGCTAATCAGATGCAAGACCAACTCATTAATATGCATGGATCAAGCTCATAATAAAAGACATTATACATGTATATCTAAATGATGTAAGCCTATTTACAAATTTTGATAAAAGTATGATCAGAAATAGAAATACTAAAGTGTTGACATGCTCAGCCAATCAGATGCAAAATCACCACAATAATATGCATGGTTCTTGCCCATAACCGTATACTCATCCAAGATCTAAAGGATTTAAGCCTATTTCCCAAATCTGTCCAAAACCGAATCAAGAGTACAGTCTCTATCCAGGGATTCCATACATGTTCAACTCATGTGAGATGTTGAACATATAGGCCTATAATTTAAGTTTGATCAAAATCAGATCTAAATATGGCTTCAACAGTAGAAACAAGTTCATCCAATCTCATGCAAGATCACCCCATTAATATGACACTGTGTAGATCCTGCTTTCAAAATTGGCCAAGATCTTGATGATATAAGCCCATATTCCAATTCTGATCAAAATCAGACAAGAATTATGGCTTCCAAAGTGGTAACGAGCTCAGCCTATCAGATCCAAGACTGCCTCATTAAAATGCATGGATCTCACTCATTATCAAACCCATCCAAGATCTTGATAATGTAAACAAATTTCAAGTTTGATCATAATAGGATCAGAAATATGGTTTCCTGTGGGGTAACCAGCTCAGTCAATCAGATTTCAGATCATATCATTAATATATGTGCATTTCGCTCATCACTAAACTCATCCAAGATCTTAATGCAAATAAGCAAATATCCAAAGTCTGATCAAAATTGGATCAGAAATATGGCCTGCAGAGTGATAATAAGGTTATCCAATCAGATGCAAGATCACCTAATTTGTATTCATGGATCTCACTCATTATCGACTTCATCATAGATTCTGATAATATAAACCCATATTAAAAATTTGACTGAAATTGTATCAGAAGTATGGATTCCAGAGTGGTAACAAGCATAACACATAATGAACAATGCATGATACAGAATATATGATGCATGACAGATGCCGAGTTGCCTGCTAAATGATAAAACGGCAAGAAAAACTGGGGGACTAAATGTGCTAATGAGATTGGATCATTCAATGCATTTTTTTGGCTACAAAACAAAAAGAACAATAACTCTAACAAAACTTGTGGGAGCAAAGTGATTTATTGACATGTGCATCTTCAGGTGATGACCATAACATTTACCAGATTCAATGCCAATCCATCAAATACTGCAGGACAAGTTGTGCTAACAAGTGCTGGTCAGATGGATGGACACGAGGACAAGTCCCAACCTCTATTAAAGCATATAAAGGCAAAGTATATAAAGAGGAAATCATTTATTATTCCATTACAAAATAGATAGATTCTTAAAGGATACTAAGGTTTTGTCTTAAGTCATACACCTTCACAAGAGTCCCTCAAATGGATTTTTGCACTACCTGCCAAAAAGAATCCAAGATAAGCCCATTTCTTCTGTCCTTTTATTCATTTTAACTGATGAGTATTGCAAAACTCCAAAATGCCAAATCTGGTAATGAAAATATTTTCAAACATGACTAAAGTAGACATGTTTACAAGATACCTGTGCAGTACAAAATTCTTTGTCATGGCCATTGACCTTGAACTCAATATCATCGGATAGAAAATCACTGAAGTTGTCTCACTGTCAAGATATATCTATACAGTTTGTTAAATCTATAATTAAATATGCAAAAGCCCCAAAGTTATTTATGTTGCATCATTCAAGATATTCTTGTAAATGTATCCAGAACTGGATTTTATATGAATCCATTTATACTTGTTTATGTTGTCATTCTCAAAAGCTATTACAGCTAAAAAGACATTTAACCTTAAAATCAATATCAGTGTCTACTATAAACTTGTTCATTTGAAAGCAACTTAAAACACTAAGTCTGGTCAAAATTCACTTCTATCTGTACATATCACTGTGTTCATAAGCTCAATGAAATAAAAAAAATTAAAAAAAATGGAAGCAATGACCTCTGACTTGATCCCAAGGTCAGGTTTTCAAAACTCCTTCACAATACTGTGGATATGTTGGTAGTCAGATCTGTACCATTTCCTTCAGAACCAACTAAATACGATCTGCACCTGTATATCCATATTTAGGCCTATTTCATTTTTCTTTTTCTTCCACTCTCTCCCTCCTTCCACCCCCCTCTCTCTCTCTCTCCATCAGGATGAACAGATCTTAAAATACATGACAAGACTGTAGACACCCTACTCTTATGTAATTAATACGGAGGCACCATCAAGAAATGCCTAAAAATGAACTCCAAACAACAAAAAGGAGGCTTTAAATATAAATTTTTTTACAATTAGTTTTCCACATGAATTATGCAAATTGTCAATTACTGAACTTATGTGACCACTTGCTAATCCATATTCTGTGATACCCATACAATCTTATATGTCTGTTACACTCTATGACAAAGGGTACACATTTTTAGGAAAAACTCTTGGTTAAATATAGTAATAAAGTTCTTTAAGTAGCAAATTTAACTCTCATCACAATCATTATTGTGTTTGAAAACGATGGAGAAATCAGGGATAGATTTGTGTTGACTGCAAATATAAATTAAGTGACAATCATAATTTGGGTGCAGTGATCATTACCAAACTAGACTGCAAACTTGCCAAGGCCACACAATTCACATTTGAATGCAAAAATTAAAAAAAATATAAAGAACCAAAATCCTTACAAGTAAACTCACAATCATTAAAATTTTGTTTTAAAATGTTACACTCTGAAGTCTGTCAGATATGACCGATCTGTGAGGCTTCTACAACACCCCCACCCCAACAATGTTCACTGTATCAATCCATGCAAGAATTTGACAAAATACACAATTTAAACTATGAGCTATTATCTGCAAAAAGTTACTGTCCTGAAATGATTATACAATTTTGGAACTTCTTTTTACCGATATAGTAATGCAGCCGTAAATCACATTGACACAGAGTGAGAAAATAATTCATGCCAATTGATGGTTTTTGCTTTAAAAAAGATATAATAAAAAGAAAATATAAGTTTTTTTGGAGTAGATGTATAAGGAACATAGATATCCTATATATATATATATGTATATATAAAATGATATTTTCTTTTCCTACATTAATACTGGATACATTTCATCATGTGGCATCATAAGCGTTGTATTTTAACGAATAGCAAAGCCAAGACTTAAAATGTATAATTTTTTTGTTCCACAAAATGAAATATATCAATATATCTGTAATTTATGCAGGAAAAGAAAATGTTCTTGTTATTAATATACCAAACTTTCTCCTGAACTGAAGTTACAAGATTAAACTCACTCTTCAGCACCATCACCCTTTTTGTAAGTTCACTATATCAATCATATTCAAATGTTCATTATAAAAATAACAACAATTTAAGAGAATGGTAAGTTTGGAATGACCTAAACTGTTGCAATAATTTTGATTACAGCAATCTCTGGGACAGCCACAGTAATTTACTGGCAACCTGAAAGATCTGCAGGGCAACCGTATTTTCAAAGCTGGTTGCCAAAGAATAACCATGGATTTTTAAAATATTTCTACTCATAATATTGCTTATCTACTGAAATATAGTATTTAGACATGTCTTAACTGAACACTTCTTTTGCAGAGATGAGTAAAGCTTATGATGCTTTGGTGACATTTATTCCAGTAAATACCTACACTTGATTGCCCACAAAATGAATGCAGATCACAAGAGAGCCCTGAACCAGTGTTCTCAATTACTACTTGACAGTCTGGATGCAACACCAGCCTATCTATATGAGCTTAAAAATCAGAAATGTATCACTGAGGAAGCAGCAGAAAAGATACAGGTGAAAATTGATATGATTGCCTATCAACACTTAAAGCACACTCATCAAGGTCAATAGTCCTGATATGGCCTTATTCTGTTTTTGTCAGGAAAAATTAAATGAAAAAAGCATATGCTTTACACATTTTTTTTTATTTAAAAAAATCCATACATGAGAAGAAGCAGGCACATCAGCTGCAGTAGGATAGGATTTGGTGCTAATTCCTCTTTCCAAGGGGAGACCACTCTTGTCTGACTTCCACCTTGGCAATCAGATGACTTTAGCACTTCTGTTGCTAAAACAAGCTACAAGACATGGCAAACATCTTTTACTCAGCTTGGGAGGGCAGTATTTGAGAGTTAGTAGATGTACTCCTAATATATTATGATTGGGAGGGCAGGATTTGAGAGTTAGTGGATGTACTCCTAATGTTTTATGATTGGGAGGGCAGGATTTGAGAGTTAATGGATGTGCTCCTAATGTATAATGATCAGGTAATGTATCTGAAGAAGAATAAATAAACTGATGCTAAATTTTGAAATCAACTAACCTTCATTCTTCAATCCCTCCCAACGCTTGAGATATTTGTGCAGATGGTCGCACCAATGTTGACTACCATGACCTTGTTAATAATGTCATTCCTGCAGTACTTTTTTTTATGAGCAAATCTTTCTGTACAAAACATTTGTTAAAGTTTTGAACTTAATCACACATATTTATCCTTATTAGGGATGGCATTGGAAATTTCTGTGACAGATATGCAAACAATCTGATGGTAAGAATAAAGTCAATTAGAAAACAAAAAATAATTAAAAACAATTTTTTAAAATTATATCCACAGGTAATTTATAAACCAAAGTTCAAGATGAAAGTTATCTTTCCCTGAAATTCTACAACCACAAGTTGTTAGAAATGGTTGTTAATTGCATAATATGTATGTTCAAACAGAAATACATTTTCCATGTGTCCAAGTAGCCACTCATCATGCTACTGAAAAATAAGAAAGTATGATTGCTTACCATGTATAGTCACGTATAAGCCAATACCAACTGCAAACTGCATAGACCCAGACCTGCCAGCACATGATGCACTGGCAGATCTGGGTCTTTGCAGTTTGTAAGGACTAATCAGTAGAACAAACAACATAGACCTTATGCGATGGCAGATCAGGGTCTATGTTGTTTGGATTTGGACCCGGCTTATACGCGAGTATATACGGTACTTTGAACTTGACCTTTAATGGACACCATATAGGCAGTATTCTACTAAATGGAATAACTTTATACAAAATTAATTTATTTAACTTTCACCTTGTCATTTGTATTATTCTACCTGTAGACCCAAGCTAGCAGAAGATCCAAAGTGTCCCTTCTACTTCAACATATTCAGCTTGGTGGCCCCAAGGCTTACCCAGCCTTCCGCTTTTCCCTAATGAAAGAATACTCCTGGATTGTGAGGGAACTGGACAAGACTGTTGATGAGTACAAGAACATGGTGAAGGAAAATAGCATGATCTCCAAGGAACCATCAAATGTCAGTAAGAACCAGCAAACCATAGCTCTTCAGGCACTAGGAAGGATTCTCCAAATGAGGTTGATACCCATGGTATATGGACCGAATCACTCATGGAATAGTGGAAAGTATGGTGGAGATGCCATCATACGTAAGCTGATAGAGACTGTCCGTGAGTTGGAGAAGCGCTGTGCAGATATTCTGGGTGAAAAGGAGAGGATACCTGAACCACTACATGAGAGGATTGAGAAAGAACGGAACAATGCTCTGCAGGAACAGGCTGCAGCCTATGCTTCAGATATGCAGCGACTACAGAATGAGGCCAAGAAGGCCCGCAAGGAAACTGAGCGCTGTAAGAAGCAATACGAAAGTCTGATGCAGCAGATAAAGGCTCTAAAGGAGGAGAGAGAGAAAATTAAACTGGAACTCAAAGCTGTTTTGGCTGATAAAAAGATGCTGATGCAAAAATGTAAAAAGAAAATTCATTTCCAAGAAGAATGAATATGCTAAGTATCACCATCAGAGAAAAAGTGTCAAAACAAGGCATGATAATGTGATGACAGAAGGACATTAATCTGAAGGCTATTTCATGAAATGTTGCCTTACTGACATAATATTTTTAACAAGGAAAAGTGCTGAATATGCCCAAACAGGTGATTTGACAAATCTTCAATTACATAGAAGACACCAACAATGAATGGGTGGAATCAATTAGGAGTTGAACTGACTTAAGATACATATATGTACCAGTCTGTTTTACTATGCTATAATGGAGTTACTAAACCGCAGACATCTGCATCATATTTTATTAAAGATATATTAAGTCAGCCTGTACATCATTTCATATTAAGCTGTGCTCTAACATGTACAAGCACCATGAGGTTACTTTCTTACCATGGCATTCATACTTTTTTACCATGGCATTTATATGCTGCTGAAATATTTCCATCACTGTTCCAGTGTTTTTTTTATCTTTTTTATGTGTATTATTGTGAATTTTCTTCATGATGATTGAGTGTTTAAATCAATTAGTTCAGAAGTAATTAAGGAGTTACAGTTAAAAACTTCAAAGTTTTGAAAGTTAAAGCAAAGCTAGGCTAAACCCATCGTCGCAAGCCATGGGCAATAATCCACTACACTCCTTTATCACCTGTGGCTTGCAACAATGAGCTAAACCCCTATGTCAGTTATTCACAACTAAATTACCAACCTTAAGCACATTAAATACAACAACTTAGCAACCTAGCTGCATAACAAATTTAGTCCTTGCCAGAAATCTGCAAGAAACTGTGTATCATGCATCATGCAACAATGTACATTATCACACCAAATGTTCACAAGTAAAATATGAAATAAAGACAAACAGCCATAAATTATTGGAAAACACTAAATACACAATGTAACAGGCTTTTACCATAGTGTTTGGCAGATCTGCCAAATGTATAAAATAAAAACAACCAGCTTTGTGTAACCAGCATAAAAATACAGATTAAGGGTTGCTCATGTCTTCTAAGCAGAGTAAGTGGAAGGGATTTAAGATTAATGTTCATCACATCAAAAATGTGAGTGGTTTAGAAGGATATCTGGGGTATACTATTAGGGTGGGAGCTTCAATATACATAGCAGACTTTCAAAACTGTATACACCGGTACATGGTATTTTGCAAAATTGTTCAATTATTCTGTGCATTAATTTAATGATACAGAGAACTAAATGAAGTCAGTGTAAAAATGTCAAGACAAGTGGAACAAAATAACTGCAAATGGCACAAGATACCCTCTTCTTGTAACCTTTTTGCTACTAATGACCTGATGTCTGAGCAAGGAACTTGACTATTGTATCTTAAGGTGTGGACCTTTGTAAAGTTTCATAAAAATATCTGTAAGGGTTACAAAGTGACAGACTGGGTTAAGAAATAGGTCACTGACTTACGTTTTCCCTTATTGTGACCTTGACTTTGAGGCCTGGGGCTTGGCTATAGTATGTGCCATGCTGTATAGTCAAATATATCACTGTTAAAGTTTCATTAAAATATCGAGTTACATTTTCCCTTTCTGTTAACTTCACCTTAACTTCATCTTAACACAGAGGGTATGGCTTTGGTATGTGACAGCTGTGACCTTCATCTTCAGGTAGAGGTGATAGCTATGGTATATGACAGCTGTGACCTTTACCTTGAAGCAAGGTCCATGAGTCATGGTTTGTGACACTCCATCTACCATCATTCATCCAATTAATTCTGACATTAACAAATAATTACTTTTCTTGCTGTTAGAATAAATTGTGCACAAAAGAAAATAATACTTTTTTCCATATATATTGTCCAGAAAATAAATATCTCTACTGTGGTCTGATGTGCCTTGTGTATGTTCAATGATCAATGCCAGTAATTAGGAAGCTAGGTAAACTAGGTTGCATTAAATCCTTGCTTGCAAATAAAGAAGACTTTCATGAAAATGTTTTGGTGTTTTCTTTTACAAATAAAAATACTGATTGGTGCTCTTGTTTGTCTTTTTGTTCATGTAAATATTTAAATACATTATAAAAATATACTACCATTGGAGACAAGTGTTCACAAAGGTCTAGATGTGTGAGATGCATGACATTTCCAGCTGAGTTATCCTTTTGGTAAGAGTGACATCTATCTTTTCGTGCATGTGCCCATAGAGGCAAAACAATAATAGTGATCATAAACAGACCTGATGGGCCTCAGTCTTGAAAATTGTACAGCCTCTACATATGAAAGGAAGAATAGTTTGATTCTTAATGTAGCATGTACTGAAAGTAAAATTATTTTGGCCCTTTCTGCATACTAGTTCACAACTAGAAATTGTTTAAATACAGTGACAGTGTGTTGAGAATATGGTGACCACCTCGAAGAAAAAAAATCTCAGCCAGCAGAAAGATTTTAAAAAAAGGCTGGGAGGACCAGAGAACCTATAATTTGGGAAATCAAAGTGGTTTCAAGGTCTGATGGTCATCTATTCAATCACACATTTCTGAGTATGGGTAAAACATACATTACTTCAAGGTCCAACTTAAATTTTTTCTGTCAGCTTAATAAAACTTACATGGTGTCTGGAAATTGTATGTACTATTATCTACTATTAAAAATAATTAAAAATTTTAGAAATATGGTGTTTGGAAATTAAAATTGTTAATTGGAGTAATGATGGCATACATGATTTCCAATTTGGCTAAGTTAGTTTCATTCAGTGATTTAATAGCTATAACTTGGAAAAGGTTACAAGTCAAAGAATTACATTTTCCTTTGCTGTGACCATTACCTACAGGCAGAGGGCTTGGCTATGAAACACAATATACCATCTAGCCATGATATATACTTGGTCAAAGTTTAATTAAAATATCTTTAGTGGTTCAAAAGTTATACTCTGGAAAAGTCACATAATTACACTTTCCCTTGAAGTGACCTTGACCTTGAAACAGGGGGCTTGGGTATAGTACAAGATACACCGTATAGTCATGACATATTCCTGGCTAAAGTTTCATAAAAATCTCTCCGTTTCAAAGTTATAAGCCTGACAAGCAAACATTAATGAACAGATGCCATAACATAACAAGACTGACCTGAGACAGGTGTATAAAAATTCTACAACTTCCCATAATCCTCTCTTTATTGGATGAAGTTTTAAAGTGATAATTCAGTGCCAATACTGCTTTCCCACAGCTTTCTGCAAGTTCCTCCTCTGGCTGCTCTTGCCTTTGAATTTTCCAAATCTTCAGAAACTTTGTATGAATAGCAAGACAATCTTCAAGAGTACAAGACAAAGATAATAAAATCTGAGTTCAATTCAAACCTTGTTTCTCCAGATCACCCTGAGATTCTGCAAGTTGCTTCCCCTGTTGAACAACATTACTGTACTTGTTCTCGAACTCTGTTAGCTGTCCCAGATGTTTCTCCAAAGAATGGACTTGAAGTTGCAGCTTCACCTCTAGCTCTCTAACCTTCTTCTCAAGGGAATAATTTGTCAGCTAGAAAAAAATGTCCACCATCAAAATAAGGAAAAACTGTAGTTATTAAACAGGCTAGGTCAAAAGCTTTACCTAGGAACCTAAAATTTACAATTATCTGGTTCTGATAACCTACAAAATTTCAAGTAAAGACTTTCTAAACAATCTAAAAATCACTATTTTCTTTTCTCATTTTTTCTGTGCATTAAATTTTTAAACTGTCAATAAACATTTCATAAATATTTCTCTCTATAAAATTATGTCATGCTGACACTACTTATGTTCATTTGGATATCTCTTTCTTTGCTCTGCATATTTTCTAGGAATTTAGAACTTTCTATAAAAAAAATTTACAGAGAAAAAAAAATCTGACCAATTATAAAATGCTTGTGTATTGTGTATCAAAATATTTATAAATTATCTCAACAGTTATCCAAACAATTAGAGAGGAAAAATATACCTGCATGGTTCGTAACTGATCTTTGTATGTGTCATTCTCTTTCTCCACTATTGTCCGATGTACATGCTGCTGTGACTGAAGATGCAAAGTATTACATACAACTTGCAGATTCAAAACACACATTCAAATTGATACACAAAACTTTTACATCTTAGATCAGCATTGTGAAACGAGATGATGATGAGGTGACCTCACCTACAGTATAACATGGTATACTTTTATGCTCCCTTGAACAGCATTACGTACAGTCAAACCTGTCAATAGTGGTCACCCAAGGGAAAAGCCAAAACTGACCTTTTAACACAGGTGACCTCTGTACACAGGTTCACCTTTAAAAATTGGTTTTCGAACAAATACCAAGCACTGAATATCATTATCAGTATTTTTATTGTTATTATTATTATTATTACCTTATTAAGATTATTTTATGTCCCCTTTTCAACAAAATCCATAAAATACACATGTATGTTGTTCTCTCCTAAATTTATGTTCCACACAAGATTACTGTATCTTGCTCACTTTAATCCAATCTATAAATTAAAACATCGCCGACTTAAAATAATAACTGATCTTAATTTGTTTTGTGCACCATGACAAAACACTAATTCCACTACTGATTGACAGCTTACATATGACTGTATAACCGAGGACTGACTCTTTCATTCACCAGTTTGTATACATTAGGCTTGGAGACAGCTGTTCATGCTTCAAAAACAATATCTGAATTAGTCAGTTGCTCAATTAACTGAGATCAAAAGACAGTCGACTTATGTGAGAGGCCTGTGAAGAATAGGGAATCAAAGAAGCCATATGTGGGTATTCTTTATGACCTATGTACCAAAACTTTGCCTGTCTTTACAGACCAGTTTTAAATACTGAATGACCCCTGACCCTAATGAAAATGGTTGCAACTTCTATATCTTCTCAAAGATGAACTTTTTCATCAGAGATAATTTTAATTCATAGGCGGCAAACAGATGAAGATACTGAACTATACCTGTCACACTGGCACAAAAGGTGACAACACAACTACTCTTCCCAGCATCCAGCAAACAAATTTCTTCAATTCTCTATCCTAAGGATAAAAACTGCTTCACTTTTGATTTTGACATATTGACACCTTTGACAAAGTGACTGGAGTATGGTGAGTACAAGTAAGATAAGAAATGTTTGCACATCAATTCACATATTTCTTTATCTAAACAATGCCTTCCTCCTGAAGCAAAAGTTTAGTTTGCATAGAGTGAGTGGTGACTATAGATACGTTCCAGTGACTGCTTAAGGCAGGAAGAAACCATTGTTTGGTTAGGAAACATTTGGCCGCTGACTGCAGAAATCAAGTGACCATTACACACAACATTTATTTGCTGGGAGGAAATTAGAATGGCCATTGTGACCAGGTGACTGCTAGGTAAAGGTGACAGTTAGGACAGGTTTAACTCTGTGTGTGTGTGTGTCTGTGTGTATATATCTGTGTTTATATATATATATATATATATATATATATATATATATATATATATATATATATATATATATATATATATATGATCTGCATTTCTTCCTGACAAAGTGAATTTATCCTACAACTGTAGTAATATGAATATTCATGTAGATATTTTAACTGTTTCTTCAAAATGACAAGGATTTTGCAAAACTCTGTCTCTTGCTATGCCCTATCTGTATCTGCACTTGCAAAGCCTTAAACACCAAATTTGTACTTAGATTCTTAATGCTGACTACAAAACCATCAATGCTGCCATGAGAAAAGTCATGCCTATTTTTACGTATGTGTGACACTGTTTGCCCATTTGAGAAAGCCATGTGGGATATTTTTTTCTCACATTCCTATGCATGTTTGATCGTGTTTTCCAGTGCAGAATACCAGTGGAGAACATCTCTATTTTTTATCATGTGACTACTGTCTGTCAACACATGACCTTTGGCTGATAGCATAGTGCACACAAACTGGCAAAAACTCTGTGATTGCCATCATCACTTGAGCTTCCTTTGACATTAATCAAGATAAACAATAAATGTAACACATTCACATGCTAAAACGTGCAGTGGATGAAGTTAGTGTTCTGCAAACAGGACATTTTGCACTAACTGACCTAGCTACATGTACAGCTTCTGAAGTCGAAAATCAGCTTAAGTGAGTACTACACAATTTGGATGCTGTGTATTGCCATTACCTAAGTAGTTTCAATCACTGTTCTCTGAACATTGACCTGTGTTTAAATGTCATTTAAATTAAACACAAAATTTTTCAGTGTAAACCTAACTTTTTACACTCTATCTTATGGTGTGAAAATTTCCAATGGATGTTTTGCTGTTTAAAAATTACATTAGTATTCAAATTAAGCCATTTTGACCTGGATCTTAATTTTTCATTCAGGAATGTGAGAAAAATAATCCTTCAATTGAATCAGTGTTGGATAGGAAAATTCTGAAATTGGGATCGGAAATCTGTGTCAAACACTTGGCAAAATCCTGTGTCTGATGCAAAATTCTGACTTTTTGGGGGAAATTTTCCTATTCTACACTAATGCACAATGAAGGATTCTATTAAACCCACATAAATGCAGTCAGTGACACTGGATGATGTTATTATGCCTATATGATTAAACTTGTATAAGATAATGTCAAGATAAAACCACATGCTAACTTGTTTAAATGTATATTATTCATTTAGAAAAAAAAAAAAAAAATCACAAGAAAACAAAAATGACATTGTATTGTCTGTTTAGACTTTAACACTCCTTTCTACTGAATGCAAGTAACATTCTTCACTGGTTAGCAAATCTCATGGAAAAATTGTATAGAAAATATTATTTTCTTAGGAAGCACAATAGGGTGCAATAACAGCTTGATGGACCAAATAAGTCTCATGATAACATACAAGTCACCGTGTTCATAAGCTCAATGAAGTACAAAAATGCAAGCAATTTGATCTGGTTTTCAAAACTCCTTCACAAAAGTGTGGACCTGTCAGTGGTCAGATCTACAGCTTTTTTATTCAGAACCAATTATATACTGCAAGAACTGTTTTAGTGAAAAACCCATCAATCCCACCTGTCTTGTAAAAGGAGTAAGTGATAACAAGATTTTCAAGATAGCTATGATGGTGTCATGTTGGAGGTCAGATAAGCACCATTTTCATTCTGAACCAGCTACATACTGTGTTCTGGTCAATATGACCAACCATTCAGGAGAATCAACCATGCAAGATTTTCAATCTGGCTATCAAGGCAGCAATTCTGGAGGTTATATCAGCATCATTTTAATACAGAAACAACTACATATTCCAAGAAAGATGTGGTTTTGCAAGATAAAAAATGTTGCTGACGCAAAAAATTCAGGCAAATTAGCTGTTACAAGATTTGTCAAATTTTAGGAGGTCACATTGGCATTATTTTCATTTAGGAACAAGTACATACAGTGAGAAGTGTTTTAGTGAAAACCTCATTTCAGAATTAACACCCCTTAAAAAGAAGCAGTGATAACAGAATTTTCTAGATGGCCACCATGGCCATCATACTGGAGGTCTGATCAAAACCATTTTTATTTAGGACCAACAAGACATCATAAGAAATCTTTTAGTGAAAACCCCATGTAGTTATGACAGAAGTAGCTATAACTGATTTTCAAGATGGCTGCCAAGACAGCCATATTAGTGATCTGATCAGCACCATTCTCATTTAGAACCAACTACATATCATAGGAAGTCTTTTAGTGAAAACTCCATGTAGTTCTGACTATCCAATCAGACGGAGCTATACAAAGATGGTCAAAAAGATCACCATGGCCATCAAATCAGAGGTCTGATCAGCACTATTTTCATTTAGGACAAACTAGACATTATAAGAAGTGTTTGAGTGAAAGCCCCATGTCTATATGACCATCTGTTAAGAAAAAGTAGCAATTACAAGATTTTCATGGTGGATACCATGTCAGCCATATTGGATATCTGATTGGTACCTTTTTCATTCAGAAACAACCACATATCATAACAAGTCTTTTAGTAAGCAGCCCATGTCACTATGACTATCCATTCAGGAGAAGTAGCAATCTGATTTTTAAGATGGCCACCATGGCAGCCATGTTGGAAGTCTGATTGGCACCATTTTAATTCATGATCATCTACATATAGAAAGTCTTTAAGTGAAAATCCCAAGTCTATATAACCATCTGTTCAAGTGAAGTAGCAATAACAAGATTTTCATGATGACCATACTGGATGTTATTTCAGCACCATTTTCATTTTGGACTTACTATATACATAATTCTTTTAGTGAAAATCCCATATTGCTTGGCCATCTGTTTAGGAAAAGCAGCAATAACAAAAGAAATTTCAAGATGTCACCACCATGCTGGATGTCAGATCAGCACCATTTTCATTGATGATAAACCAGACATAATCAGAAGTCTTTTCATGAAAACTCCATATAGTTATGCCAATATGTTTAGGAGAAGTAGTGATAACAAAACTTGGCAGTCATGTTGGAGGTCAGGTCAGCATCATTTTCATCTAGTACCAAGTAGACACCAGAAGTTTTTTAGTGAAAACACCAAGTTGATATGACCATCTGTTCAGGAAGTGTAGCAGTAAGATTTCCAAGATGGCCACTGTGGCAACCATGTTGGATCTTATATTGGCACCATTTTCATTTAGGATCAACAAGATATCATAAGAAGTTTGGGTTTTTTTTTGGAGAAAACTGCATGTTGATGAAATCATATGCTCAGGAGCATAAGCAATAACACGATTTTCAAAATGGCTAAAATGGTGGCCATATTAGATGTGATTGGCACCATTTTCATTTAGAACCAACTAGACACCAAAAAGTGTATTTCAGTAAAAAAAACCCATCAATTTAGAAGTAGTATTGAAAACAAGATTTTGAAGATGGCTACATGGTGAACAAAGATGTTTGAGAGCAATCATTTTCATTTAAGATCAAGTATACATCATAAGGAATTTCCAAGTGAAAACCCATGTAAATATGACCATTCATTCAGTAGAGGTAATAACGAGATTCAATATTGAATGTCAGCGTTTCCATATCCTTTATGAAGGAACCAGACATCATAAGTGAAAACCCACGGATTATGTCGATATGACCACCTGTTCAGTGATTAGTAGTGATAACAGGATTTTGAAGAAGGCAACAATCAAGCAGCCATATCGAATGTCCAAGGTTATGTGCAACAGGCACCATTTTCAATTAGGGCCAACTAGTCATCATAAGAAGACTTTTATTGAAAACCCCATGTCAATATGGCCATCTGTTCAAGAGTAGTAGTGATATCAAGATTTTCAAGATGGCCACTGTGGTGACTATAATGTATGTCCGAGGGGCACCATCTTCATTTAGGATCAACTAGACCATGAGATGAATGTGTGTAAATCTTCATGGCAATCCTCTGAATAGTTTAGGAGTAGCAATAACTTGTGCTAAAGGACAATGTATAACAGGGAATCATATGAGCTCTTCTGGTCTATGATCAGTTGAGCTACAAACTTAACCTAAGCCAGTTAAATGTGAAATGCTGGTTACAGGGACCTTTTTACGTAATAGTGTGGTACTAAGAGATATGAATACAATCATCTAGTTTCATGATTCTAGCATGAACAGAGTTTGAGAAATAAACTTAAAACACAAATTTTAACTAAAGTCAGTGAAGCTTTAAATATGTGTCACCATGGCCTATTTGTTGTGAAGAGGGTGCAATACTTGTCAAGATGCATCTCCATATAAAGTTGTATGATTCAGCATGTATACAGTGTGCAAAAAACATGAGCCAAAGCAAAAACTTAACCAATAATGTACAATGAATGTACATGTATGTACAAAGTTGGACCAATTAGCACCCTCCTCAAGAGGTAGGTGCTATGAAACCCACACCAAACTGTTACCTAGGACCTAGCAAGAAAGAATGGCTGAGATGCAGTGACACTGTATATATGTATATGCTTTTATATGTGCTGACACCGACTACGATGCAAGGGGTTGTACAAGAGAGGTGAGCTAATGTCAGAAAAATAATCCATCATCTGCAATGATGTGGGCGAGGGAAATTCCACCCTAAGGATCAAATTTGTGGGCAGGAATAAGGTTCTGACCCTCGGATGGGATTTCCCTATCTCACACCAGTACATATGCAATCATAAGAAAATATTTGTATTCCTTGAAATCAACACAAACTAAAGAATAGCTTCAGTTCTAGTTTCTTGTAAAAAAAAAAGTCTAATTTGATGTGCTGCACAGCTATGTAGGAAAACTTGATTCAATCAATTAGCCATGCTCCATCTTTGGTTCCAATACTAATATTTGTTTTGTCTATTGCATTAAGTACCTATTGATAACATAAGTATCTGAGAATAAATAACAGATACAATGAGCAATATGTGCAATGTGGGATAAAACAAGTGTTCAAATGACCTTCATCCTCTTTCATTATCTTCATCGTAAAGATTTTGATTTGTACTTTTAGGTTACATTACCAAATATTTGATCTCATTTATTTGTTCCACAAAAGTAACCTATGTGGAAAGCAAACATCCCACACTAACCGTATGATGGCCTAAACCAGTTTTACAAATGTACCATATATACTCAGGTATAAGCTGGGTCCAAATGCAATCAACATAGACCCTGATGTGCCATCACATAATGCACCAGCAGATCAGGGTCTATCTTGTTTGTTCTACTGATTAGCCTTACAAACTGCACAGACCCAGATCTGCCGGCGCATTATACAATGGCAGATCTGGGTCTATGCAGTTTGCAGTTGGTATCAGATTATACGTGAGTATATACAGTAGTCAGGTTGTTTTTAAGGCAAACTTTAAGCACCTTCAAAATTTATATCTAAACACTGACAGATATTGAAATATTTTTCAAGCACTGTTCTATCTAACTGCCAATCTGATGACAGCTCTGTAACATTTTTTGTGACCTTGTTTTCAGCAATGATACAACATACTGATTGATCTTAAAGGGCAAGAAAAATATAAATTAGACAAATCAAAATAATTTTTCACAAAAAGTATAAGTTTTCCATGCTTTCAAATGAATCATTTCTCATGTCTCATTTTTGAACATTTTATGTTATGGTTGTATTACTCAGACCAAGCCAGTTTGGTTGGCCACTGTGGTTTGTGCCTTGGCAAGACACTTTACTTAAATTGTCTCAGCATGATATAACCTATTGACAGTGCACATAAAAGCTTCACAAACTTCATAGTTAATGATATTTCATAGTTTAAGTAAGACCTAAACATTTTGTGGCAATTATTACAATTAAAGGGAGATAAATCCTTCTTTGAATAGCACCCATGACTTAACTGCATACATATTATAAGGCTAACCTTAATAATCCTTATTTTTTAGATATCTCCAGCATCTAAATAGATCTCAGGACTTCTAGTGAATATCTCTTAAGAAGCAACTTATACCAGATGTGACTAGATCTGCCAGTAAGCAAGTACTCACAGAATACCCCCCACAAGATATACCAGATGTGGCTAGATCTGCCAGTAAGCGAGTACTCACAAAATAACCCCCACAAGATATACCAGATGTGACTAGATCTGCCAGTAAGCGAGTACTCACAGAATATACCCCATAAGATATACCAGATGTAGCTAGATCTGCCAGTAAGCGAGTACTCACAGAATACCCCCCACAAGATATACCAGATGTGGATATAGCTGCCAGTAAGTGAGTACTCACAGAATACCCCCCATAAGATATAATAGATGTGGCTAGATCTGCCAGTAAGCAAGTACTCACAGAATACCCTCCATAAGATATACCAGATGTGGCTAGATCTGCCAGTAAGCAAGTACTCACAGAATACCCCCCACAAGATATACCAGATGTGGATATAGCTGCCAGTGAGTACTCACAGAATACCACAAATAAGATATAATAGATGTGGCTAGATCTGCCAGTAAGCAAGTACTCACAGAATACCCTCCATAAGATATACCAGATGTGACTAGATCTGCCAGTAAGTAAGTAGTCACATAATACCCCCCACAAGATATATCAGATGTGACTAGATCTATCAGTAAGAAAAGTGCTTACAGAATAACCCCACAAGACATAAAGTGTAAATATAATTTTAAAACAATAAGGTGATAACTCTAAAAGTAGTAATCTGACAATGCCAAATCTTACAAAGTAGACTCAGATGGTTCTAAAGATATTAACCAGACAAGAGTGTAATGGATGGACAGACACATTTTGTAATAAAACTGGGAACAACTCTTAAAATGCTAAACAGAATCAGATTTCTTTTTACTGGACACAATGTCTAGTCATAATACAAAAGCATACTAAGTTTCATGAAGATATCTCAAAGGGTTCTGGAGATATTAAATAAACAAAAGTGTGATGGACAGATGGACAGACAAGCTAACTCCAGTATATGCCCAAAACTTTGTATGCATGAGGTATAATGATTTATTATACATTTCGAAGACAGTGATAGGATTTCTCTATTTTTGCTCTTGCATGCATGCCATAATCCCAGGCAGTGTTGGGGGGTTTCTGAGACTCAAAAAGTGTGTTTTGGGGTTCCAAGGGGGGTAAGTGCATATGACCAAGGGGGGTCAGTGCACGTGACCCCCAAAAATGTCATCCAAATGAGAATAAGCTATCTTTTCAAATCAGCCTATAGCAAATGACTGGAAATTCAAACCTGAATAAAAGAAAATGCCATCTGTTTTCTCTGAAGCATTTAATATACTTACAAACAAAAAAATGGTAGACTTAGCATTGTCAAATAATATCACCACACATATTTACACATGATCACAAGCTCACATACATTAAATAAAAAAATACACAAAGTTACTGTCTTTAAAATCCACTTTTAATTACATGCAGTCTTTGCTGTTTTCAATAGTTCAGAAGTTGGTTTGAAGGTAATGCAAGTGTCATTTGTGTTCATCTTAGCACTCATCAGAGATTGAATGGTGGTTTTGTTCAGCCTTCTCTGAAGATCTTGTTGAATTTTTCTAAGCATTGAAATTGATCTGTCAGCATTGGGATTGCTCTGTGAGGGAGTGTCAAACATGCAATGGCCACTTGAGTCAGAATATCAAATCTTGGTTTTCCTGAAGGAAGATTTCCTTGCATAGGTCTGTAAAATGATATGCTACTGAAAACGGCAGATTGTGCTCAGCAACGAAATTGCAGAAAAGTACTTCAGCTCTAGTTACATTATCTGTCAATGACTGTTTAAACAAGCTATTTAATTTGGGTATTGAGCTCTGCATTTTTGCTGTGTCATGATGATGGGTGGTGTTGCTATGTTGATGAATGTCATACACTCCAGAATGACTAATGTCAATATGGTGGTTGCAATATGTGCACATAATAAAATGTTCCCCCTTGATGCTGCACTTCACAAAGTCAAACTCCGTCAACCAGGAGTTCTGGAATTTTGTTTTGCTGGGCTTTGCTCGCTTGGGAGAATGCTCCATATTTCCTGAATCGCTACTACATTTCGACATGTTTCCTTCGAAAATGAATCACACTTGTACACTTTTCCATTTTATATATGGAGTAAAAATCCGACTTCAAAGAAACGTTGCCACTGATCACAAACTTTAAAAAAGATGGCGTCAACATTCTCAAAGAAATGGTGCCACTGATCACAAACTTTAATAAAGATGGCTTCAACATTTTTATTCAATGCAATCAGTTTGTTCTTCAACACGCATCTCTTTGATTTACTTAACTTTAAATTGGGTTATTCCACTTAATGTACTTTACCTATGCAAATTAGCCTAATGGGTTCTCCTGCAGCAGTGCTCAAAAGGATTTGACACGACACATCACCCTAGCTATTGTGAGCCAATTAAGTAAATCTCTGAAAGGTGGCTGTTTATCTCTGACCGCCTTACCTTTTAATTGCCTCGAAAACAGGTGTATAAACCTGCCCCGAGGATAGTTTTACATGAGCTTTGAGCAGTACTGTTTACTGTTATACATACCACAGATTACGGGCATATATAATAGTGATCAAGAACTATACGTTTTTTTTTTATTTTCTTTTTTCGGGTGGAAATTTTTTGTTGTTGCAAAATTTCTGAAAATCGTGTTTTTCGAAACATGATCGTGTCGGGGGGTTTTGGAGTCCAAAATCGTGCTTTTCGCATGACACGTCGTGTTATGGCAAGTATGCTCTTGTTATACAATAGTCCTTTCCCATATAGGGCCACCCTGTCTTATTATAAATTAGTCCTCCCCAATATAGGGCCACCCTGTCTTGTTATAAATTAGTCCTCCCCATATATGGCCACCCTGTTTTGTTATACATTAGTCCTCCCCCATAAAGGGCCACCCTGCCTGAAAACAAAGGTGATCTCATACACAGGATGGCCTCTCACTAGGGAAAAAAATGATAAAAATGTACTAATTTGGCGAAGGTTTAAGATGAAATGGTAATTTTCCAATGTTTTACCATTTAAAGTGCATTGAAAGACCATTAAAATGTAAAAATCCATTGATATCCCATTTTTATGACTGCAAATTTCTGATTACCATTTTACTGAGCATCATTGAAACTCCATTTTTAAAAAAAAAAATGGCATTCAGCTACCATTGGAATTCCATTCAATTTTAGCCTTGATTTTTCAACGGTCATGTTTTACAAGAAGTTTCATTTAAATCCCATTGAACTTCCATTTTTTTTCTAAGACCATTGATAAGTTAGATATCCCTTAAGAAAAATTCAGTTGAGGTGAATGAGAATTGTTGAATAAGAGAATTGTTGAATCATTTTTAGCTGACCATTTTTATTTACCATTGAAAACTCCATGTTTCAACTGTCTTTCCATGGAGATTGGAACACAAAGTTATTCTGATGACTATAAATACATATATATAGCTGATATACATATAATTTGCTTTTACATTTTACCAATTGTAGACATTTGACATGTTTAAGAGCAGAATATATATGTTGAAACAACATAAATATTATTGTACTTTAATTAAATACTAAAATGCATTATCAAAGTGTATACAAGTGTCAAAGGGCATCAATCAAGGTAAACTTAGCTTAACATGGATTCTTTTCACACCTGTGCCAGGAGATAACTTTTATCACTCATTAGGTTACAATTGATCATTGATTGACAATTAATTATGTAGGCTTGGACTACAGAATACCTTTGATCAGACCATTATGGGTCAATAATCATGCTTATAACCTAGGCAAATAATCAGTAGTTCAGATTCCATATGTATAACATCGCAGGTTTAGTATCTCGTCAGCTATATAATTATGTTTGGCCCATGGGTAAACTGCCATTGTCTGTGTGTGTTTGAACAAGTTTTAAAAAAATTGGCATCGTCAAATGGGTCCATGCATATATGGACCTTATACACTTAAATTAGGTCTACATAAGTCATAAAAACTAATATATACTGACGCCAGGTGCTTTTGTTTTTAAATACAGTCCTCATCATTTTTTTTCCTTGGTTCCATTTGAGTTGTTTGTTGATCTTGTTTTTCTAAAGAAAAAGTTTTCAACTGATGAGTGGTTGTCTAATGTTAATTTGCCCAGCAGCTGACTTGACCTAATTCACTGTAGTGCGCAAGGACGAAAACAGTTTTATATCACGTGATCAACATGTACATGCGAGAGTAGGGATGCTGGCGCTTCTTTGATTCACTGATTTACAGGATTAGAGGGAAACTCAAACTTCGAAAGATGGCGGTCGAATCACAACTGGCTTCGAAAGTGTGTTCCATGGATAGTTCCCACTTTGTAGTTTTCTTCCAGTATGATAACAGTTTACAATGTTTACCGAAGTCAGTCAAATCACAACTGGATTCGAAAGTGTGTTCCATGGATAGTTCCCACTTTGAAGTATTCTTTCAGTATGATAACAGTTTACAATGTTTACCAAAGGACCACTTGGTTTGGCCAAGTTTACAATGTTTACCAAAGACCTGCTTGATTTGAACAAGTGAACGTAATAGCACACGGGTATCTGTTCTATTTAAAACTTCTCTGCTAGATGAAGAGGGATTGGAACAGATAATTTATCAACCCTAGGTTGGGCAGGTAGTTTTTTCAGGTAGTAAGTACTTAATTTATTATTATTATTCTTAGTAGTAGTAGTATTTTTATTATTAATTTATAGTTTTAAACATTCTTGTTCTGCATTCCGTATTCCCTCCTTCCCCCAGAAAGAAAAAACTTGTCAGTCGTTCATAATTTCCCAAATAAAGGTCCACCATTGTTTTGTTTTTTTTGGGGGGGGGCGTGTGTACTTGGAATTCTCTTTCGAGCCTGGAGATTTTCTTTTATCTCCAGAGAATTTATTATTTTCAACTAATATAATGGATATAATTGGATTTTTCTTTCTTGTTGCTATGAATCAGAGCAAGAGAATTTTATTCAAGGTATTTGAGAGCTGGAATTTGTTTCATCCAAAAATCCATTCCCCACCCCCACGCACCCCTATAAATGGTTGGTCCCTAAATACCAAATACAAAATTGGAAATGCAAGACATTCTCAAAAGCCTAAACTTTCAAAAGTTTAACTTGAGAGGTTATACATCATCAGAGCTGTCTGTAGTGAGAGTCCGGAGGGTCTCCTCTTAGTGATTATGGTCACATGATAATTTTCCCAAATTTGATCAAATGTTTTCTTCATTTATGTGTTCATTTTAGAAATGTAGCTCCTGACTTTAGATTCAAAATCCTATAGAGAGCTCATACTACAGAAAATTTACAGCACTTAATTTGTATTTCCTAGATTTAGAGGACAAAATAAAAACTAAGAATCATATATACTGCTAAATGGAAAATTATGCTTTGAAAATTAGAAGTCTGGGAGTTCTATAAATAGAATGTTATACATGTCACAAATCTGCTCACAATTTACACTATTTTCTTCAAATTGTGACAGACAATCAAGCAACATTTCTTTTCTTGTACAAGGTTTGCCATTAATGCTCTTTTGACTCCGTGCCAATAGTCTAATAACAAATAGATTCTTAATGTACTCATCAGATTAGAAACAATATGATCCTTTTATTAACAGACTAATATAGATATAAATTTGGCAAATCATAATTCAGTTAAAATGATTTCTTTTTACACTGAAGCCCTTGTGATAAAATTAATTTGCAAGATTGTATTAAAGCTGATTTTGTTGTTATCTATCCATGGGTCACAATGTACTAAAAAACAAACACTTGATTTGTTTGCAATTTCAAGGATTTCATACATGTGTTGTTGAATGCAATTTATTTCAAAAATATACTGTCTGTTTCATTTTTCTGCTGTTAAAATGTATTCATTGAATCAGATCGCTGCAGTTAATTATAGTCTTTACATTGCCATTGCAGCCCATTGATTGCCATTTTTTAACCATTTTTTTGATGTCATTAAATATGTAAACCATTATTTACACATTGGCCACTCCAACCATTTATATTCCATGTTTAGCTCCATTGTTATGACATCATTTCAATATCCTTTGAGTGTTTCTTACCATTCATTGATTTTGCCATTGTTTACCATTTTTGTGACATCCAATAAATGGTCCATCACATTAGCATATTTTGCCTCAAATCAATGGTTTTTCAATGCTTTTTTAATGGAGTTTCTATGGTTTTTTAATGTAATTTCAATGGTATTCTGCATTCTTTATTCCACACACGTCTGAGCCAAAAAATGGTGAATCAATGGATTTTCAATGGCAAGAATTTAAATGGAAGTACAATGGCATTTCAATGCATTTCATTTTGCTAAGGGATGCCTCTCTCTGGGGGCTACAAAAAAAGGGTGGAGGTTAATGTTGATGGGGAGAGAGTACCATTGTATTAACCTTTCTTAGAGACTAATAGTTGCTGAGTGTTTCCATAGACAAATCACTTTCTAGTCAAATTTATATATTTACACTGAATTAGGCACTCTATTATAGTGCTCCCCTGCTATAAAAACTTACATACATACCAACAAACAACAATCAAAGAAACAAACTTCAATATTACTTATTTCTGGATTTCATGAACATCTGACAAACACCACATCATGTCACTTGCTTCCTAAAAAACCCACAGTACAATGAAGTTGACAATTTTTTCTCTTTAAGTTACATGTAGTATCAATTTAAAGGCACAACTTGAACTTGCTCGCCAAACTTTTTTCCCCCCAAGGAATCACAAGATATGTCCCAAGGTGTGAATGAAGTTGACAATTTTTTTTCTCTTAGTAAAAGCACAAGCTGAACTTGGTAGCCAAATTATTTTACCCCCAAGGAAGCAAAAACATCTGTACCTAGGACCAAAAATACAAATTTCAACTAGAAAGCTTATACATGTATGCAAATTATCTGACACATGAGATATTCGATAAAAGTATAATGCAAACGAAGATGAATACAGTTTCAAGTGGAAAAGATCACATTATACCAGAATCTGTGATAAAGCAATATTCCCCAATCTACTACAGTAAAACCTGTCTTGAGACCACTGCTATTAGAGACCACCTGTCTTGAGAGACTGGGGTCTCCATGCATAGATTTGTTGATTATATAGTGTTCTGACCTGTCACGAGAGACCACCTATCTTGAGAGACCATTATTATTTGGCAGAAGGTGTGGTCTTTCAAGACAGGGTACTACTGTACCAACTAGCTGCTTTCCTCCCCTTCTCATCGCTTTCACTCTCAATAGTCCTTCACACTTATAGACCACATGTTCAAACCAACAACAAACATATTTAAAGATTTGAATGCTCCATCTTCAACAGTGTACGAAGAGTTGCACACAATTAAACAAGCTTGTGTCTTGCATGAATATTATCACAAGCGGGAACTAATGGCAAGGATCACTTAGCAACAACATTTGATTAACAAAGGTGAGGACACTATATATTTGTAGTAGGGCAAACAAGACATACACTTCTGTGCTCTGGATTTTTTTTTATATAATAATGAAAACATTGGCAATGTCCTGAGTAAGAAATTCTGGCAGAATTGTTACATCTATACCAATTCAAGAGAGGACTATGGGGAAAGAAAATGAGTTGATGGATATTTTAAAAAGCTCTATCTGCATCAAAATAAAAGAGTGGTATGCAAATTACAGAAGGGGTAATAACAGTGGGATGGGTTGATAAAATACCCATATTTAAATGAATTTAAGTGTTCATTGATAATGAGAGATTACACAGCAGTAATGTGAGACACAAGACTGGAGAATAAATCAGCTGAAATACATGTCTCATCTACTCCACCACTTCACGATCCCTTAGTCTAGTTCCAATACAAACCCTAGCTACAACTCAAAACCTAACTCAAATCAGAAAAACTGTCACTATGACCTACTTGTTCTATCAGTAACTAGCATTCTTCAAGACCAACATACACATCAAGTGTAATGACTCTATATGCAAACTGCTTAATGTTGAAGCCGATTACGAGAACAATGCTGCCAGAACAGTGAGACCTAAATGCTTTACACGACAGACAAAAAATCAGGATTAGTAGCGTATCATATATCTCATTATGATTTCTGTTGTAAACTCAATCCTGATTGTTAAAGATTCACCCCAGAACCAGTATCATACTGCTTCTGCTTTCAGCTCCCTCATCCTGTCCTCCAATTTCATGCGAACATCTCGGGTCTCTGATGCATGGCGTTCCTCTAGCCCCACAGACCGCTGTGACTCCTGGTCCTGAAATATTGCCATACATCTAGTGATACCACACACTTTCACACAGAGTAATAAAAGTAACACAGCAAAGTGCAGAATGTGCAGAGTTGCCATAATTATTGAGTGTTCAATGATTTCTTTTACAAGTTTACCCGAACAATCTAACTTTTCCTGATGCATAAATCAAAGTAACAAATTTAAACTGGGAAAATATAATAAGATGACAATAAAAAAGAACTCAAGATTCAGCCTTACCCTGGGATGAAAGTATATCATCTGTAACAATTCTGCAACAGGTATAAAATCAACACAAATATGACATATTTCTGCAGTTTCCTTGGATTTATCTACTACACAAAAAGCTTTGTTCAAATAAAAAGTGTTCACTCCACTTTCCCAAGAAGCATGCATTTAATATTATACGCCTTGTCAAGACATATATTTAGTGATCAGCAAGAACTTAAAACATTGCAATTTTATCTCCTGAAGAGTCAGACGCATGTTCGGTCGACAACTGATCCATGCAGCCTACCAATTCCATACAAACCGTTGACATCTTTCCTAGACAATGGGTCCATGCAGCCTACCAATTCCATACAAACCCCACGGCATCTTTCCTAGACAATGGCTCCTTGCAGCCTACCAACTCCATACAAACCCATGGCATCTTTCCTAGACAATGGGACCATGCAGCCTACCAACTCCATACAAACTCTTGACATCTTCCCTAGACAATGGGTCCATGAAGCCTACCAATTCCATACAAACCCTTGGCATATTCCCTAGACAATGAATTCATGCAGCCTACCAACACCATACAAACCCTTGGCATATTCCCTCGACAATGGGTCCATGTAGCCTACCAACGCCATACAAACCCTTGGCATATTCCCTAGACAATGGGTGCATGCAGCCTACCAACTCCATACAAACCTTTATCATCTTATCTCGACAACTGTTCCATGCAGCCTACCAACTCCATACAAACCCTTGGCATCTTCCCTAGACAACTGGTGCATGTAGCCTACCAACTCCATACAAACCCTTGGCATCTTCCCTAGACAATGGGTCCAAGCAGCCTACCAACTCCATACAAACCCTTCTTCTGTCGACAACTGGTCCATGCAGCCTATCAATTCCATACAAATCCTTTGCATCATCCCTAGACAACTGTTCCATGCAGCCTACCAACTCCATACAAACCCTTAGCATCTTCCATAGACAATGGATCCATGCAGCCTACCAACTCCATACACACCATGGCACATTCCAAAGATAATGAATCCATGCAGCCTACCAACTCGATACAAACCCTTGGCATAATTCCCAAGACAATGGGTCCATACGGCCTACCAACTCCATACAAACCCTTGGCATATTCCCTAGACAATGGGTCCACACAGCCGACCAACTCTATACAAACCCTTGGCATATTCCCTAGACAATGGGTCCATGCAGCCTAACAACTCCATACAAACTCTTGGAATATTCCCTAGACAATGGTTCAATGCAGCCTACCAACTTCATACAAACCCTTGGCATATTCCCTAGACAACTGGTGCATACAGCCTACCAACTCCATACAAACCCTTGGCATCTTCCCTAGACAAATGGTCCATGCAGCCTACCAACTCCATAGAAAACCTTGTCATCTTTTCTAGACAATGGGTCCAAGCAGCCTACCAACTCCATACAAACCCTTGGCATATTCCCTAGACAATGGATTCATGCAGCCTACCAACTCCATACAAATCCTTGGCATCTTTTCTAGACAACTAGTTCATGCAGCATATCAATTCCATACGAACCCTTGGCATCTTCCCTAGACAACTGTTTCATGCAGCCTACCAACTCCATACAAACCCTTGGCATCTTCCCTAGACAACTGTTCCATGCAGCCTACCAACTCCATACAAACCCTTGGCATCTTTCCTAGACAATGGGTCCATGTTGCCTACCATCTCCATACAAATCCTTGGCATATTCCTTAAACAATGGGTTCATGCAGCCTACCAACTCCATACAAACCCATGGCATCTTATCTAGACAACTGGTTCATGCAGCCTACAAACTCCATACAAACCCTTGGCATCTTCCCTAGACAATTGGTGCATATTCCCTAGACAATGGGTTCATGCAGCCTACCAACTCCATACAAACCCTTGGCATCTTATCTAGACAACTGGTCCATGCAGCCAACAAACTCCATACAAACCCTTGGCATCTTCCCTTGACAATTGTTCCATGCAGCCTACCAAATCCATAAAAACCCTTGGCATCTTTTCTAGACAATGGGTCCATGCAGCCTACCAACTCCATACAAACCCATGGCATATTCCCAAGATAATGGATCCATGCAGCCTACCAACTCCATACAAACCTTTGGCATATTCCCTAGACAATGGGTCCATACAGCCTACCAACTCCATACAAACCCTTGGCATATTCTGTAGACAATGGGTCCATACAGTCGACCAACTCCATACAAGACCATGATATATTCCCTAGACAATGGGTCCATGCAGCCTACCAACTCCATACAAATCCTTGGCATATTCCCTAGGCAATGGGTTCATGAAGCCTACCAACTCCATACAAATCCTTGGCATCTTCCCTAGACAACTGATCCATGCAGCCTACCAACTCCATACAAACCCTTGGCATATTCCCTAAACAACTGTTCCATGCAGCCTACCAACTCCATACAAACCCTTGGTATATTTCCTAGACAATGGGTCCATGCAGCCTACCAACTCCATACAAACCCTTGGCATATTCTCTAGACAATGGGTCCATGCAGCCTATTAACTCCATACAAACCCTTAACATCTTCCATAGACAACTGGTCCATGAAGCCTACCAACTCCATACAAACCCTTGGCATCTTCACTAGATAACTGGTCCATGCAGCCTATTAACTCCATACAAACCCTTTGCATATTCCCAAGACAATGGGTCTATGCAGACTACCAACTCTGTACAAGCCCTTGGCATACACAGAACAAATTCCTATGAGGTAGCATCACATGATTTTGCAGATACATAATTTACAAGAGGGCTTTGTTAACTGCAACCATTGAAATTGCAAGACAGATTCATTAAGTTTAACCAGTCCTCTATATACATTGCTATTTTGTGTCATTCTGAACAACCACAACAAAAAAAGTTAAAGCTTTTTGTGTGGATCTAAATAATAATTTAATTGGTGGAAGTAAACCACTTCGACTGGCTTGGCAATATGCACCAATATTTGCTTTGTTTATCCCAAGGTTTATTAAGAGGTGGTAAGCTTCATAGAAACCTTGGCTCATGAGGATGAGTCAGATGCTGGTGTTAAACATGGTGATGAGGTAAACTAATACTAGTAACATATTTAATCATGTTTAACATGCACTAAACTGAACAGCATGGATCATTATCTGCTGACACACAATGTGCCATCTGATAAAAGGTCTACAAGGTTCAGTCCAAATTTTAAGGGGAAATGCTTGTGTAGCATACATGCCAACCATTACGCTGTTAGCATAATCATTACACTTTTTTTCACCTAATTACATCTTATGCTTGCCTGTATTTGGATTATACTTTTATGGTACATTAAAAAAATAAAAATAAAGCAATAAAAACGTGTGTTTGTAATTTTTATTATCATATCTTTAATCCCACACATCATATAAATGTGAGAATATTCTAAAAAAGAAGACTGCTGCGTAAGAATAGCATAAGAATACATTTGTCCACCATAGACCTATATGTACTTTCCTTATTTTCTATTTATAGCAGCTGTACATGACACATTTCCAAGAAAACAGATGAGTTTCTTTAATTTATCTCACCGATTCATTATAATTTGATAATATATTTAGTTAGCGGACCAGTCTATAGTTAATAAAAAATGGCGTCAGATGTTAAGCAAAACAGGCTTTATCGATGTAACTCATGGATGTTATATGACTGAAACATGTTAGTAGAGGGATCTTTTTAAATTTCAAATCATGTCAGATCAAAAAAGGACAAATCAATAGTACTTTACAAATTTAAAAAGAAGAATATGAGAGTGATGTAATTACAGTACTCAGATTGAGCACATCGTCATACTCATTGCAGAATTTGTGGACTTGAGTTTACGATCATTCAGCAAAAGTTTGACATGTAGACTAGTTAAAGTGAGTGTTGTATATAAATAATTTGTCAATATGTTTTGTGTTTGTATTCTGGTACTAATCCACATGGATTTTGCCCATTTATGACAAGAATTTTAACCAGATGCAGATCCAGGTTAGTAGCAAAATTAAATGTACATTTTTCATACAGTTTATTGTAATTATGGCATGTAATAAATAGATTACACTTTTTATGCTCAGATTACACTTATTTGCCACGTAGGTTACGCTTATACTGCTCTAGGGGTTGGCATGTATTGTGTAGGCCCTAATTAAACAGCACATTATGTGGAGGCAAATTTGACTCATTGCTGTCCAGAGTGAAATACACTTTACAATCCAGCATACAAGGTACTCACAGCTTTCTTCTCTAGCAGATATCTGTCCTGCACTAGCTCTTGGATTCTCCTCTCATTTTCCCTGTCAGAGGCCTACAAATATCGCAACAACATGTCTCAAAAGTGGAAAAAGTAATGGATTATAATCGACAAAGACCTGAGAATAACAGCTTGTGCCATTTTGAAATGATCCAGGCATGTTTTAAATTTGTCTGCTTTGAGTTGTAATTGGTTAGAGAAGATAACACAATTACAGCTTAACTTTACAAATTTTACATCATACTGTTTGGCAAGTTGATAGGGTATGTTATATTTTACTAACAAGAAATTAATGATGAAAGCTGATGAAAAAATAAAAGTTGTCAAATCTTCTCATAATTACATTGGAGGGTGCATAAGAATATAGGGGAGGCAAAATCCAGTGTCCAAGAACTCAGGATGTGTTTAAAATTTTGCTGGAGAAGCAAAATTTGCTGTTACTCATCCAAAATGTTGTTTAGGATATGTAGAATTGTCTATATTTTTTAATGATTTTATTAAAAGTCTGATGTCACGCAAGTAGGCCATTTTCAGCTCTTCCAGCCTTGAAACAAGCTTTTACATATTCTAGTTGGAACCTGGATCTTCAGCCTCATAAACTATAGCCAGAAGATAGGCAAAAGGTAAAGTGTAATGATTTCTGATAAAGATTTCAATAGTGTATAAGAATTTCAAAAGTATAGCTATCCCTCATTATAACATGGCAGTTGGGGTCCATAACTGTTAACCATCTTATGTATCTAACTGCAGTATAGCAAGAAAGATAAAAAATTCAATGAATACATGTATGTATCGGGGAGGTGGAGGGAAAAAGAAAATTCTTGTCAGACATATAGTATTAATATTAGTTTATGTAAATTCTATATAGTTTTAATTTCAAGATACTTGTGCATTTAATTTTCTCAAATAATAATGTTTTAAAATGGAAATAAAAATATAATACTAAGCTTCAAATTGTTTTCTTTCAACCCAATTATTATCATACACTGTATGGACCAATTCAAGTTCAATGGTTTAATTTTGGTCACAGAATCCATAGCAGTATTGCATTCTATCAGGAAAAGCATTAAATGATGGGTGTTTTAAGGAGGGAGAGCTGTAAGTGGAAGAAAGGAGTAAAGGAAAATTGTATTGATAAATAAATAAAAAATTACAAAATGCCATAAAAGTTTCCCAGATTTACAGTCAGCCAATGGAAATAAATGTTACAATCTTGTATGATAATTCCTTCTAAATGACAACAAATTAATTACATGTAGACTGATGGATGAAAATATAGCACACATAGGAATTTTAGAGCAAATCAAGTCAACACTTCGGTTTAGTTTCGTCAATGCTAATTTACCAATGTTTTATCCATACTTTTAGTACAAAAAAGTTTTATATGAAACATAATAACACAAGGAACATGATCAGAAAGAAGTGTGGTAGTCTAAAATTTAAGGCAAAAACTTTGTGAACGGTAAAATGGTGGACTTTATCATCAGTATACATTTTATGCCTGTTTAATAAACACAACCATACCTTTATCATGCAAAATTTAGATCTTGAAATTTTTAAAAAAATCACAATGTCTAAACCATTAATAATTTCAGATTCTAAAACATCTTAGCAAAATGTTCTGAAACATCAAACAAAAAGTAATGAATACTTGCAAATTCTTGCTATAGTAACTTAATTTTTACAGTAATTTAAATTGTTATTTTCAATGTAATATCATATTATCCATTTTACCGTACATGCCATATTTTACCATGCTTCAAAATAATAGCTAGGTGGGTTAGAGTTAATACAAAGCAAATACACAAATTTTGGTAATCCTTTCAAATTTCAAAGTTGCCAGGGTTTAAACCAACTGTTAATCCCTAACAAATGATTCATGGTTTAACCATGTACTACTATATTGTCTGGAATTTTGATACACTTTTTATTAATTTTTTTCAGCTGCACAAATAATTAGCATGTTCTAATGTATGTAAAATCTGGAAAATTGCATACAAAAAATTTCTCTGTAACAAAAACAAAACAACAACAACAAAATAATTTTAATGGACTGATAATGTAATAAAACTTTAAGACAATAAAATTGTACCCTGTTAACTCATTAAGGACGAAAGCCGTAATTTTGCAATATGACAGGTAGTACCCATGTTCATGGGTCTGTGACATCACAGTTAACAACAGGCCCAAGCAGGTGGTATCAGAGACAAGAGCAAAGATGTAGCTTTACAGTGATGCCAAGTAATGTAGATATTATATGCACATTAAAAATGCATCCGAAAAAATGCAATTTTAAGACTAGATTTTTTTAAAGCAAAAATTGCTGGCATTAGAACTGGAGTTTTTGTCCTGATTTGCAAGTTCCATTCATTAAATCTAAAGCAGACCTGACCAAACATCACACTGATAGACAAACCTTTGCAAAACTATGGATAAGTTTGGGATTTGGGGAAAACGTGGGCCTGCAGGCAAATATCATGGGTTCAATATGAGAAGAAAACAAAAAGTCAAAATTTCACCCATTTGCTAATGCGCAGTATAATTAGTCAATCCAAACAACTTCTTCTACATATCTAAGCTGAACTGGCGATATTAAAGTCTCTCTGAATCAGATATGAATGGATCCAATTGGAAGTAACAAAAAAACTTGTCTTCTATCCTCAACTTAAGTGAAAATGAAAATAAGCTCCCAGCTTTTTTGAGTTAATACTTAGTCCATGATTCTGCAAACTCCAATAACAAAACTATCACTTTACTCTTCGCATGCGAAGCTCCTCCAGGATTTTCATGAACATATTCCTGAAGCGAAATCTCTCAACATGGTTGTAACCATAACAATGATCCATCAACACTAGACTGCTTCCACTGTTTGGATAGTCTCCATGGGAACCTGAAGAATGAAGATCAAGATCTCATTAAAGTTCTAACTAGAGCTACTTTCATATGGATCTCTTTATGGTCAATCCACACACTTTTAAGTACATACCCCAATTCCCAGGGGTCATGACCCCAAATCCATTCTATATATTGAAAATTGTGTCACGATTGCATGTATAAAGTTGGGTCAAACAATAACTGAAAAAAGTAACTGTAATTGAAATTTGTGTACATTAAACTCTGACCCTATCCCAGGAACCAGGAATGGACAAATTGGTAGTCCACGTTCCCTGGACTACCAAATTTGTTTTTGGACTACTTAACTGTAAGGTTCTAAATCCTGTGAGACAACCAGCCACAACTGATGTTTTGTAGGGGTTTTTTTTAAATTGTATTCAGCAACCACTCTGGCAGTTTGTATCACCCTTTTGATTTTAAAAATGAAAAGCCAATAAGAGATATAAAAAATGCACAAAACTTAGTCATTCATTTATAATTTCTAACCCAATTATCGCCAGTTTTTATGTTTAGTTCGAATATTCCCCCCCCCCCAAATTATCAGTTATGATCAATAATAATTCAAAGAATCTCAATAGAAAGACACCTCAATAATGATGCCTAACTTTTTTCTTTTATAATTCAACTTGCAAAACAAAATTTTTTAAATATTTTTTTCCTAACATATCCACGACAAATAAAAATGCTGGAGATTTTTTTCTTTGTTTTAATAGAAAGACACCTCAATAATTATACATAACTTTTTTCTTTTATAATTCAACTTGCAAAACAAATTTTTATTTATATTTTTTTCCTAACATATCCACAACAACAAAAAATGCTGGAGATTTTTTTCTTTGTTTTAACAGAATTTGAGACAATAATTTTATTTTGTACTTCATTTAGCAATTCTAATCCTAATAAAATGAAACAGCATTTAGAAATGCTCTAATCCTTTTAAAAATGAAATAGCATGTAGCAATGCTCTAATCCTTTTAAAAATGAAATAGCATTAGCAATACTCTACTCTTTTTAATAATGAAATAGCATTTAGCAATGCTCTAATCCTTATGAAACAAAATAGCATGTAGCAATGCTCTAATCTCTTTAAAATGAAATAGCATGTAGCAATGCATTAATCCTTTTTAAAATGTAATAGCATGTAGCAATACATTAATCCTTTTAAAAATGTAATAGCATGTAGAAATGCTCTAATCATTTTTAAAATGTAATAGCATGTAGCAATGCTCTAATCCTTTTTAAAATGTAATAGCATGTAGCAATGCTCTAATCCTTTTTAAAATGTAATAGCATGTAGCAATGCATTAATCCTTTTTAAAATGTAATAGCATGTAGCAATGCATTAATCCTTTTTAAAATGTAACAGCATGTAGCAATGCTCTCCTCCTTTTTAAAATGTGATAGCATGTAGCAATGCATTAATCCTTTTTAAAATGTAATAGCATGTAGCAATGCATTAATCCTTTTTAAAATGTAATAGCATATAGCAATGCTCTAATCCTTTTTAAAATGTAATAGCATGTAGCAATGCATTAATCCTTTTTAAAATGTTATAGCATGTAGCAATCCTCTAATCCTTTTTAAAATGTAATATCATGTAGCAATGCTCTAATCCTTTAAAAAATGTAATAACATGTAGCAATGCATTAATCCTTTTTAAAATGTAATAGCATGTAGCAATGCTCTAATCCTTTTAAAATGTAATAACATGTAGCAATTCTCTAATCCTTTTTAAAATGTAATAGCATGTAGCAATGCATTATCCTTTTAAAGACCTTTCTTGAAAGTTGAATAATTTGTATTTTTGAAGAATTTTTTTTTTTTTTTTTTTACATAGTTATGATGTGGCCAGATCTAAAACAGACCAAACTGTACAGAGACTTTTGTATCCAGACTTTCATTTGATTTATATTTTAAGCTACACTGTTTATTTCTTTTATTTATTTTGTACAAACTAACAATGGATTTCTAATGTTTCAGGCATGTGTACTTTCTTGTGTACACACAGTTTCACTTGATTGTTTGTCAAGTTTAAATTACTGATATTTGAGTGCAAAATGTTCAAAAAATTAAAACCATAATTACATAAACTATTTTATGTGCATGGAGGGTTTGTCTATAGGTTTTTCTTAACTTTTTACCACCTTACAATTTTATCCATCTGCATGTTTTGAATGGGGCATCAAATGGAAATGTTTATCCATTGAAAAATGTGCGATACCAAATTTTGTTCCTGGTTACCATAGTTTCCCTTTTGGTAGCTAATTGGACTACTACACATATTAGTAATTTGTCCATCCCTGAGGAGCCCAAGCAGAGAAATCCAAAAACTGTACCCCCTCTTGCAAATGGCCAGCATAAGGGAAAAATATGTACCAGTTTTGTGAATTTTACTTTTTGTATAGGATCAGAGTTCTAGTATGAAGGATGAACCAAATGATTAACAATATTCCCAACACTAGAGTGTGGGAATAAACCAGGGCTTATTCTAGGCCTCTTTTAGGGCACGTACTCTGCCTTCAAATACCAAAAAGTGTCCTTTTTCCCAATCTGAATGTGAAAAAAAATTCCCCTAAATAAATGTTTAATTATGAGTTTGTGGTTTCATCAGGAATTACCTATTTTTGTCTTATAACACTGTCAAAGATAGTGATATTTTCATGATTAATTTCCTCTAACAAGTATTCTACAGAACCCAGTGTCTCACCTGCCTCCATGTATGTATGTATCCCCCCCCAAATATCTGACATGTAAAAACTTTAATATAAAACTTTCAAATTGTTCATGCCACTGTTGTCGCCACCATAAAAGCAATGTCTATGTCTCACCTTGCAAACACAGGTGAGACAAAAAGGTATTCTATATACACAAGGGTTCTGTGCAACACAATATCTTACCTATGCCCCATGCTATGATACACCACCATTCTGATAAGCAATATCCACATGTGCCCCATGATATGATCCAACTCCATTCACCCCCATTTTGACTTGCAATGTCCCATCGTGCCCCATGCTATGATACACCTCCATTCACCCCCCATTTTGACTTGCAATGTCCCATCATGGCCCATGCTATGATACACCTCCATTCACCCCCATTTTGACTTGCAAAAATGCCACCACAAAAACTGAACACTGAATCTTAATGTTAATGCCAGTGTGGTGAAAAAGTAATGATACCTGTATCTCATTATACTTATCAAAGTAATGATATCTACCAGTATATCCCATTATACTTATCAAAGTGATGATACCTATATCTCATTATACTTATCAAAGTAATGATACCTATATCTCATTATACATATCAAAGTAATGATACCTGTATCTCATTATACTTATCAAAGAAATGATACCTGCATCTCATTATACTTATCAAAGTAATGATACCTGTATCTCATAATACTTATCAAAGTAATGATAACTAGATCTCATTATACTTATCAAAGTAATGATACCTACCGGTAGATCTCATTATACTTATCAAAGTAATGATACCTAGATCTCTTTATACTTATCGAAGAAATGATACCTAGATCTCATTATACTTATTAAAGTAACGATACCTATATCTCATTATACTTATCAAGGTAATGATACCTAGATCTCATTATACTTATCAAGGTAATGATACCTATATCTCATTATACTTATCAAAGTAACGATACCTATATCTCATTATACTTATCAAAATGATAAAAAACTTTTATATTGTCATTGGAGCTGGACTTTGACCTTCTTTTCAAGTAAAAGCATGATGAAGCTACTTACTAAAACTTAATATTGTCACTACAGCATTAAAGGTTATACTCAAATACAGCCATTGATAACAAACTTCAGGAATGGTGAGCAATTTGCTGACATAAATATAATCCACCTCCCCTGCATAATACCCCTACAAGTGTATGGACATGAGTCTACAGTATAAAAAACAAAGCATAACTCTTCCAAATGTTTCAAGGTTTTTCTAATCTTCATCCATATTAGAGGGCACATCAGCATCATTTGTCCTATTTTTAACCACCCCTATGTCAGGACACTTGGTGTCAAAGTTGGTCAAGTTCTGTTCTTCAGTTTTCTGAGATAGAGTTGTGTAAATGTTTTTTTAACTTTTACAAATGGCAGACATACTTATGGTGGAACAGAATCATTTGCATAAATATGCAGTATGTAAATGTTTTATACTATCAGTGGTGGATTGACATCATTTGTAAAAATTTGAAAGGTCCTCTATGCCAGGATGCTTTCTGTCAAATTATAGTCAAATTCAGTGTTAGAAAAGAAGAAATTTAGATGTTTTTTATTTTTTTATTTAAGTAACAGCAGCCATATTTGATGACGGACTCAGCATCATTTGTATGAATTTGCCATATTTTCATGTCAGGATGCTTTCAATTAAAATTGGTTAAATTCTATACAGTGGTTTTGGAGAACAAGTCATTCAAAGCTTTCTCTTTTTTTAGTAACAACAGCCATATTTCACGATAGATCAGCATCATTTGTACAGACTTAAAAGCCCTTCATACCAGAACGCTTTATTCAAGTTTAGTCAAATTCCATGCAACAGTTTTGGAGAAATCATTTTAAGAATTTTATATTTTTAGCAACGATGGTCATATTTGATGGCATACTGGCATCATTTGTATAAATCTGAAAGGTTTTCATGACAGGATGCTTTCTTTCAGATATTATCAAATTCTGTTCTGATGTTTTGTAGAAATTGTTGGAAGTTTTCATATTTTTAGTGACAGTGGCAATAATTGATGGCAGATCAGCATCATTTGTAAAAACTTGAAAACACTCTATGCCAGGAGGCTATCTGTCATATTTGGTCAAATTCTATTCAGTGACTTTGCAGAAGAAGTTACTAGTTTCAGTAACAGAGGCTGTATTTGATGGACGAACAGCATCCTTTATATAAATTTGAAAGGTCTTCATGCTAGGATGCTTTCCATCAAGTCTCAGCAAATTCTATTTGATTGCTTTGGAGAAGAAGCCATCTCAAGGTTTCTCCACCTGAAGTAATGGCAGCTATATCTGATGGTAGATCAGCATCATTTATGAAACAAAATGTAAAGGTCTTCAAGCAAGGATGCTTTCTGTCAAGTATCATTAAATTCCATTCAACAGTTTTGGTGAATAAGTCATTTAAAGGTTCTACTATTTTTAGTATAGTTTGTCATATTTGAAGGCAGATTGGCATCTTTTTTAGAAATTTGAAAGGTCTTCCTGCCAAGATGCTTTCCATCAAGTTTCATCAAATTCTATTCATCGGTTTTGGAGAAGAATCCACAGCATATCAACATCATTTATGAAGAAAAAAAAATGAAAAGTTCTTCAAGCGAGGATGCTTTCTGTCAAGAACAATCAAATTCTATTCCACAGTTTCGGTGAAAAAGTCATTTAAAGGTTCTACTTTTGTAGAAAAGTCATTTAAAGTTTGTTTTTTTCTGTTTTTAATTATGTTTGTCATATTTATTGGTGGATCAGCATGAGTTGTACAAATTTGAAAGTCCCTTATTCCATGATGCTTTCTGTTAAAATTAGTCAAATTCTGTTGAACCACTTTTGAGAAAAAGTAATTTACAATTTTTCTATTTTTAGCAGTGGCAGCCATATTTGACTGCAGTTTTGCATCATGTGTACACACACTTGAAAGGCTTAAAGCTAGGATGCCTTCTATAACATATTGTTGAATTCTATACAACGATTTTGGGGAACAGGTCATTTAAAGCTTTTTCTATTTGTAGTAACGGTGGCCATATTTGATGGCAAATCGGCATCATTTAAAAAAATTTTAAAGGTCATCATACCAGAATGCTTTCTGTCAATCTTGGTCAAATTCTACTCAATAGTTGGAGAAGAAGTTGTTTGAAGGTTCTTCTATCTATAATAATGGTGGAGTTCTTCTGTCTATAGTGATGGCGGACATATCCGCAGGCAGAACGGCATCATTTATATAAATTTAAAAGGTTTTTATTCCAGGATACTCTCTGTCAAATTAGGTAATAATAGGTAAAAAAAAAAAAAAAAAAAAAAAAATTCAGTTGAGCAGTGTTTAAAAGAAAGCCGTTTAAAGTTGTTCTATTTTTAGTAATGGCGGCCATATTTGATGGTGAATCGATATTGTTTGTATAAACTTTTGAAAGATCTTCACATCAAGATGCTTTCTGTCAAGTTTTATTAAATTCTATTCAGCGGTTTTGGAGAAGAAGTCTTTCAAAGGTTTATATATTTTTAGTAAGAGTAGCGTTTCTATTTTTAGCAAATGCGGTTATATTTGAATATAAATTTATATAAATTTGAAAGGTCTTAATGCCAGGATACTTTCTTTCAGGTCTGATCACATTCTGTTAAGCGGTTTTTCAGAATAAGTCGTTTAAAGGATTTTTACTATTTTTAGTAACGAGAGTCATATTTGACCGCGGGTCGGGTTCATTTGTATAAGTTTGAAAGTCCTTCATGCAGGATGCTCTGCACCAAATTGAATCAAAACCGGTCCTGTGGTTTTGGAGAAGTTTAAAACAGACATTGTTGACGGACGCACGATGGATACAGGGCCATACCATAAGCTCACTTAGTCTTACGGCCAGGTAAGTTAAAATGCTTGAATTTTTTTCTGTATGCCAGAAGAAAAAAAATGACTCTAGGTCACAAAACAAAAGACTATTACAGTGCAGACTATATATTTTTAAAGCTTGAAAATGGCACGGTTGTGAAATTTAAAAATCATCATCATCAACAAAAGTTCCGTACGATATTTATTGTGATTTTGAAAGTATCGTCTTACCACAAAATTGTAACAGTGTTATACAAGAATCAATTATATCCTGGACAATGCAAAACTTATTCCATCAGTGTTTTCTTTGTACCTCCAATCAATTACAAACCAATTGTTTACAGAGTCACTGACTGAATTAAGGTGTTTTATAACTGGTTGGACAAGAACAAATTCTACAACGAACTAAGGCCAAAAAAAAAAAAAATAAAATAAAAATGCAAAACCTACGGTGTTCGCTGAGGATGATAAAAAAACATTTTAACTCAACAAATACATGACATGTGTGGACCAAAAATATTAAAAAAGTTTGAGGTCATGAGCAAATAACATGCAAGCACAGAGCGTCTGCTCATAACAGTTGCAATTTGAATTTCGAATATACGTTTGACCTGCGCATTATTATAGTGCACCAGGACGAGCTCATGATACAAGTTTACAGATACTGAATGTAGAACTTGAACTTTTATGGATTATGACATAATTTGTGCCCACTGAACGTGAAATTCACTGCGAAATTAGTATGATATCTCTTCTTAATTGCCCGCGGATATGAAGGACGATTACGATATTTCGGCCTCCTACACACACACACAATATAAAGCTAAGGCTGAAAACAGCCTTTACAAACTGAGGGTTTATTGATGATCTGGTGATACAAGGTAGATTCAAGATGTTCATTATCTGCTTTTAAGTGTTGTGGTCAAGGGTATATAAGGCCACTTATTAACTAGCCTGGGTATATTCTTACATGTGGGACCTGGCCCTAAAAGCACGAATTTTTCTACTTTTGGATGCGTTTTGTGCCGTGAACGCCCATAATAGGAATAATCGCTACTTCGGTTTGCGATTACTCGGAAATAAAGCTGGTCTTTGATATTCTCCATATAATCATGGATTATTACTATTATTAATATTATTATTAATTTTTAATTATTCCACAGTACTGGTGGTGGTAGTAGTGCTTCTGCAGCTGATGATGATGATTATTTTATTGATACTGGTGGTAATAATAATAGTGGTGATGGTGGTAGTAATTTGTGTTGTTTTTGTTTATGTTGTTGTTGCTCAAGTTATGCTTGGTATTGTATTTCGATTTCCTGAAGTAATATTAATATCCATCCTTGTCGAATTTCCAGTTTTATTTCCTCTTCATTTTAATATCAACATCATTACTAATAAAAACCACGGCTAATTAAACGCCTCCCCAAGTATGAGTGATAGAAAGAACAGTAACTCTAAACATTACGTTACGATGAACATGATTAACGTCATAAATATCAAACGTCACGACGTTGCTAAAGGCACGTCTCCGATTACCGCTGCCATTTCCTATGCATCATTCACAGCGAACAAACATGTATTTTTAGCTCCGATCATTATTGCCGATTTTATTGAACATACTTCACAAATGGAGACAATTCTGGTACCGAATATTGCACCAGGCTGCCGGGAGATAATTGTGTAAGTTTTATGAAGTTTGTTTCAATTCCTCCTGAAAATATTGACAAGGAAAAAACTGTAATATATAAACTAACGTATTGTAATGGAGGATGTGGGGCGGGGTTAAGTGACGACATAACGTTGGTAAAGGTGTTTTTGTGCGCATAGGGTTTAACGACACGTCAGCACAATACTGGTTATATAAAACCAATTACAATTTAAGTTCCAGAAATGCAAAGATAAAGAATTGCAACATAACTTTAGGAAGATAAACCCCTCCAAATAATTTTTAAAATGTAGTACCACAAGATAAAAGGCAGATGATAAAGATGTTAAAATTTTGTAAAAGGTATATAAAATAAAAGCGATAGGTACGAAATATAAAATCCTTAAAATATAGGGTGTTGGTAAAGCTAGTTTGTAAACGAGGCATACAAACTTCAATTTATCATTTAGGAAATGCAATTCCAACTCCTCCTCCGTGTATTCATCTAAATTCAGTAATGTTACAACGTAATAATAGGCCATAAAACTCCAACTTACTGCTGATCTTGGAACTAGTAAGTAAGCACGTGAGGACGTCATTTGTTAATTGGCATTCTTAATTATTTATATTTTATTTCTATCTCCAAAGTGGGTATCTTTGTTTAAAAAAATGCAGAAAAACAGAAGTGATCACCATTATAATTTAACGGTGAGTCCTGGCATACAATCTAGGGTTTTAAATCCAACAGAATCCGTTCAAATTGAACCTATTGATCAATTCAGCGGTCGGATACACGGGGTAATTTTCAGTGATCTTCAATACCCTCTTGGAAGTAGAACTAACGAGATTGAACTGTGTCTCGTTTAGGAAAAGGTTATGATTTAAAATGGAAACAATGCTAAAAGCAATTTCACTTCATCGTCATACAAAATAGTGTATTAGTTACGAGTGCTTTTTTTATTTCAGATTTGACAAGGTTGAGCTGTTTGCTCGATGGGCGGGAGATCTGGTGAAGTTGTCTAAGGATGACATGGTCAAACCATCACAAATCCAAGACATAATGAACTCGATTGAGAAGGATCAAAAGTGTCAGGGTATGCAGAGAGAGAGAGAGAGAGACAGAGAGAGAGAGAGCGAGAGAGAGTGGGGGGGGGGGGGGAGATGGGAATTATCTTTTATAGCAGTCCACGTCATGATTGCAATATCCTACTTAATTTTACTTAAAAGTACTTACAATGAGAAGCCAGAATTCGGTGCGAAACCTTGCACAAGCAGCAAAAAAAAAAAAAAAAAAAAAAAGGTGCTATTATCACTTTTTTAAAACTACTTATCCTGTTTGTGTGGACAGTAATTTTTAACAGATGAAAATTTCTTACATTGTAATTATTACTTAATTTTTTTTTATTTTTATGACGATCTGATAATAGAATAGTCTAACGAGACTTTCCAAGCTGTCTGATGTATGTGTGTGTGTATACATATATATATATATACACACACACACATATGAGGTATGATGACATTCCATTATCTTTTACTCAAGAATGAAATTATTATCATATTTCCTCGTGTATAACACGCGCTCCGCTGCGAACACCCAAGACCCAGATCTACCGTCGCATAATTCGGCAGCAAATCAGACACTGTATTCTCGAAACGTTTTAGCAAGAAACTCCAGCTCAATCTCAGTCGCAAAACGTTGCCAGTGTATAACTAAATTTGGAATAAAGCCAGAATAACAGAACCTTGAGATTTTTCTTAAACAAAGTCTCCCGCCATGTATAGCTGAAAAATGGCGTTAAACCCCACAAACCAAACTTAAATAGAGTCTCTGTATTAGACTGCCCATTTCCATGACGTAGGCAGGCCCGCCGACAGAAATTCCGGGTCCCTGGGCCCCAAAACTAGTTTAATTTTTTGTATATAAAAACTCGTGCATAGTTTTGCATATAAAGCCTGTAGTGATCTACCATAACTTAGATTCTTCCAAGGAACAAATTTAATATTTACTGCAAAGATTAATGTAATTTTTATAACGGAGTTGACGGCGAGCCCCTGGGCAATGGTCTCCCCCCCCCCCTTCCCCGGGGTCTTGGTGGGCCTAGACGTAGGTGTACCCTAAGCATCATCAAGTCTTACATAGTCTCTCAATTAAACTGCCAATTTTCATGACACATGTTGACCCCAAGTATCATCAAGTCTAATATAGTCTCACTCTATTAAACTGCCAATTTTCTCGACATAAGTGTACCCTCAGTAACACATCTAATTTGGGGGTCTGAGCTTGAGCTTCAATTACTGGCTCCAAGGGTTTGAGAATATAGAGCCAGCTCTACGCATTTCATTCTACATCTAATTTGAAAGGAACGATGCAGACACAACTTTACGCTGGTAGCTGTTAATACGGCGAATCTGGGTTTACGCTGATTGCTGTCGGATTTTTGTTATACAAGTGTTAATACGGCAGATCTGGGTTTATACTGATTGTTGTCGAATTCGCGTTAAACAGATTAATACAGTAGATGACGTAGATTGTCGTCGGATTCACGTTATACACATGTTAATACGGCAGATCTGGGTTTACGCTGGTGGCTGTCTTATTACGATACCTTCTTACCCTTTCGTTTCAGCTTTGCCGGGAATTGGGACTTTTGTTGATAGCCTAAAGCAGGCAATACTGTCCTATGAAGTCCCCGGTCCGGATTCCGTTCCAGTGATGTCGGAGGAAAATAATATGTAAGTACGTGCTCTGGTTCAAATTCATGAATTCCTCGATTGTTTCATTTTAATAAAAACAAAAGAAATGTTTGGAAGGCTGTCCTATACAACGGCTGCATGGTATCTGAAAAATTGCAAGTCTAACTTAAGGGAATTTCATACCAGAAGGAGCATAGTGCACTTTTACGGTTAAAGGGAGTATGTACAGAGATTTTTCTGCTGTATAACTTAGGGATGCCTGGCAGTCCCAATTTCTATTAGAGGCCACAGAATTTTTATTTTGAAATATCTCAATCTAAAGTTATTAAATCATGCTTGCCAGAACTTTTCCCGCATTGCATTCATATCCTTAACACATGTTACTAGATCGGAACCGCAATTTTTTTTTTTTTTTGCTTTCCTAACCAAGTCATATTGATGATGCCAAAGTTTGGCATTGGTTTTAATGTGTATTTAATCATATTAAGTCAGCGTCCAAGCTGGACTCTAATATTTAGACGAAATTACCTCTCTTATGCCAGAGTAGGACGATTTTGGCGCAAATAAGGAGAAGTGCGTGTTCAAAGTTCAAAATAGTCTCTTTAAAATAATGTTTTTTGCATATTTTCATGTTAGATGATTAAAAACTATTAAAAGTGTTTTTTAAAAAATAGTAACACGTTTATTATTTGACTTCATAACTGTTGCTGTGTAAAATAAAACTTCAACCTCGAAAATAGATTACAGTCGAGAATCGGCAACAGTTTCCATATCAGAATGTCGCTTTTCATACCTCTGTATGATGAAATATTTGATAAAATCATCAATTTTATTAGCAATGGACCTGGATACGTCCCCGAGTCATAATTTGTTTCAGATTGGGGTACACAAATTCAATCTTTCACTTGTTTTTCAAGGATCGTGTGAATTTGCAGCGGGAATTTTGTGGAACGGCACGCAATTCCTGGTATTTATGATCATCAAATTAGTACCAAAATTGGCTACAGAACAAAAAAAATTCTTTTTATATCTTTCCTTCTTCCTATTTGAAGTAAAAATGTACAAAGTTGACGTTACTTTAATTTTTAGTGCATTCTAATGAAACAAAGAGCTGTGGGAATGTCGTGAAATCAATGCAAGTCGAAGTGAACTTCGCTTTTTGGGCCTGCTTAGGTAAAATTACAGACTCATAGGTGACTCCTTCGCCCAAATCAACCCCAATCGTGGACCCTGTAAGTATTCAGATTCTCAAACATATGTGCACTGTCGAAAAGCTGACAAACGAGGAGGCTGATCCATTATCATATCCACAGATATGTATTCCTTCCTTAAAGACAACAAATTTTCCGACTGGCTGTTTGGATAGTTGACAAATACATATTGGAAATGATCAATACGCACATGTTGTGCTCTGAATTGCCTAAATTCAACACACGGCCAGAGATTTGTTGGCCAACATGTGCTTGGAGTCACTTGGTCTAGCATGGAAGACTAATAACTTTTTCGACTACTTTACTTCTGATGAACCAAATCATGGTTTGTTTTTTTCACGCTCTTTTATCGTAAAGGGAACATAGTTTTTAATAATGTTTAGTATTCTAGTTTGTTCACTTGTGTCGGCATAGTAAATATGCTGCAAAGATTCCCATCCTTTTAAAATAGAACAGAACTTTAACTTGAGGTGAAACTAACGGTGCCATAATGATCATAGGGAACCTTTATTCCAATAACACCTGTAAGTAACAAACAAAATTATTATACTGCAGCCTAAATTTAGATATGTTAGATGAATAAACAGATCAATTTGTTTCATATTGTGGACTTGGTATAAAAAGCTGTTTTTATGTCAAGAACACAGCAACTTCTACTACAGCTACTATTTAAAAAGGCAACTTCTGTAGTAAAACAAGATCACAATTATATAGCTAATTTTGATCAAAACTATACACAAACACTTGTAACATTAATTTTTTTCTGCTATAATGGGACATCTGAAATTAAACTAAAACAAATATTATGAGTGCTAAGGGATAGGAGGTTAGAAACCATAAGCACGTGTGTTACAAATTCCTAAAAATACCCGTCTCACGATAAAAAAATATCCCAAAGTCTAGAGAGGGGGGCCCAAAAATTGCTTTGTTGGAATCATCCCTGGCGTAAATAAATACCCTTTTCATTAAGAACACTCCTAAGCAGACGAGTCAAGATCTTAATGGTCATAAATCTACCTGCATGAAGTAGAAGCTGCCAGCTGGTCATATATTACGAACACTGGTAGCTTGTTCTAGATTATCAAAATTCTTAAAAAGTTATACGGACACAAATAGCTCACAAATTACTAATAATATACATCTGTTGCTCTTTCTATCGAAGTATGACATTTTCTTCACCTTCAAATTAATGTATTTCCATTCTCATACATGAAATATAATCAATAGTAAAATCCTTCAGTTGAAATCCAATATTGTCGTCGATGACATCACATATGCAAGGTCTAGACAGTAATGTGGCTTTATTATGAATCTTAAAAGCATCAATAGCCATAGTTATCATTTTGATTCGGTTTACAATAGCCATAGTTATCAGTTTGATTAGGTTTACAATAGCCAGTATTGCAGCCTGGGAGCAATTCTGTGTTCTCTGTTCTCCAAATCTTGACCCAGTGCGCCCTCCTGGGCGCGCTTTTTCGTCAGAAAAAAATTCGAAAAATACACCTACAACTTTTCATTAGTGGATGTCCACACATGCCTCTGTTGGCTCTAGCAATGTCCAAAGTCGCTAAAGGTGACAAAACTGAAAGATGACATTGAGTATCTATTTTAAAACAATGGTTCTGGAAATAAAAACATTAAAAGTTTGCGATAGTTGGTCGAGTTGCAACGTAAAGTGTTTGACGGCCATTAATGTAACTTATTTTCGAGGTTAAAGTTACCCCTACGCCTAGAGCGAGGAAGATTTAGTTTATTTCGAGGTTGACAAAAGAGACTAAATTTATGCAAATACACAATTTGGCATTTAATTAATGATTTGTTAGTTTGGAAATAAAAGTAATTAAGAAAAAAATGGGTCTTTATTATAATAAATGCTGGTAGATAACGAGTGTACACTAAAGTTGAATGAGTGAGAAAGATCTGGTATGGAAAATTACATGGTGCAGCTCATTTCAGGTTAATCCGATTTTCAAACATGTTAATGTTTTCACGAGTTACTTGAGCACATGATAACGATTTTATTGCAATAATGTAAATGTCCAAGGAAAATATGCTAATAAAGTGCAGACCACAAAGTTAAGGTGGCAAAACTGTCAACGAAACAAGATTATCTCATTTTTATAGCACTATTAGTGCATTATGTACTATTATTTTCATTTGTCCCTCTAAAATGGTGTGTCCCCCATATTTGGAGAGGGGGGGGGGGACACAGTGTCCCATGCCCTTGGGATCCTATGTGTAACACTGCAATAGCCATAGTTATCAATTTGATTTTACAACAGCCATGTTAATAATTTTGATTAGGTTTACAATAGTCGTAGTTATCGTTTTGATGAGGTTTACAATAGCCATAGTTATCACTTTGATTAGGTTTATGATAGCCATAGTTATCGTTTTGATTAGGTTTATGATATCCGTAGTAATCATTTTGATTAGGTTTACAACAGCCATAGTTATCATTCTGATTAGCTTTACGATAACCATAATTATCATTTTGATTAGATTTGCAGCAGTCAGAGTTATCATTTTGATTAGGTTATCAATTGGCAGATTTTATTCTCATATTGTCCCCATTTATAAATGACATGTTTCAGTATATAAAAGTTTGCGGTCAGCATTTTTTTTAAATCCTGTTTTTCTGCAAGGCATGTGAAGGGCCACTTACTACCACTAATAAATACAAAACATTCTAAGGCTGAAATTCACACACTTCTAAGTCTCGATTGTACAATTGATCTTTTAAACAAGTGGATAAATTTCAAGACGAAGGGATCTGTATGTATATGTGTTTCTCTCAAGTGAAAGAAAAAATATTAAATGTCTAATGTCTTCTCCGTTTCAACAGGTTCACCATGGCCCATTTAAGAAAATGGACAGCAGACACTGCCAGCCTGGAATCTCTTTTAACCAATTACACCAAAACTATGAAAATATTGCAAAAGAAACAGGAGGTAAGGTCTAATAACGTGTTCATCTGTTGGACTTTAACGATATTGTTTTTTTTTTCTTACAATTTCAGCTGTCTCTTCTGTCAATACAAATGAAATATAGTTCTAATGCTTTAATCCAAGTTATATAGTGATAGAACTTTCCTTGGGCGTTTTTAATTACTAATGACTTTATCGTCTAGAAGGCGCCATTATTATGGCGCCCGTAAGTGTCACCAACGCTTGTAAGTGTCAAAATGCCAGTAAGTGTCCTAAAGTAACATGTTTCTATCGTGTTAGTTACTAGCGCATACATGCCAACCACTAGAGACGTATAAGCATAATTATTATTAACACAAGTGGAAAAAAAGCGTAATCTGAGAATAAAAAGTGTAATATATCTATTACATGCTATAATTACAGGAAACTATATGAAAAATGTACATTTATTTTTGCTACTAACCTGGATCTGCAGCTAGTTAAAATTTCTTGTCACAAATGGGCAAAATCCATGTGGATTAGTACCAGAATACAAACACAGAACATATTGACAAAATATTTCTGTACAACACTCACTGTAACTAGTCTACCAGTATATGTCAAACTTTCACTGAATGATCGTAAAGTCAAGTGCACAAATTCTGCAATGAGCATGACGATGTGCTCAAGTTGAGTGCTGTATTACATTACTCTCATATTCTTTGTAAATTTGTAAAGAGCTATTGATTTGTCCTTTTTCTGATTATGAGTTACATCGATAAAGCCTGTTTCGCTCAACATCTGGCACCATATTTTTTAAAAAGTAGAGACTGGTCCACTACCAAAATATATTATCAAAATGTAACGAATCTGTGATACAAGTTTTCAAATTGAAGAAACCCATCTGTTTTGTTGGAAATGTCTCATTTACAGCTGCTATGAATAGAAAATATAAGGAAAGTACATGTAGGTCTACGGTGGACAAATGTACTCTTACGCTATTCTAACGCAGCAGTCTTCTTTTTCTGAAAATTCTCAAATTTATATGATGTCTGAGATTAAAGAGATGATAATAAAAATTACAAACACAACTTTTTATTGCTTTGTTTTTATTGTTTTAATGTACCAAAAAAAGTGTAACCTATATACAGGCTAGCGTAAGACGTAATTAGGTGAAAAATAGCATAATGATTACGCCAAAAGCATAATGGTTGTCATGTATTATTATGATAGCGTCTATTAACATGAAGTCAAAGAGTCAGTAAATTGCCTTCATTAAGTAGTATCAAACCCATTCCAGTAAGATAATTATGAAACCCCAAGATTTCAGCCTGTTTTTATTCCTGTGAATTTTCTTTCCAATATGTAAATCTTAAAGTGTGATCCCACTCTGTTACATTTTTAATGCTACAGAATACTTTCTACATCCAGGTATTTTTAGGCAATTAGGAGAAAACCCAGTCTTTCGTAAGTGGGCATACTTCAGCTTCCATTGCTGTGCAGGGAAATCCTAAACTAATCGGAGCATAGGTCGGCCATTTCCGTCAAGTCGAGAAATAACCTCAGATGTAGTTGTAGGAATACACATCAATTTAATGGGTTTGGTGATTTGCCTTCGGTATAGTACTCCACATGTTGCAACAGAAAAGGCAGATACTGTTCCGATTGTGACTTTGTCTCCTTTTGCCGCCATTTTGTGTCAAGTAACAAAAGTAGTAAAATAAAGTTCTCAACGCAGTGAATCACATTCAAGGTTTCTTTCTTGACTTAATGGAAAAAGCCGAAGACGTTCCAATTAATCCCAAACCAGACACAGGTTAAAATCAGAACATCCCTCAACCATTTCTGTAAGGTCGAGAAAAAACCTCAGATGTACATGTAGTTGTTGGAATGCACATAGATCTGATCAGTTTGCTAATTCACCTCTGGCCGAGTGCACCATACATCTTGCAACTGAAAGGCCATTTGCAACATCGAGGACAATCCTATGGATTATACCTCCAATGTATGCCGATAGCTGCCATTTGGACCATCTCGGCTTTTTACGGCACAAGGATTGCCCAAAAGTTGCGAATGCATGGAACTATTTTTTCAACAGTAACTTCTTAGTCAATCCTGCAATCAATCCAGTTGTAGAAATAGCTGATATGGACCATATAGATTGCAGTTTCTTTTTTTGCTGAGAAATTTCCATGAAAAAAATGTATAATTTTTCTGTAAATTACGGCACTGACATATATCCAAGACATATGTTTCTCTTCCGATTGTCTCCTTCCACCGACATATTGTGCCATGTGAACAAAGGTAGTTCCGAATACAGTTCTGACGTTTCTTTCTCGACTTTGCAGAAAAAGCAGAGGATTTTCCGATTGACACAGGTTCTTCGAAGATCAAGACAGGTAATAGACAGGTGATTGGAGTTGCCTACCACACCCCCAGAAATTAATACATTTCCACTTTGGTGTATACAGTACAACATATAAGTATTATCTGCAGGTGATGGGCGAACAGTCACTGTTTGCACCTATTGTTGCACCTCTAGTTTACCCATGTGAATCATCTTTTCCTTCCCCAGGCTTGCTGGAAGGCAAAGGCAAAAGTGGACAAATATGAACTAATGATAGCAACAGCACAAAGTGCTCTGCGGTTTAATTTCGCGGACTACGCAAAGAGACGAGAGTCCGTGCTAAGTCTCCATGTAATGCTGCAAGAGAGAGTCTCCCAATATGATAAGTGCAAGTGCAATTATAGGGACAACTTGACAATGGAACAACAACTGCGGGAACAAATTAAAAAGGTATATGGAATTCTGGTGCAGAAAAAAGAACACGTTTGTTCTTTTAACAACACCCTCTGAGAATAATTCACAATAACATCTACATGTGTAATAATAATAATAATAATAATAATAATACACTATATTAATGTCATCTATAAATTGTCCAAATATTTCAAAAAAAGTAATATATCCAGCTTTCGACTCAAACACAAATTCTTTTTCATTACTTACTAGTATACTGTAGAGCTTTTTAAACCAAATGTACTTTTTTTTCTGTGTTCTCTTTTTCACTTTCTTTTTTTTCCCATCTGTATGTATGTATAATGTTTTGATCAATAAAAACAAAAAGTGTAATTATTAATGAAGTAATTCTTATAATTCTGTTATTATCAGAAGAACAATCAAAATATAGCCAACTTCGCATGTTTTATCCATAAAAGTTTACATTAATTGTCGGGAAATATTGCCTGACTGACTTGTGTTACCGCCCTGATTTATAACAAACATGCCTACTGTTGTATTACAGGAGGAATGCAGACTGCTCCAGGACATCAAAGACAGAGTCTCTGAGAAAATAAAGGAGAGTCTGTTTCATCTGACGAAGATCTGTTGTCCTCTTGTGTAAGACAACAAAAATGTGTTTTTTTTCTTCAGACATTAATGATGTCAGGACTAAATAACAGACCAAAATTGCATTTTCGAAGCTGTTTGAGCACAGAACTCAATTCAAGTTCGAAATTGACATTCTGACATGCTATAATTTTAACAAGAATTATGTTACAATCATAGAATTTTCAATCTCATCTTAACTTCGATTCCTCTACCTGCATGCTAAATTAGAATTATGTATACTCCACATATCACTTCCAAAGTTTAGTAGTAAACACTGATATTGAATTGCATGCTTATAAAGTTTCGAGAGTGCAGGGCCAATAAAGGAAAGTGCACAGAACATTTATCTAAGCAGAAAAATAGACTCATGTCCACTAATTTCTGGTAATTGGCAAAGAATTCATCATCAGTTATCCATTTCTTCTAACTGATTGATCAATGATTTATAGTCAATTACTTTGTCTACGTTACTTTTTTCTTCTTCTTCAAAATCTGGGATTTACATGTATTGCAAAGTCCTAAATAACAAAATAAATTACTAAATACCGGGAATCTCACAACTAGAATTTGACCAAAATAGGAGAAGTGTTAGTATACACATTACATTATAATTTCTTAACTGTTCACGTTCAAAGCAGTCCTTAAGTCCACAAAGTTTTTATGAGCAAAGTAAGTCGGTAATACAAGTGTTGATATGTTAACAATGTTATGGTATACCCTGTTTGGCGATAATCTTTGTAGAACCTTTTTTAATGTTGTATCTTTAATGCAAGATTGTTTTATGTGTTAAAATGTACAATTGTTGAACGAAAATATTTAAAACTTATAGAAATTTCTCAAAATATTTGGTTGGATACAGTCTCATTGTTTCTCTTTCACTTTAGAACGTCTCAAATGTAAGCACTATCTACTCCGAAGGTATTGTACATTGCAAGAAGTTTCAGTACTTGCTTTTGGTTACAATGAACATTTTATATACAAGAAATCACTATCTTTATATTTTACAAGGTCTCGCTGTCTGTTTCGAAATTTGTTTGGCTCAGGTGGGTTTCTTGATTCTTGAATAAATCATTTTTAGCCTTCCGGAAGTGGATGCAAATGCCGTTACTGATGAAATCTGTAGTCTGAATGCCACTCACTACAATGTCTTTGTACCAATTGTAAGTAAAACGACATCACGCTTATGCATGATTTAACATATAGGCTAGTCTTGTTCAACCAGACCTCTCACATGGCTCCATGAGATATCCGAAAAAAGAAGAAGCTTTCTCAAAGTTTGGAAAAATGATTTGATTAACCAATGAGATGAGGTGACATAATACTTCGCTGTGATGATGAGATGACTTCATTGTTTCTCATAAACATCTGCAGTTTCAATGCCTAAATGAGACACGACTCCAGCATTGGCGTCTGATTACAAAGTGGTGTTTAATTATACATCCTTTTAAGCAAGAGATATAATTCTGACTTGAATGATTGCAGGAAATGTCTATATTAATTTAGATGCAGGGAGAATAGTCTTTGAAGTTTTACTGCTACAAAGTTTAACCGAGGCACCTTCTATCGTTAACTGAGACCAATGATTGATAGATTTTACGGAGATCTCATGCTGCCACGCAAGACTCTTCTTGAACAAGATATACAGGTTAGAAACATGATTACCAGTATATGAAAACATTCGGTCTACTTGGATCTTGTGGTTCATCCTTCTTCAAACATGCTATCAACCCAAACAGTGGTTTCTCATTGGTTTTATACCACTGATGATGTAATTGTAAAATTGTGGATAATATACATGTAGCTTTTACTGATATGTAGTATATCTGAAAATGTAAGGAGTTACAGGTGAACGAACCAAGGTTACAATTATCTGAAATACAAACACAACAAATTAATTTCTTGGTCGGGTTATCTTATAGAAATTTTTGCAATGTTACAAATTAAAAAAATAAAATAAAATGAAATTTATCATAAGTATCGAGTTGGGTTCATCTAAGGAGAGACACAAGGTTCTCTCACTCCAAGATAACAAATGTTTCTCACACTCGCACTCAAACTCTAACTACTCTCAAACATCTGACGTTTTACAGCAGTGGCATATCAAGAAATTCTCCCCCTCCCCCCCCCAAAAAAAATCGATATGATTCACGATACACAGCCTACAATACGATACATTATCGATTCTCAGTTTAAAGAATAAGAAGCAAACAACTAATAATTATTCATGACTGCTGAAGATTAAAGTAACTTATATAGGGTAGATATCGTTTTGTATCGATTCTTCACCTTTTGTATCAATACGTGTATCGATATGGCAAAAGTATCGATGCATCGATATATCGATGAATCGTTTTACCCCTATGAATTAATATATTCTTTCTTCTGCATTTAACCTCTAACAGGACTGCAGTATCTATCCACAATTCAACAGCAGACTCTCCCTACCATGTAAACTATTGAGTCAATACAGCACAATTGTTGATAATGAAAACAAGGAAACCATGCCTGCTGCATTGAATATTATAGGTGAGAAACATGTACAGCATTATTATAGTATGATAGAGAGGCGAAAGATCATGTATTAAATTCCATATTGCGCATTCATGTGTCATACTATTTATTGGTAAGGTAAAAAAAAAAAAAAAAAAAAAAAAAGAAAAGAAGGGTTCATTTTGTACATTTAGGTATGTGTAGACTATATTAGAAAAGTGAAACAAATAAGTACACATAATTATTAAGTTTTTAATGTGATAATGCGTTTCACATGTAACCCAACGACTCACAAACTCACTGTAACCTATGTTTACAACATGTTCATACACAAACCTTTACCTCACCATCAGTTCATGGTCAGTCCTTAATGTATTTCACACGTAACCTCAAGACACACAAATTCAGTGTAACAAATGCTTATAACATGCTCGTACACTTAAACCTCTACATCGCCAACAATTCATGGTTGGATGTAGACCAACAAGCTGTTATCTGCCTTTTTTTCTTTTCTTCTGACAACTTGTTGGTATTGGTCAGAAGCAAACAAACTCATTCAACATTTCTAATTGCCATTATTTTCTTATCGAATGGTAGGCTTGTATGTACGTAGCTTCTCCCCATGACTTCCAACTGAAGCTAAAATACCTATAGAAGAAATCAAACTACATGTTGTAACCTTTACATTCGATTGGTTCACTTTCAAAGTACTGTACATGTAATTTATGTCTCCCCTGCCACAGGTGGCAGTTGTGGCATCAGCAATGCTATGACCCTATAGTAGTAAGATTCCCAAATGCATTGTGTGTGTCACTCCTACTTAAAGACGCAAACAGCTCACAACACCATTTCTCCCTCAAACATTTTCCCACATACTGTAGTTGAACATGCAAAATTATCACCACTGATTTTTCGAGTTTTTGTAATTAAAAAAACTGCATTATCTGACCGCATAATGCTAAATTCGGTCTGGTCAGACACTATTTAGTGGGGACACTTGATTTAAAGTTCTTAATATACTTGAGTCAGTAATTTAGAATCAAGTCACAAAGAATTCCATGTGGTACACTGCTTTTCAAGTTGCCATTGAGGAGGTGGTATGTACGGTACTAGACTATACATATCTCATTCTCGCAGATGGAATGATACTATTACAGCCCTTCTGCAATATTGGATTTTTAGAGAATCTCCTTCAACACGGGTCTTTATTTTGTTAATAAAATTCATCGTGAACCCCACCTGGTTTAAACTGGCAATGAACTCCGAAGAAGAGCACCTGCTCACTCTATCCGCTTATGGAAGAAAGGGGAGGAGGGGCAGGGGGAATGGATAATTGTGAGCAGCACGAATATCCCATCTTATATCTTTAATCAAAGTCTCATGATTACATTCATAGAATTGCTTTACAATCTTGAAAAAAAGTTGATTATTAAATTTTCATCAAAGCCTTAACAATAAAGGTTAAACATGCATCAATATATAAAAACACTTCACCCCTTGCTTAAATCGCCCGCAAAGCACTTGCTCCACCATTTCTTAAAACTTATCCCACACGCATTTTCTACTCATCTCACATATTGTTACACCACGGTAGTCCAGTTGGTAGAGCATTGGACTCGCAATACCAGGGTCGCAGGTTCGATACCCAGCCCGAGTCAGCTGCCTTGGTGTGCCCTTGGGAAAGGCACTTACCTCCCATTTCCTCGGCATGATATAGCCAATAATGTGTTAAAAATGCTGTTAAAACCAACAAACCAAACTACTGTTTCACACTTCATTTTATTTACAACCACACAAACACAGATCAATTTACTACAATAATTTATATTTCTCTCACACCTTTACAAGTCAAATACCTAGAAGTCAGATTGCTGATGATTTTGTGAACAGTCACACCAGTAGATTGTTGATGATTTTATGAACAATCACACCAGTAGATTGTTGACAATTTTGTAAACAATGACAGCAGTATATTGTTGATGTTTTTGAGAACAGTCACCAGTATACTGGTCATGATTTTATAAACAGTCACAACAGTATATTGTTGATGATTTTATGAACAGTTACACCTGTATATTGTTGATGATTTTGTAAACAGTCACACCAATATATTGTTGATGATTTTGTGAACAGTCACACCAGTATATTGTTGATTTTATGAAGTCATAACAGCATATTGTGGATCTTTTGTGAACAGTCACACCAGTATATTGTTGATTTTATGAACAGTCATAACAGCATATTGTGGATCTTTTGTGAACAGTTACACCAGTATATTGTTGATGATTTTATTATAAACAGTCACATCAGCATATTGTTAATCTTTTGTGAACAGTCACACCTGTATATTGTTGATGAATTTTTGAAAACTCACACCACTATATTTTGGATGATTTTGTGAACAGACACAGCAGTATATTGTTGATGATTTTGTGAACAGACACAGCAGTATATTGTTGATCTTTTGTGAACAGTCACACCAGTATATTGTTGATGATTTTGTGAACAGACACAGCAGTATCATGTTGATGATTTTGTGAAGTCACACAAGTACTGTATTAAATTCTTTGGTTGAGATTGAGTCAGCCTTTAACATACAGTAGTTGCAGAGGAAGGTATAAATTCAGCATTTAATATAATTCTAGCTGCCCTTTTCAGAAGTTTTTGCCGAGTGTTTCAATATTAGTCTTGCTGGGGCAACTCAATATTTCTCTTGCTATGGTGACTCAATATTACCCTTGGTAGGGTGACTATTAATTACCCTATTTAGGGTGACTCAATATTACTCTTGGTAGGGTGACCATTACCCTTGGTAGGGTGACTCAATATTACCCTTGCTAGGGTGACTACCACCCTTGCTAAGGTGACTATTACCATTGCTAGAGTGACTATTACCCTTGATATGGTGACTCAATATTACCCTTGGTAGGGTGACCATTACCCTTGATAAGGTAACTCAATATTACTCTTGGTAGGGTGACTCAATATTACCTTGGCTAGGGTGACTACTACCCTTGCTAAGGTGACTATTACCATTGCTAGGATGACTACTACCCTTGCTACGGTTACTCTTTAACTCTTGCTAGGGTGACTATTACCCTTGCTATGGTGACTCAATATTACTCTTGCCAGGGTGACTACTACCCTTGCTAGTGTGACTCAATATTACTCTTGCTAGGGTGACTATTACTCTTGCTAGGGTGACTCAATATTACTCTTTCAAGGTGACTTTTCTTTATATCTGCACTATCTGAGCATACTGAACTTGTCACAGGAAAAACAAGTTTTCTGCACCCGTGAAACATATTCAAACGGCAACTAAACCTAATAAGACAACAAAAAAGTGTTACAGTGAGATGGCTTCAAGCGTCAGATTCCATAAAAATAGTAGTACACGTAAAAAGAATTAGCTTGGGTCTTATCAATAAGCAGATTAAAGGTCAAGGTAAGTCCACATTACATCTAATGTCCTCGCTTTTGTTTCATCCCATAGAAACAAAATGTTATTCATCTACCAAACCACAAATGTTGGGTTAGGATTTTGCAAAAAAGGTTACATCAAGTAAAAGGTCTGAATTCTGTCTTGCATTTCATCTACAAAAAGATCATTGATGGAACAAACAGTGTGTCTAAACATGCACCCAACCCCAACCACAGTCCACTGAGTATTTTCAAACATGAGATAATCTTAGTCTGTTGAGTCTCTTGTTTGGCTAAAAGACCTGCAAACACTGTATGCGATGATGTTTGGCTAAAAGACCTGCAAACACTGTATGCGATGATGTTTGGCTAAAAGACCTGCAAACATGGTATGCGATGATGTTTGGCTAAAACACTTGCAAACACTGTATGCAATGATGTTTGGATAAAAGTCTTGCAAACACTGTATGCGATGATGTTGGCTAAAAGACTTGCAAACACTGTATGTGATGATGTTGGCTAAAAGACTTGCAAACACTGTATGCGATGATGTTTGGCTAAAAGCCTTGCAAACACTGTATTTGATGATGTTTGGCATATGCGATGATGTTTGGCTAAAAGACCTGCAAACACTGTATGCAATCTTGTTTGGCTGAAAGACCTGCAAACACTGTATGCAATCTTGTTTGGCTAAAAGACCTGCAAACACTGTATGCGATCATGTTTGGCTAAAAGACCTGCAAACACTGTATGCGATGATGTTTGGCTAAAAGACCTGCAAACACTGTATACGATGATGTTTGGCTAAAAGACCTGCAAACACTGTATGCGATGATGTTTGGCTAAAAGACTTGCAAACACTGTATGCGATGATGTTTGGATAAAAGTCTTGCAAACACTGTATGTGATGATGTTTAGCTAAAAGACCTGTAAACATTGTATGCAATTATGTTTGGCTAAAAGCCTTGCAAACACTGTATGTGATGATGTTAAATTATAATGCAGCAAATCTGCAAAATACTCATCACCTGTTTTCCTTGATTTTAAAGGATATGTTGACGTTGACCACATTAGGTGGATGTTGAAACAACCATCTGCAGATGTACAAATTCTTTCTCGCCTGTACATTAGTGATGTGCCTAAATATGCATCCACACAAACCCACCCCTGCCCCCCACCACGGTTTATACACCACAAGCACCCAATACTACTACTAATATTAATAACTACTACTACTACAATAATAATAATAATAATAATAATAATAATAATAATAATAATACAGAGTTTTATTTTTTCTTCTTCAGAAAAACCCAGTGAAGCAGGGGATTATCAGAAAATAAGAGTCTTAAAAGGTTTGCCCAGAGTTGTCTCTCAAAAATAAGCAGAAATCACAGAGGAATCGATGAAAGTATTGAACTCACTGCTTGTGTATGAAAACTGAATGTCAAAACTAATCTGAAACAACGATGAAATTTTATCTTTTTTTTTTCAAACTTTTTTATTAAAATAAAGTTTTCACGTATCTTGTGATTTTATTCTGTGCTGCTGATAACCGTTATGTTAAAAGTATATTTTCTAAAACATTCTTGTCTGGGCTTTTCTCTTCATCTCCATATGCATATCCTATCAATGTGAAAACAGTTCAGAAAGGTTTGATGAGGGTGCAAGTTTAGAAAGGTTCGAAGAGGGTATTTATCACCACCACCACCACCACCACCAACAACAATAGGAAGGAATCCAGCAAGAAATCCCTAAAAAATCTTATATTCGCTCAATTCAAACAAAAAGAAAAGAAAGAATTGTTGAATGAAAGGGAAAGGGAAAAAACAGAAAATTTGACATGCACAAAACAGATGAAATTTTTTTTGAAGTCAGTTTATTTATATAAGTTATGAGCAAAGAATGAGGTTCCAGAAAGCAATGCATTTTTCTCATGAATATGTCTATCCAGATCATTGATTATGGTTTGCTGGCGATTTATTATTATTTTTAAAAAAAAAATTTTTAATACTTAAAAAACGATTTTAAGAAGACATTAAAAATGTATTTAAATCATTCCCGGTGGAATATGCTCACTGAAAATAGGAAACTAGTTTGATATGAAAAAATGAAAATCAGTGAATATATCTGATACGAATTATATGTTTATTTGTCTTTAACAAACAATTCGGTCTCGAACTCCAGTATATTATTTAAGAAATACATATTATACAGGGATGGTGCTGGCTTTAAAAAAGTTGTCGCCAACCTCAATATTTTGTCGCCAATTTTCAAAAAAAATGTCGACAAGCAAGGAGTCAATATCTGTCGATGTCTATTAATGTAGTAGGCAATGAAAATTGAAAAAGATGGGGTATTTATTACTTTATTGACAACAAACATTACAATACCACAATATTACAGAATAAATCATTACATGACAGTTTTGATTGCTTATTTATAATGTTTTGCACTATTAAAATGTTTCATAAAAATAATAAAATCAAATGTCACAGGAGTATGCGTCGTGATTTTAGGGCTGCCCACTTGCTGAATGCAGTTTCAAAGTCGAAGCATCCTTCACATTTGTATGTGCCGATTCTCATTAGATTCTCCAGAGTTGAGATGCCGAGTCTATTCCTGATTTCAGGTTTGATGAAATTCATCTTACTGAACCCACGTTCACAGTTGCTGATAATGTAATTTTTACTTTTATAATGTAATTTTTCCTTTTACTAACGGCAGCAATCTCAACTACTCTCTCCGGTTTTCTGGTTTATGATTTATACCTTGCTAATTTGATACTTGTTCAGTGTCAAGTAGAGTCCTACACGTCTTACATATACGTGTTTGACCTTAATCCCTTGGCACCCTCTTTGTTTTCTTCACATTACAACCCTTTGATCGAGCCGTGTATTTGATACTTGTTCAGTGCCAAGTAACAGAGGGTGGTTATTTGAACTCCTTGTGATCTTGCTGCAAAATTGACACCTGTTCAGTTGCATCCTTGCATAGATTTCATAGACTGTATGATCGAAGTGTCACTTACAGAGCCCAAGCTCAGTCTCCATGTAAGTACCAGCATATGACAGTAAAGACAAGGAATCGGAGTCGGACGATATTTACGATGACTAGACGACGGAGGATTTCAGCACTATAATTAGTCACTCAGACGATGCGGATGAATTCTTGGGCTTTGTACCAGATGACATTAGACAGTGACCTTTATAGGATACTGTGAATCACAAAAGTGTGGACTTCATTTTCATTGTTTCTTTGTGAGACATGTGGAATTAACATTTTACGGAATATCGTGAATCGGATCATTCTGGGCTACTATTTTTATGCTGGTATGTGACATATGATAGAATTCATGGATTTATCATATCAACGGATTTAAAATGTCAATCATTATAGATTAGATTTCTATGGATTTTTATGACACGATGAAGGACAAAATGTAAGTTGTCAATTTATTTATGACATATTCCACTCGATAATATACCTAATTATATTTTACACTGGTTTTGTCTTTATTATTCCTATCTATCTATCCATCCAGTCTCCTCCAATATATACCGGTAGTCAAGAAGAAAACTAATTTTTTTTAAAGTTTAGACCTTGTCCCATGAATAAAAAAGCTGTCCCCCCCCCCCTCTTCCAGGCTTTTGTTTTCCTAAATTATTCGGCTTATAAGCGAGTATATACGCTACTCTTAGGATGAGATGATGAACACGAAAAGTCTAACTTAAGTTTACCCATGACAGTATATACTTCTGATTGAAACTGAATTTTATTTTTCATTTGCTTAGTATTTATACAGAACGAATGGTGCTTCAAATGTAGTCGGTTTTCTTTGAAGTTTCAGCAAAACTATTTTTTTGGGTACAATTTTTCCAACAAAAAAAAAAGGATTAGCCGTCGTTTGGTCGATTGTAGCATGACTATTTGAGCGTATCACAGCATACAGTACTCAGGCCAGATGTCAGCATAAGCGGATTAAATATAACAATACTCTGGTAAGATGGTTTGTCAATATGAACAAAAGATTTGTTTATGTAACAATAGATAGATTCCAGTGCATTTTATATCTAAGTTTGCGGCTTCCTTTCATGGTGCCTTTGAATTCCTCCACTCCAGACCCAAGATTGTATATACAAGTTTGAACATCCCAAAAAGTTGTTGCCCAAAAAATCGGCTGACAATATATTTTGTCGCCAATGAGGACAAAAAATCACAATTTGCGACCTTGGCAAAGCCAGCGCAATCCCTGATTATATAACGAAATAAAAAAATAAAAATTATGCTAGGCAGTGAATCACTGGATTTTCAGAGTGAAATAATTGGCTGATGATATATTTTGTCGCCAATGAGGAAATTTTTTTTCAATTTGCTACCTTGGCGAAACCAGCGCAATCCCTGATTATATAACGAATAAAGAAATAAAAATTATGCTAGGCAGTGAATCACTGGATTTTCAGAGTGAAATAATTGGCTGATGATATATTTTGTCGCCAATGAGGAATATTTTGTTCAATTTGCGACCTTGGCGAAGCCAGCGCAATCCCTGATTATATTAACGAAATAAAAAAATAAAAATTATGCTAGGCAGTGAATCACTGGATTTTCAGAGTGAAATAATTGTGATATTTCACTGGAGGGAAAAAATATGTTTTTTTAATGGCCATCAATAGACAACTGATGATAACATTATGATTAAGAAATTTCAAGCGTTTATATGACGTTTGCGTGGTGTAAAGATGATGATGGCCACCTCGCATCCAGACGATCCGGATTCAAATTCAGCAATGGGGAAATATATATATATATATATTCCTTTTGTTTTTATCTGCTGTTTTACCTTGAACTGGGAATGAGCATTATGTAACTATTGATATTTTATGTGCAAATATACACAAAGTAGAGCAGAACATAAACGGTAAACCGCTGGCATTATCGCGCGGGATGCAGTAAGAAATATGTAGTTTTTTGGGGGGTAGAACTAATTTTAATTATGTAATAATTACCAAATGCTATTGCTTAGCTAATCTATTTCCGTGACGGAAAATATCCGACCGTATCATGAGAATTCATCCTCCAATAGGGTTGACTAGAAAGTTCTAGTAAATAGAACTCCTGTGTAAACCCCACAGTATTCCACATGTGTAGCCTTACTAGTGGAACATTAGTGAGGGGATGGAGGAGGGAATCTGGCAATAGCAACAGGTAATATTACATGATTGAAATTAGTTTTACCCCCCCCAAAAAAATTTTTTTTTTTTTTTTCAAAACTACATTTTAATATCAGTAATAGCTTACTCTGTTGCTATTGCTTAGCTGAATTTGCCAGTTTGGTGGGAGGCTGATGATGATCTCACAACTTGTTAAGGAAAAATAACAAGGAATACTCGCCCCTACTGTAGAGGCGTTGACTACTGCCGGATGGTATCCGCATGGGCCACTTTTCAAACTATGGCTAGTGGACCCAAAGAAAATACGCCTTCGCTTTGGTGAGCCAACGAGCAAAGATAAAAGGAGAAGGTCGTGTGAGATCGCCAAAATGCGGCTTTGATCACATCCTCCAGAGACGGATGAGTTAAATAGGCCCATGAGGTAGCAATGGCTCGAACCTCATAAGCTTTAATTTTCATGAAAGAAAGCTGCCTCTCGGTAAGCTCTCTTGATAGTTTTGGTAATCCACCTCGAAACAGTTGAAGCTGAAATATCAGCTGAACCCTTAAGGGGGAGGAAAAGATGCTTCTTACCCTTCCTTCTCCCTTTAGAAGCTGCTAAATAAAAATGTAAAGCTCTAACTGGACCTAAGAGTCTATCCTGATCATCCCCAGCACAGATATGACTGAGACTTGGGATCTCAATCGAAAGTGGAGCGACCGACAGAAGCTGGTTTTTTGCTAAAAAACCTGGTTGGCAAAGGAGAGAAACTGACTCATAATTCCCATTGAATCTCAAACAGCCTTGCTATATGGATAGAGCATGATGCTCGCTAATTCATCTCCCGGGCGCCAAGGAGAGCAAGAAAATAGTCTTGAGGGTAAGGTTCTCGAAAGAAGCCTCACTTAAAGGTTCATAGGAGGATTTATTAAGGGACCACAAGACACATGAGAGATTCCACCTAGGCATTAGAGAGCAAGATACTGGGATTTGCAGTTCAAAATACCTGATCAGGTCTGCTAAGTGAGAGTTTCGCACCAATAGCAGGACCCTTGGAAAATTTGAGTGCTAGAAAGGGCTGCCCTATAGCCCTTGATAGTAGAAACTGAGCATTATCTCTTCAAACAGGGAGAGAAGAAAATCAGCCACTGCACTCAAAGAGGGACAGCTAGGATTGATACATTTCCTACTGCACCAATCGCAAAAGATTCTCCACTTGGCATCATAGACCTTTGACATAGATCGACTCTTGGATTGAACGATGCACTTGTCGACTTTGCTTGAAAACTTCTCCTGGCAGAGATCGTTTGAGATGAGCCAAGCGTGAACGTGGAGAATCTGTGGGCTGTTGTGCAGAAGAGAACCCCTGTGCTGCGACAGAAGGTCCCTCCTCTGGGGTAACATCCTGGTCTGGTCTACCAGCAGGTCAAGAAGATTGCTGAACCACGATCGTTGGGTCCACAGAGGGGATATCAACACAAGCTGAGCAGTGGAGTTCCTTACTTTGTGAAGTACTTGTGGAATCATCTTGAAGGGTGGGAAGGCGTAGGCAAACAGACGATCCCAATTCAGGCTGAAAGCATCCACTGCCCAGGCTCTCTGATCGGGGACTGGGGAGACGCAAAAGGGGAACTTGTTGTTTAGCCTCGTGGCGAACAAGTCCACCGAGGGTGTCCTCCAAAGTCTGAACAGGGAATCCGCTACGGATTGGTGCAGAGACCATTCCGTGATGACTATCCGTCCTTTCCTGGACAGACTGTCCGCCAAAGTATTCTTTTTGCCAGGAATGTGGCGAACTCAAAGGGTAATCCCTTCTGAGATTGCCCAACGAAGGAGATTCTAAAGCTCCATGCAGAGAGAAGGGGCATGTGTGCCTCCTTGTCTTTTGAGGTAAGCCACCACAGACGTGTTGTCGGAGGAGACCATCACGCAGCAACCCCTTATGTTGTCGACGCACCCCTGAAGGGCTAAGAACACTGCCCTCATTTCCAAATTGTTTATGTGGAAGGTAGATTCTTCCCAGGACCACCAGCCCTGAAGAATCAGACCTTCCGGCTCCAGAAGAGCGGCCCACCCTGAATCTGACGCACCTGCGAACAAATATAAGTGGGGATCGGGGGCGTGTATAGGGACTCCAGCAAGAAACCGGGCCCGATTGATCCACCAAGACAAATGATGGTGGAAGACCTGACCTAGAGAAATCCGAACATTCAGAGGGTCCCTGTGCGGTTTCCAGTTTACCAGAGGGAGAAACTGGAGAGGACGCAAGTGTAGTCTGCCTAGGGGGACCAGGTCCGCTGCAGAGTTCAAGGTCTCCAGCAGATAAAGAAATAGCCGAGCCGACAACGTGGTCTTGGCTCTCAGCGTCTCCAATAGGGACAGGATCTTGTCTACTCTGTCCTGAGGGACACGGACTAATCCCCTGTTCGTAAGGAAATTCATCCCCACGTAGACGAAATCTTGAGATGGAGAAAGCTTAGACTTCTGTAGGTTGGGTAAGAGACCCAGTCTGGTCACTACAGACCAACAGCAAGACAGGTCAATTCTGAGGGACTCGAGCCTGCCATTGTGGATCAACCAATCGTCAAAATATGGGAGGATTGGGATACCCAGTGACCTTAAGTAGGCTGCAACTACTCCCTTGGCCCTGGTAAATGTTCTGGGTGTGGAGGCTAGATCAAACGGCAGAGCGCAAATTTGGAAGATCTCTCCATCCAAGAAAAATCAGAGGTACTTCCTGTGAGGAGGAAAGATAGGGTTGTAAAGATATGCATCCTGAAAATCGATGGAGACAGCCCCGTGGCCGGGCCTTATGGCATTCCTGACTGAAGCTGCTGTTTCCATCTTGAAGGGTTCCTCCTGCAGAAATTATTTTAGGGAGGAAAGATTGATAATTAGACGAAACTTTCCCCCTTTCTTGGGTACCACATAAAAAAGGGAGTAGAAAGCTGGAGAATGGTCGCTGAACACCCTCTTCACCGCACCCTTAAGGAGAAGGGAGTGTAACTCTTCCTTTAACCGCACCAGATTCTACCGGTGGAAGAACATGGGGGTCCTTACTAGAGGAGGAAAATCTCGAAACTGAAGACGGTATCCTCCTTTTATGATAGAGAAGACACAGCCATCGACCGTGAATCAGGACAAAGCATCTGCAAAAAAGGTTTAGTCTGGCACCTACGGAACCCACGGAAGAGGGACACAGCAGGAGAGGGATCGAGTCCCTTGGAGAGTATCTGCCTCTGGGGAGCAGCCCTCAAAAGGTTCTTCTTGTGCTCCAGTAATACCTTGGAGGTGGCCAAAGCAACATCTCTGTGGAGGTGGAGATGCTCCACCAATAAAGCCATGGACAAGGATAACGCATGACTTGATGTTTTTGCCACTGCTTCCAACAAACGATGAAGAGCAAGTGGCGACAGAACTTTCTCCCTAAGCAAGTTGTAGAAGGCTGCCGAAAAGAGATCAGCTTTTTGCTCTAAGTCCTCCAGTGTTTTAACTGGATTGCGAACCCAAGTCCCTGTGGAAATACCTACTTGTGTCGCTGTGGCGTCTAAAGTGGGAGGTTTAAGGGGCCAGTAAGGGGTATGAACCCGATAACTGGCAGAAGAGACCAAAGGTCTCAACCTAGAAGGGGGACGGACCACCCTCAACGTTGTCTAGGAAACTCCTGGCCCTTACAAAACCTTTGGGACAGTTCTTTTACAGTGGCCGAGTGAAGAAGCAACAAGATATCTGGACGAGAGGCAGATCCAGAGAGTTTCTCCAAGCTGGAGAGAATCTTAGTGTCCTCGAGCCTGAGGGCTTGGGACACAAATCATTAGGCAATAGACAGGAATCCTCATTAACTGCTTTGTCAAATCACCAGACCTCTTCTTCGTTTTGCCGACGGTTAGGGAGATCTGAGGAAGGGACTGCCACCTCTGTCGGTTCCGTATCAAACTCGTGAGAATCACGAGGACGGAATGGACATCCTCATCCTGCACTCAAACCTAGAAAACAGGACTATGTGACCCAGTGTCTCTCTGTTTTTTAGGCTGGAGAGACTTGGGAGTAAGAGGGACCATGGCCCAGTGTCTCTCTGTTTTTTAGGCTGGAGAGACTTGGGAGTAAAAGGGACAATGACCCATGACTCCTCACACAGAACCAGGGGACTGTCCTTCGTGGCAGACACGGCATAAGTGTGAAAGCGGCTCTCAACCCTCCTTGTACAATTGGGGAAAGGTCTGTCCCCTTCGCTCCTTCTATGGACTGCGGCATCGATCTCAATGCCATGGGGCCAAGGCCCTGAAGACCATGGCTGTATGCAGGGAACTGTCCAATCGCTCCCATGCGGTGGAAGACCCCACATCTCGTAATGGTTTAAAGGAAAATCATAGGGGAGGGGGATGCTGATCGACCCCCTTCCCAAGTCCTACGTCGGTACGACAAATCCAAATCCCAAGAGGGATTGAACGGTAGTCTGGAGGGAGGGGGGTCTCGACCCGGTCCCTCTCCCCATACTGATGGACCTCGAATGACCGGTAACGGCCGCTACTAGTAGCCCTATGACCGGTGACTCTCGCCCTGTGACCGGTGACCAACCAATGACCGATCAGGCGATTCTGATCTGCACGAAGATCCTCTCCCAGATCTGACAGACTTAGATCGAGGCTCAGCCCTTCCAGGGGGGCATGATCCTGTTGCCGACAATGAGCCATGGGGGCTGAAAGGGTGCTGCTCTCCCCTCACAGGAGGGTGTGACTCACACTCTGTCCTAGTGGAATGGAGAGGGTGCTGCTCCTCCCTTCCAGAAGGGCGCAACTCGCTCTGTCCCACGTGATGAAAGAGGGTGCTGCTCCTCCCTCACAGGAGGGTGTGACTCACTCTCTGTCCTAGTGGAATGGAGAGGGTGCTGCTCCTCCCTTCCAGAAGGGCGCAACTCGCTCTCTGCCTTATGGGATCGGAGAGGGTGCTGCTCCTTCCTCACAAGAGGGTGCGACTCACTCCCCACCCGCCTGAGGGACTCCAAGATGGAAAAACCCGAAAATTCAGATGAAAAAGAAGAGAGCTTCTTACGTCCCTTATAGGTTCTTCTATATTTGGCGAGGTCCCAAACCTCGTCAGACCATAGACAGCAAACAGGACAACCGTCAGTCCTCATGCAGATAGTGCAAGAAAGTCCTCATGCAGATAGTGCAAGATAGTGCAAGAAAGTCAGGTGGGGTGGGTGTCCCAGGGGGCTTTCCTATGGCCACACCTCCCAACCTCCTGTTTTGACATAGCTGTAAATAAAAGAGGTGCTGAAAACAAGATAATGGTTATAACTGCAGTGGAAACAAACCTTAGCAGGAACTCACCTTGTATGTGGCTAAACAACTCTAGTTTTATCTCTTTTTTATACGAAAAGACTGAAATACTACTGATGAATTTTTCTTTTTATATATATATATAACTACGTATAGGTAGTAAGAATAAAACAAGGTGACGTATACCAGACTTATTGAGTCCTGAATACGAATGATAAGCAAAAAACCAGTTTGGTAAAAAATGCTTAATAATATTATATATAAAAGGAATAAATCCCTACACTAATTAAATTAAAACTGAACCGGAGTTCAATATAAAACACACATAAGAAGAAAAGACTGGTGTGCGACCTGCTTTCCTGAGCTTTTAAAATAGCCAACCAATCAGATTGAAGGGAAATTAAATTCCATGCTTTTGTGAGTTTTTCAAAAATAAACAAATGAAAATCAACTGGCCAGTGACAGGGATAGGGAAAAAAAGATAATTTACCTACCCAAGCTTAAGAAAACAATATGGAATTTTCAAAAGACAATAATTAATCCCCCAACAAAACAGTGCGTGAAGGGGAAATAACTTACTAACCAAGATTAAGAACAGGACGTTTCTTTGTATCAAATTGCCCAAAACTCTAAAGAGAGCCGTATATTTCCAGACAAGGAAAATAATGGTCAAGGGTAAATACCACCTGTAATTTACGAAAAACGTAACGAAAGAGCATAAATCGCTACGTGGACTCGTCTAGCGAAGGCAATTTCTCAAGTGATAATTTTCACCGTCTTCATTAAGATGAAGACCGGAAAAAGAATGACGAATTATGGGTTACACATGTGGAATACTGTGGGGTTTACACAGAGAGTTCTATTCACTAGAACTTTCTAGTCAACCCTTTGGGAGGATGAATTCTCATCATACAGTCGGGTATTTTCCATCACGGAAATAGATTAGCTAAGCAATAGCAACAGAATAAGCTATTACTGATATTAAACTGCTACATGTACTTCAGTCTGTTATACAAATTACTAGAGAATACGTTTGAGAATAAAATATAAAGAATATTTGCTTGCTCAGAGTGAATAACAGATATATTTCATCTCATGGATGAAAAACTTAAGTATTTTCACTCATGGCTTTCAGTATGAAAATACTGAGAGTTTCACCCACTTGATGAAATATATCCGTTATTCACTCGTTTCAAGCAAATATCTTCTATGTAATGTCCCTACTTTGCTACCGTATTTTAAAGCGCATCACACATACCTAACTGCGAACAGCGTAGACTCAGATCTGCCGTCACATTATACGCTAGCTGATTAGCATTTATGCTGCTCGATCTATCTACTGATATATATATTATGTCAAGCAAACAGCTTAGACTCTGATCTGCCCATTGGAACTTGATGTTAGTGCCTACATTTCCTTTTCCTTTTCAGTGTGTACAGTCTTTATTGCTAAATATCATAGGTCACACAGACAGGTTGGAGGTACAGTAGGTGAAATTGAATATATTGCAACGGGGGGGGGGGGGGGGGGGGGGGGGGGGGGGGGGGCGGGGCAAAACGGAACATTATGCAACAGAAAATGTGCGTAAAGAAAATAAACTCAATTATTATATTTTGTCCATATAAATTTCCGATTTTCTCGCCAAGGTAATTAGATCATAGCGGATGGCTCCGAAAGGGTGTTGCTGAGGTAGAAAATGCCTAATCACAAAAAATGAAAGGAAATGAGTAAAAAATATGTGAATATTTACTGAAAATGAATTAAAATTAACCAAAAAGTACCAAATTGTAACCGAGAATGGATGTAATGGAACCAAAAATGAAATCAAAGGGAGATTCAAAACAATAATATATTACTGAAAATAGGAATTAAAGTGTAACCTGACAGTACCTGGATAATACTTATTGTGTGGTTAAACTATTTTAAGTCTGAACAGCTTTCACAGAGATTGTTTTCTCAATTGCTGGTGATTTTCCATTAACATACAGAGAAAAAACTGTGATTCTTTATAAAATTTATGAGAATGCACATACTTTTTACATTTTTTAGTATCAGAATCAGGGAATTTCCTTGATATCTCATCTTAGGATGTTACTATCATGGAATGTAGAAGTTCAATTCTAAGTTATAGTTTATCAGATTTTTGGGGTCTACATTTTGTAATTGATTAAGGCAAATAGCGGGCATCATTTCACCAATTAGTGATTAATGACCTTTGTGTCAATTTGTATGTTACTTGCATAGCTTTCAGTTTATATTTTGAATTAAAATAAGAAAATTGAAATGGATACACATGGAAATAAGATTATTTTACATATGAAAACTGAGAATACAAACAACATTAATGAATGCATCTGGCCCATAAAAAGACTAGCCTAATTTTGTTATAAGCAAATAAAGGCTGCTGTAAATGATTACAAGATAATTACTCACTGAGATTTTAATCTGATTGTGAATCAATTTAATGTGATGCATGTAACCATTTTAGGCTGAATAATCCAAGTAGAAGCAGTAGTAGCATTTAACAGCATGTCAACACAATACTTACTATTTAGTGCCACTTAAAAGTAAAGTTTTAAAAAGTTTAAGTTCAAAGCATTGCAACAAAAAAAAAAAAAATACCAAGAGAAGATTATTGATATTACTAATAAGTTTGGGATTATTGATGTACGGAAACAGCCACACTTTGCTTTTAGTTTCAAAAAATTCGCTTTCAGATAATGATCCTACACATTTTTAATCTGGATACTGAACTGATCATTCTCTTATAACTTTAGTGTGCACAACTGAAATTATTTTGTTAATTTTAATAATTCATTACATAAAATTATGGTATAATACTTAAAATATCAAAACAATATATATACTGATAATATAAAAATATGTTATATATTGATAATATAAAGATACGGTAATAAAGATATGGTATATACTAATATAAAAATATGGTATATACTGATAATATAAAGATATGGTATATACTGATAATATAAAGATATGGTACATGTATATACTGATGATATAAAGATAATAATAATAATAATAATAATAATAATGACTTTATTTAAAGAGGGTGACACAATTAGTTGCATGGAACTAATCCTCCTTGTGGCCCTCTATTATATGCATATTTACATACAAAGTACATGTACATAGTTGCATAATAATAATAATAATAATAATAATAATAAAAAAGCATTGATAATGAGATACATGTATATATGGACATAATAAACAGAAAGTTTTGTAAGAACATGATCCAACTAGGTACATTGTGTATATACAGTACAAAAATAGTGAGACAACTAAATGGAAGGTTTGAGAATTTATACTTTAAGTTGTAAAAGTATTTGTCAAATCGAACAGGTTCCGCTTTTCATCCATTGAATTAGATTATAATTAAATGCATTTATATTTGTACTTTCTCTAATTTCCTTTGGGATTCGATTCCAAATTAGTGACCCCGAATATTTAAAACTTTTCTTAAAGAGTTTTTTATTTGGTTTTGGAATGCAAAGGTGGTTAGCTGAAACTGATCTTAAATTGGGAGTGTTGCCTTGTTTTCTAGCATGAAATAGTTCCTTGAGATATAATGGGGCCATATTGTTTGAAACTTTGTGCATAAGTCTAGCCTTTCTCAAAAATATTCTTTTACTTACTCTTAACATTTTAATATCATTCATTACATTTGGGATGTTTTCAGCATTATCTAGGATAAGTCTGCAAGCTCATTTTTGCAAGCGGAATAATTTGCAAATATTATATACTAACAATATAAACATATGGTATATACTAACAATATAAAGATATGGTACTGTATATACTGATAATATAAAGATATGGTATATACTGATAATATAAAAATATGGTATATACTGATAATATAAAAATATGGTATATAATGATAATATAAAAATATGGTATATACTGATAATATAAAGATATGGTATATACTGATAATATACAAATATGGTATATACTGATAATATAAAAATATGGTATATACTGATAATATACAAATATGGTATATAATGATAATATAAAAATATGGTATATACTGATAATATAAAGATATGGTATATACTGATAATATACAAATATGGTATATAATGATAATATAAAAATATGGTATATACTGATAATATACAAATATGGTATATAATGATAATATAAAAATATGGTATATACTGATAATATAAAGATATGGTATATACTGATAATATACAAATATGGTATATACTGATAATATAAAAATATGGTATATAATGATAATATAAAAACATGGTATATACTGATAATATAAAAATATGGTATATAATGATAATATACAAATATGGTATATAATGATAATATAAAAATATGGTATATACTGATAATATAAAAACATGGTATATACTGATAATATAAAAATATGGTATATAATGATAATATACAAATATGGTATATAATGATAATATAAAAATATGGTATATACTGATAATATAAAATAGGAAATAAAAGATGTAAAGATACTATACTTGAATATGTATAATCACAATGAAGTCAATGATATTCCAAATGACGGAAGTTCAGTTGAAGACAAATGATCAGTTATTATTTTAAGTTCTTTTAATGGAGATCAGAGTAAAAAACATTCTTCTTATAAGAAAAAAACCAAATCTGATTCTTCTTATAAGAAAAAACAAATGGATATAACTGAAAAAGTCTTACTTTACGAGATACAAACCTTATTAAATTATAGTAAAATAAATAATTACACTCTGATAGGAGAAAAACAAGATGAACCAGAAGAAAAGTTTCAAGAAAAACTGCAAGGTCACATGATAAGGTCCAGAGATTGATTGGTTGAACAGGATTATAAAATTACCAAATACCTTTGTAACATACACTAAAAAACAGGAGTTCTATTAGCAAGTACATACGATCTATAATAACAAGAGGCCCATGCCAGCCTGATATCACTCACCTGTATTACATAATTTACCAGCTGACCATTTCATTAAGCAGGCTTATGTAGTACTATAAGAACACGACCTAAGTAAACTCTCTCCATAACTTTATATCATGTTGGTTTTACCTATTTTACTACATCCTCGTAAACAAATTATTTCTATAGCGAAAGGCATAATTAATATGCATAGCCTCTTGCTCATAATCGAAGTCATCTAAAATCTTGATGATATAAACACATTTACCAAGTCTGATAGAAACTGAATGGGAAATGTAGACTTTAGATCTGGAGAAGTAACAAGCTCAGCTAATCTGAAGCAAGGATTCTCATTAATATGCACAGATTCTAGAACCTGTCTATAACAAAGATAATATAAGCTTATTTGCCAAGGTGGAGCAAAATTCATTGGAATTCAGTTTCCAGAGTGGTAACAAGCTTAGCCAATCAGATACGAGATTATCTCATGAATGTGTAGATCTTGCTCATAATCAAAATCATCCAACATCTTGACATTATATAACACTATTTAACAAATCTGATCAGAAATGTAGTTGCTAGAGTGGTGACAAGTTCAGCCAGTCAGATGCAAGGTCAAGTGAATAATATGCATGAATTTCACTCATTATCATCCTCAACCAATATCTTGATGACATAGGCCTACTTTCAAGTTTATCAAATTCATGCAAAAAATAGTCTCTAACATGGTACAACAATTCAGCCAATCAAATGCAAATTTGATTAAAATCAGGTCAGAAAAATGGTCTCAAGTGGTAAGAAGCTCAGCCAACCATGTGCATGATCACCTCATTAATATGCATAGATTTTGCTCATAATAAAACATATTATATATCTTGATGATATAGGCCTATTAGCCAACTTGGACAAAAATATGATCAGAAATAACATTCTTAAAGTGTTGACATGGTCAGCCAATCAGATGCAAAATCACATCATTAGAATCCATGGATCTTGCTCATAATTGTACTCACGCAAAATTTTGATGATTTAATCCTACTTATTAAGTCTGATAAAAATTGGTTCTGAGAATTCTTTTGAATGGTAATAAGCTCAACTCATCATATGCAAGATCACCTCATTATTATGCATGGATTCTGCACATTATCAAAATCATGCGAGATCTTGATCATATTGGCCTATAATTGAAGTTTTCCAAGACTTTGATGATATACGCATATATTTCAAGTTTTAACAAACTCAGATCAGAAACACAGCCTCCAAACTGGTAACAAGCTTAGCCAATCAGATGCAAGATCACTTCATTAGTATCTGTGGATCTTGCTCGAAATCTAACTCATCCGAGACCTTGATGATATAAGTATATATTGCAAGTTATATAAAAATCAGAGCAGAAATATGGCGGCTTCTAGAAGAGTAACAAGCTCAGCCAATCTGATGCAGGATCACCTCATTAATATAAGTGTATCTTGCTCATTATCAAACTTATCCAATATCTACATCATATATGTTTACATTCCAAGTTTCATCAAAATTGGATCAGAAATATGGCCTTCAGAGTGGTGACAAGGTCAGCTCATCAGATGCAAGATCTTTACTGATATGCATGGATATTGCTCAATTATTGAACTCTCCAAGATGTTAATGATATAAGCAAATGTTTCACGTTTGATCAAAATCAGATCAGAAATATGTACTCCAGAGTGGTAATAAACAATTACTGACAGACGAATGACAGACACAGGGCACTTGGCTAGGTGAACTAAAAACTCTAAGGAAAGTTGCATTCACCCGATTCCATCTTACACTGCATTCAGCTGCAAGATAAAATGGGCAATGACTCTAACAAAAAATGATGGGTGCAAAGTGATTTGTTGATATGTGCATCTTCAGATGATGACAATAATACCTACCAACATTCATGGCAAACCAGCAAAAACTGCAACAAGTTGTGCTAATGAGATTGTGTCATTCACTGCATTAAGCCACTAGACAAAAAGAGCAATAACTCTAACAAGAGTCCCTTGAAAGGACTGATGCTCTCCTGGCTGAAAAGAATTTCCAGGAATTCAAGTTAAGACCATTTCTTCCTTTTAACTGTTGAGTGTTGAAACCATCTTTGATTTTCTTCAGCAATAACAAGATTTTCAAATTAGCTGCTCTGATGGACATACAGTACAGCTCATGTGATTTTTCGGAACCCCACGCATCGCGGTGGGGTACTTAATCCCCTCCACTCTAGCTCCGCGATAGCACTCCGTGGTGGAGGCATAAATTGGCATAAATACCTACAAATCACCACCGCGTTTCGGCAAGCACGCCGATATAAACTCCACCGTGGAGGGGCTAGTCAACATTACTGATTGACATCTGAACAGCCAATGAATGAAGACCACCTATGGAAAGACGGAGACGTCAAGAGTGATCTACAACCGGATACCATTTGAAGAATCAGTCGTCTTTATTTCGATCATATTTGGACAATACAAAAATTATTTCAGAAGGTTTGTATATTCAGTACACATTACTGTTTATAAAAGGTTGATCGACTTCTTTTGCAATAAGTTTATGATTTTAATTTATTTCAAAGAAATATGAACAAACTTATGCACTGACTTGACGAGAAGCACACATTGCTGAGCTTCTGAAGCAGAATAAATTTATCATTTTGTTCCAAAGGAAAGTAATTCTCTGAGATATGGACAATTAAAATCCAAATTTACATCCGCTTCTGCTAAACCCCCCCCCCCACAACAACAACAAACCTAAAACACTGAATTTACACTGAAATGCAAACCACGTCCTTAGTCTTTAAGCAGTAACAGAAGAGTGACGAGGCTGAATATTATGACTCCATGTGTACTGTAAGGGTCTGACCATTTAATATATGGGGTTTATATGTTGTTTTGTTTTTTTCGACCGGGATATTTTTTGTTCTTTAATCACAATATTTATTTATTTTAAGTGAAATATGGAACGGATTAACGTCTACTACAAAAATCAGAGAAAGACAATTGTTTTCATGCATTTACCCCCCCCCCCCCCTGGAAAATTCAATTGTCTCTCCCTAATAAAGACTTGACTTCAGCGGATGTTCTACAGAAATCAAGGCAGTGACCATTGTGAACACTGTTGTAAAATATTAACAAGGGTTTGCATCAAAGGATGATGTAAGTTTCAGCTTGGGAACAGTGTTTTTATCACACGAAGCCATCTGACTTAACGAGCGCTGTACTTTACAGCCGCAATTATGATCTTGTCCCGCCATTAACAACGGAAGTTTGATAATTGTTAGTAATTAATCTGAACTCGGCTTATTACCGAAATGAAAAATAATATGGAAAATTCTAAAATCTGAGATGTTCTGAGATTTTGATTTCCAACAAGTTTAGAGCATTTTGCATGGATGTATTGTCTTCACATGTATCCTATTATTTGCTCATTTTTCTACGGCGAAAATATAAAAATAAAATATACTCTTTCAATTATTTTGATGCAGATATTAAAGAATGCAGTTTCCTGTTTGTGACTTTTAGAGCCTTTGGTTATTGAGCGTGTTTCTGTGCCTCGTCCTGCCCTGATTGAAAAAAAAATATATATCCCTTTTACTTCGGTGCTCCCCCCCCCAAAAAAAAATTCCTGTGGATGCCCATGAACACACACACGACTTTAGAGCACGTGCTCGGGAGTTCCTGTGCAGTGGTGGGAAAATTTCTTTCTCTTTTGCTCCATAACGCTATAATGTCTAGCACGTTATTACTTTTTTTACCACTACTGAACGTTTCCAGATTTCAATTTGTGTACGTTGAGATTTATAATGTCAGATTTTAATATTTTAATTCTGACGACTGACTAAAAATGTTGACATGTCAAGCAGCGAAAAAGAAAAATTTTGGTTAACATTAATAAGCATTTTAGCGTTATTTTTGAAACTCGCTTTAGTGAAAAACTCTTCAAAACATAAGCAGAATCACAAAAAACTTTAATGGCAGGAACATCTTTTTGGCTTAGTGTGAATGAGGCGGCCGCTAATTGAAGAAAGCTAGCCAATCATGGAATACTTAAACTCTTATTGAAGCATGTACACCCCCCCCCCCAAAAAAAAAAAAAAAAAAGGTTTTTAATAGTAATAGATTACAAAGACTTGCGCAGTAGTGCTTTGGATTCCATATTTTATGAGAGAGAGAGAGAAAGAAGAGAGAGAGAGAGAGGGAGGGGAACTTTACTAAGAAGAGTTAATGATCTAAAATTATTCATCTTATTTTTCTGTATTATGCAATAGGAAAACAAACAGAAAAGAAAAAGTTAAACATTAATTTCATCTGATGTGCAAGTTTGTCAGATCAATGGCAAAGAAAACAAACCCGCAGAAGCGCTGCTGTTGTACTTTTAGGTTTACAGTTAGCACATGAAATTAACACGTCAATATCAGCAGTGCTGATGGCTTCTCTTGTGCTAGGTTACTTGCACGTGTCAACTACATGTATCTAGGATGACCTTTTGCGGCCATTTGTGATTTTAAAAAAAACCGCTACTTTGGTAATTAATGCAAATTAGTACAGTTTAAAATAAAATAACGATGTGAAATCTTAATAATGCTTTATTTAAGCGATTGGATGTCAGAAAAAATCGTACAATATGTGAATGAGTACTCATGCATGGAGTAACCATCGGAACTTGAGTGATTTTGTTTCACTTCAGTCGGGTATGACTGCAGCTTTGTTATTAATTTGTTCGATGTTTATCGTTCTTTTCATTGCAGGTAGTACAATATCACTGACTTTCATATGATCATTAAAATTTTGTATTGCGTTTACTGAAAAAGAAATAAGGATATGAATGCATGTTTAGATTCCGATAACACAGTATTGAAGAGAAAAAAAATAGATTCATTGCGCAAAATGTAGTATTAATACAGTTTGCGAGGCATTGTCATTAAGTTATCATCATGTAAAATATGATTTGGCACTATGTATCATATATTATTTTCGTTAGAACAAGGAAATATTTATAATTAACTGAATGACTACGTTTTTTTCAGTGTCAAAAAGTTAGCAAATTGCTCCCCAGAGGGATAATGATGTAGATAAATCGGTGCCCCCCCCCCCCACCTCTCTCTCAACCTCTGCTTGCATGGGTGATAAACAGTAAACCACGCCCATATTATCGAGACCACGTCCGCTCCGCGGTGGTGATCGGATGCGACTCCGCGAGAAAGCGTGGTGTGCAGGGCTATTCTCCACGACAACTCCGTCAGGATGCGTGGAGTGATGGTGGAGGGGTTTTTCTTAATCCTCTCCACTCACTCTCCACACCCACCGCGATGCGTGGGGTTCCGAAAAATCACGTGAGCTGTACTGTATTGAATGTCAACTTAGCACCATTTTCATTTAGGACCAAGAAGGCATCCTAAGAAGTCTTCTGGTGGAACCCCATGTTGATATGACTTTCTGTTTTGGAGATGCAATGATAACAAGATTTCCAAAATGGATGCCATGGTGACCATATAGACATCATAATAAGTTTTTGGGTGAAAACCCCATGGCAATATTACTTTTCATTCAGGAAGGTCAGCCATAACAAGATTTTCAAGACAGCCACTGTGGCACCCATATTGGACATCAGATCTGCCCCATTTTCATTTAGGCCCAACTAGACATTAGAAGAAATCTTCTGGTGAAAACCCATGGCAACATTACATTTCAGCTAGATGAAGTAGCAATAACAACATTTTCAAGATCGCCACTGTTTGGACCTCAGATTGACACCATTTTCACTAAGGACAAATTATACCTCATAAGGAGTCTTTTAGCAAAAAGCCTATGTTGATATGATCATCCACTCAGGAGGAGTAGCAATAACAAGATTTCAAGATGGTAACTATGGCGGTTATAGTGGACATCAGATCAGCACCATTTTCCTTTAGGACCAACTAGACATCAAAAGAAGTCTTTTAGTGAAAACCCCATGCTGATACAACCATCCATTCAGAAGGAGTAGCAATAACAATATTTTCAAGATAGCAACTGTGGTGGCATTATTGGACATCAGATCAGCCCCATTTTCAATTAGGAGTAGCGATAACAAGATTTTCAAGATGGCCACTGTGGCAGCCATATTGGACATCAGAAAAGTCCCATTTTAATTTAAGACCAACTAGACATCATAAGAAGTCTTCTAGTGAAAACTCCATGCTGATATAACCATCCATTCATGAGGAGTAGCAATAAGATTTTTAAGATCGCCACTGTGATGGGCATATTGGATGTCTGAGCGGTACCATTTTCAATTAGGACCAACTAGACTATGGGACAAATGTGTGTGTAAAGGTTCATAACAATCCGCATCTTAGGTGATTGCAATATTTACCAAGTTTCATAGCAATGCATCAAAAATTGTGGGACTAGTTGCTCTAACAAGATTGTGCCCAACAGAAGGACAGACATGAAAATTACCATATACTCCTCCAGTATAAAAAACCACTATCACTGGAAGAGTGAAACCTGTGTCCTAACAGCTGCAAATGCAGGTGAGACAACTAGATACAACACACCAACATAGTGTTTCCGTTAGCCACTTTTAGAATAGTGTTGTACCATGCCCTTTTCCTTGGGTGTCATGCAAGTTGTTAGGCTTTTCCTGTTTACCATACCCCTTCTGAGGTTTTTCCCCAATGCCATAACTGCCCCTTTGTCTACTTTTAATTGCCCTTTAAATTGCCCTTTCCTGTCCCTATCTACCACAATTGCATCAAGAACAACAATAATAATAATAATAATAATAATAATAATAAAATAATATAATAGTAATTGTCTACTTTTAATCCCCCTTTCTTGTCCCTATCTACAGCAAGAGCAACAAGAACAATAAAAATAATAATAATAATAATTAAATAATATAATAGACGCATTAATTATAATTTTTCAATAAAATATGGCACCCTTTTGACTAATGGGGGAGGGGTGTCATTAACAGTTTGTAATGCTTTATGTTCTTTAAGTCTGAAACTCTCTGATCTCACCACAGTATATATACCAGTACCTTTATTTTTAGCGTTTATATGTACTGCATTCTTCTACATGTATTACAAAACTGCCCACATTTACTTTCATCTACTGATCCTTTATTTCACATGATATACTGTGAAAGTCTAATTTTTAATTTGTAGTCAATGTCAAGGTCAGTCTCACATTTTCTTGCACAGACATGATGTGAATATTTACTACTTCAAGCAAGTTTGATGAATAGGGAGTAAATATTTATATTTTAACTTAATATTTGTACATATATAAGGGATCGGCTGACTTTCAAGACCTAACCTAGACACAGGCAGCTCCAAAATGAGCCCAGCTTGCCAGCTCAAAACAATCAGCTTGTCAAAGATTGTTTCGATTCATGTTGCCAATTTCAAGGTGACTAGGGGATAATTGTTTTATAACATAACTTGTGAGATTTCTTTGACAGGTGTGTTTGGAAACAAAAGGCACCCATCTCCTAATGATTAGCCACCTGGATTTCATTAAACGTACAATCAATGTCAGGGTTCTCCAGGATGCCAAAATCCATGTAAAAGTACACATTCTTTTCATTTTCGGATGCATGAAAATTCTAATAGATGAGTCCTCAGTGCGCAACCTTTTTTTTCCAGAAAAATTCTCTTTTATTTGATATGTTTCTACAAAGCGAGTATCAGTCATATAGTGTGCAAGCTATCAAATAAAGTTAAAGAAATTTTAATTGGATTAGGTGAAGCTACATAGGTTAGATCTTAGTAGACAAGGAGATTAAGCCACCTGTTGTTAATCAACTGTCTGTGACTAATGATCTTTTTCATCAAAAGAATAATTACACATGTATGCGCTTTGACACCTCTCTTTGATAAGCATAACTTAGCACAGTTTTAATCCATTATATTAAAAATCCTTACATGATGTTTGGAACACTTGCATGTTATTGTATACTATATTTACAATAACAGTGACAATATTGTGGGATTTATTCTGTATGTCGGAGAAATATGTTAATCGTTTTAAAATAAGCTGTTGTTTGGTGTCATGTACAGATACACCTTTGTTTTCAAGTGATTATCATATGTGTACTATTCCAGTGGCAACTTTACATAATTTCTTTGTTGCCAAGCGCAAGACTGTAGATAAGTACGATTCTCGTGAGATGAGCTGACAGAAATTAGTAGATGCATCTAGTTTTTCTTAAATAAAAAAAATATATAAAAAAATACAACGCCAAAAGGACTGAGAGATTTGTGGAATTAATCATAGAATAGGACATTCCCATGGGCCCAAAAAAGCGAGAAAACAATGGAACATTATTAGTTTTATGTACATGGTGTTGCAACTGTGGAAGGAATAATGGCAACCCAAGGAACACTGAATTTGCAAAGTTCAACATAATCGCATCAAGACAAAGGGCCGTGGACGTTCAAAACAAGCAACAGTAACGAAAGCGATGAGGGTGATAGAGGAAGTTCCAGAACTTAAGGATTTTGATCTTAAACCTGCTGTGGAGAAATTTGTAAAAGTTTGTTTAAGAAAATAGTGAATGTAGTATGCTGTGTTGCTTAAAGAAGAAATGAAAAAAGTGAATAGAATCTGGTCATTTGTTTTTCTTCCAGTGTCTTGGAAAATTTATTGATTTAAAATGGAATTCAGCTAATTCAATAAATTAATATAGAAAAGAAAGCGTAATCTCTTAATATAGAAAAGAAAGTGTAATCTCTTTTTGATTTCTTCTAGCTGCACACAATTGTTATAGACGTAACATCACAAACAATCACAATTATCATGGTTATCAACTGCCTTATTTTTTCATTCATTTATTATAATACTAAATATTTCACAATGAATGAGCATTAGCAATCTGGTGACATATATACTGGTAACAAAACAATACCATCATAATGTTCTAAATCATTGCTAGAGGAAAATTTTTGTTGGTATTGGAACTCTCAACTTTTAGTGCTAGGACCACAATTTGTTCATGGAAGCAGTTTAGGACTGTAACTTTTAAAATCCTGTGGAGAACCCAGGATCATGAGGATGTGCCAAAAATTTAAGACCCACAAGCGTTGTTTATCATCTACTGTTGTTCACATAATAATTACAAGAGACCTATACATACTTACATGTACTGTATTTTATGGCAAATAATTAAATGGATACAAGTAAGTGTTCTCAAATCATTCTCAAAAGTCACCTTGCGAAAGATTGTTTTAATCCATGTCACCGATTTCAAGGTGACATGTGGAAGCGGACACAACACTTGTCAGAAAAAGCATTGAGTGAATTCGTTGATACCGGAATATTTCAGTAATGGATTCGGTTTTTATCTTGTTTTCTTACTGGCTGGATTCTTAAATGTGGAAAAGTAGATAAAGAAAAATGTTATGATATATTAAAACATGATTAAAATTTAGTTAACACATTTCTAATTTTAGTTATTTAATTTTTCAAGATCTTTTACCAAAACATATCTCTCTCTCTCTCTCTCTCAACTCTTGCTATTTCCAAAACCCTTATCTTCCAGTCCATTTATCTATCTGTATACATGTATGTCTTCACTCTTTTAATTATATCTGCACTTTAAATCTCTTTTTCTCATCTACAACTCTATCTACATGTACTATTTACATATATCTTTTTTTGATAACTATACTTTTTGGCATATGATTTTAAGGTGCAAACAAAGATAGAAAGAGAACAAAAGCCATTTATTCCCTAAAACAAATAATGTTTTATTTTATCTAATTTTCTTTAACTTTTGGTGTGATATGTTGTCATATTTCTGGGGCAAGCTCAAATCTCCCAAGGAACGAGTGCACTGGATATCTGGATATGCATTTAAAGTGCACTTTTAGGTCCTGCGGAAAACACTAAAACGTTTGTAAATTTCTGCAGATAATAAACTTTGAATCACAAGGTGGCACGCTAGTGACATTGATTACAGTGTATCTAAGCTGTTTGTTTAAATAGATGCAAAGAAAGAAACTGTAACATTGGAATCCAATAGATGGTCTTTATCAACGTTAACATACCTTCCACTTTGCTTTCCAGGTCCATACAATTTGGAAATGAAAACTACCAATTATTAGCTCTTCTAATCTCTTATTTTCCTGTAAAAAAAAAAAAGAAATGAGAGAGAGAGAGTGAATTAACATTTGTACATGAAAATAAATTCCAATCCGATAATTCTAAACTTTTTGTGTTGCAGTGCTACAATGCTACTGTGAGACAAAATACAGTGTGCAATTCAATTACAGAACACACAGTGCAGGATGGAGATGTCATTGATGTTTTGCAGCCTATAACATTTTAAAGCTGAATTGTGCATTATATACAACCAAGTCCTGAAGTGGCACAATATCGTTTCCAATTTCAACTGTTCACGTTTCATATTGTATTCAAACAATGAAGTGGTACTTCAGAAGAAATGATCCATTTTATTTGACATAAAGCATCTGAATGCAATATTTAAAGAAAATATATTATTGGTACTTAATTGCCAAAATTTCTGAGTTCACTAGGGGAGAATTGTTTTTAAGGACTTCCTCTCTAATGAATATGGCTTACATCAAATGGCAAACTGTACATTGTGAACATTGACATGTTTTCTTTTTCTCCTCACACTTTCAAAGAAGCAAGAGGATATTGTGATAAGCTCCATCTGTATGTAATGTCCTTAAACTCCTCCTATACCATTAAAGCTAGATATATGAAACTTGGATCTGTTACGGTCCTGTTGGTATATATTGTGCCAAAACTTTTGGAATTTTGATATCATCCCTGGAGTGGAGCTAGGGGTGATTTTTACATAAATTTCGAGCAACTCACAAGCTGTTTGTCTCACATGTCTGAGGAATGTTGTGATCAATGAACCAAGTCTCAACACATGTGATACTGGGACCACCTGGGTTTTTCCCTACCCATCCACCCATCCCTACCCACCCTGAGCTTAGCCCTGGGTCACAAAAGAAAACGATTTAGATCCCTACCCTATAACTATATATGTTTACTAGGCACAAAAAGACAAATATATACATGCATCTGTTAATGACCCTATGGTCCATCCCCACCCCCAGGGTCTTAGCCCCTGTGTTATAGCTTGGAAACTATTGAGATCCCCACCCTTTACCTATATATACACTTACTGGGCATGAAAAGACAAATCTATACATGCATCTGACATTTACCCCAGGGGTCATCTGCAACTCCTAAGAAACTTACCCCCCGGGTCATAGCTTGGAATTTATCGAGATTTCACCCTATAACCATGTGCGTAATTAATAGGCATGAAAAGACAAACACACATACCCAACTGAAATTTGCCCCTGGGACAGTCTTTACCCTCAGGGACTTGTCTATCCAATAGGCTGAAACTTTGGGGTGGAGGTCAAAACAAGGAAATGTAGGGATATGTGCTTTACAAACAAAGAATTATACTTTAAAACTTAAACTGAATATCTCCATACGATAATTTATTGATACTAACATCTGACAAGACTCAAATACCAATAGATCAAAATAAAACAAAGCTATATAATTGCTCTAGTGTCTGAACAGTTTTAGCTCTGAAATTTAACTTAAGTTCAGTAATTTTCATTCAGCAGGAAACAGTATCATTCCTTCACACCGAATCAGCTGTTCATTCTGCAGGAAACAGTATCATTCCTTCACACTGCAATAGCTGTTCATTCTGCAAGAAACAGTATCATTCCTTCACACTGCAATAGCTGCTCATTCTGCAGGAAACAGTATCATTCCTTCACACTGCAATAGCTGTTCATTCTGCAAGAAACAGTATCATTCCTTCACACTGCAATAGCTGCTCATTCTGCAGGAAACAGTATCATTCCTTCACACTGCAATAGCTGCTCATTCTGCAGGAAACAGTATCATTCCTTCACACTGCAATAGCTGCTCATTCTGCAAGAAACAGTATCATTCCATCACACTGCAATAGCTGTTCATTCTGCAAGAAACAGTATCATTCCTTCACACTGCAATAGCTGTTCATTCTGCAGGAAACAGTATCATTCCTTCACACTGCAATAGCTGTTCATTCTGCAAGAAACAGTATCATTCCTTCACACTGCAATAGCTGCTCATTCTGCAGGAAACGGTATCATTCTTTCACACTGCATGAGCTGCTCATTCTCCAGGAAACTGTCATTTATTCACACTGCACCAGCTACTCATTCTGCAGGAAACGGTGTCATTCCTTCATGCTGCACCAGCTGCTCATTCAGTATAATTCTTTCACACTGCACAAGCTGCTCATTTTGCAGGAAACAGTATCATTCCTTCACACTGCATCAGTTGTTCATTCTGCAGGAAACAGTATCATTCCTTCACAATGGATCAGTTGTTCATTCTGCAGGAAACATGTCGTTCCTTCACACCGCATCAGTTGTTCATTCTACAAGAAACATATCATTCCTTTACACAGCATCAGTTGTTCATTCTGCAGGAAACATGTAATTCCTTCACACAGCATCAGTTGTTCATTCTGCAGGAAACAGTAACATTCCTTCACACTGTATCAGTTGTTCATTCTGCAGGAAACATGTCGTTCCTTCACACTGTATCAGTTGTTCATTCTGTAGGAAACATGTCGTTCCTTCACACTGTATCAGTTGTTCATTCTGCAGGAAACATGTCGTTCCTTCACACTGTATCAGTTGTTCATTCTGCAGGAAACATGTCGTTCCTTTACACTGTATCAGTTGTTCATTCTGCAGGAAACATGTCGTTCCTTCACACTGCATCAGTTGTTCATTCTGCAGGAAACATCATTCCTTCACACCGCATCAGTTGTTCATTCTACAGGAAACATATCATTCCTTCACACTGCATCAGTTGTTCATTCTGCAGGAAACATATCATTCCTTCACACTGCATCAGTTGTTCATTCTACAGGAAACATAACATTCCTTCACACTGCATCAGTTGTTCATTCTGCAGGAAACAGTATCATTCCTTCACAATGGATCAGTTGTTCATTCTGCAGGAAACATGTCGTTCCTTCACACTGCATCAGTTGTTCATTCTACAAGAAACATATCATTCCTTCACACTGCATCAGTTGTTCATTCTGCAGGAAACATGTAATTCCTTCACACAGCATCAGTTGTTCATTCTGCAGGAAACAGTAACATTCCTTCACATTGTATCAGTTGTTCATTCTGCAGGAAACATGTCGTTCCTTCACACTGTATCAGTTGTTCATTCTGCAGGAAACATGTCGTTCCTTCACACTGTATCAGTTGTTCATTCTGTAGGAAACATGTCGTTCCTTCACACTGTATCAGTTGTTCATTCTGCAGGAAACATGTCGTTCCTTCACACTGTATCAGTTGTTCATTCTACAGGAAACATAACATTCCTTCACACTGTATCAGTTGTTCATTCTACAGGAAACATGTCGTTCCTTCACACTGTATCAGTTGTTCATTCTGCAGGAAACATGTCGTTCCTTCACACTGTATCAGTTGTTCATTCTGCAGGAAACATGTCGTTCCTTCACACTGCATCAGTTGTTCATTCTGCAGGAAACATATCATTCCTTCACACCGCATCAGTTGTTCATTCTACAGGAAACATATCATTCCTTCACACTGCATCAGTTGTTCATTCTGCAGGAAACATATCATTCCTTCACACTGCATCAGTTGTTCATTCTACAGGAAACATAACATTCCTTCACACTGCATCAGTTGTTCATTCTGCAGGAAACAGTATCATTCCTTCACACCGCATCGGTTGTTCATTCTACAGGAAACATATCATTCCTTCACACTGCATCAGTTGTTCATTCTGCAGGAAACATATCATTCCTTCACACTGCATCAGTTGTTCATTCTGCAGGAAACAGTATCATTCCTTCACACCGCATCAGTTGTTCATTCTACAGGAAACATATCATTCCTTCACACTGCATCAGTTGTTCATTCTGCAGGAAACATATCATTCCTTCACACTTCATATCATTCCTTCATACTGCATTTGCTCCACATTCAGCTGGAACCAGCATAATTCCTTGACACTGTATAAGCTGCTCATTCTGCAGTAAACAGTATCATTCCTTTACACTGGATCTCAAACTCTACTTCTAATAAATATTTACCCAGCACAGCAAAAGCCATGTTATGGTTTATGTCCAGACTTTGGTCATTACTCCATGTATTTTGGTCATCTTATTTTAAATAAACACTGCAGATAACGGAACTGTGTTAACTTTATTTTAATCATGTTTTAATATATCATAACATTTTTCCTTATCTACTTTTCCACTTAAAATTCAATTGATCAAGCAGATTTAAGTATCCTGCCAGTAAGAAAACAAGGTAAAAAAGAGACCCTCGTTGAAATATTCCAACATCAATGAATTCACACTTTTTATCTGGGGAGTGTTGTGTTCATTCACATGACTGCTTCCACTTCCATGTCATCCGATTTTCAAAAAACTGTCTACATTAAAGTCTGCAACATGGGGATCATGAATGCATTTGTCAGATGCTGATTAGTTTCCTAATTATGACAGTTTCTCAGGTTTGTTTTGCTCCTCAAGTCAAATGACTGGAAGCAATTTTTTGGGCTCATGTTGGAAATGCTCAAAACGAAGCATACTCATGTCTTCAACTATATGAACAATAATGAAAGCTAGACATTTTGTAATGATTTATTTATACTCACAAATAAATGATTTGAAAACAATTATTTTATCCATTTACCTAACAATTATCACCTTGTCACCCTGAATCCATCCACATGCATCAAAATAATCTTTTAAAAGTTGATTTATGAGAATGATTTGAGAAGACTTATTTTTATCCATTTCATTATTTGGCAATCAGTAAGTAGTATTGGTCTCCTGTTATTATGATGTAAACAAATTATGATAAACACTGCAGTGCTAAATTTTCGGTACACTGATTAGACTTTTAATGAAATCACGGTGGATAATCATTAGAAACGTGCATTTCCAAACGCACCTGTCAAAGAAATTTCACTGGTTTTATTATTAACAATTATCACCTAGTCACCTTGAATCAGTTACATTGCATGAAAACAATCTTTGACAAGCTGACTGTTTAGAGTCAGCAGTACACAGTACTAATTAACCTTTAAATCATTGATATATTCATATACTTTTTTATACTAATTACCATTATCATATTCCATATCTTTGCCTCAGGTGTACATCTCAGAAACTTCTGTATATAAGTCATATACTATTATATGCAGTGTTCCTGATAGGAATCTCTTACAAAGAGGAGGAAATGAGGGGAACTTTTAGCAAAAGAGTCACTTTTTCTGAAGTAAGGGACATTTTTGTAACAAAAGGCATTTTTTTGCTACAAAAAAGGACTTGATGTAAATAATGAAATTTAGAATGTAATCTTGTTGGAAGTAGAAACAGACAAAATCAAATGTACCTATAAGTGTGCTTTGAACAAAATACTTTAGCTGCTGGGTTCTTAAACACAGACACTCTCCTCACTTACTGTCATACTCCAGGTGTGTCTTTTTGGCAAAATACAATAATACATGCATTTTTAAATCACTATAGTGTATCTGAACAATATATACCAAAAATGTAAAAGAAAGAAAGAAAAGCAAAGCACTTTGTTTTATTTCATTGTGGGAATTTATATCCTAAAACTGATTGATGCAATGACACAAGTGATGTTTGTTTTGCATACATGGACTCAGCTGTATACTTTTCAGATTATGTATGTAATACTATATATATATATATATATATATATATATATCTCAAAAACAATTATTATGATACAACATGGCTAGCAATACCAGCTCTAATTTATGATGGCAAGCCATTGCAGTTGCTCTAGTTTAAATATTTATAGCTAACATGGTGTATGGAAATATGTCAAACCATACCTGTGATACTTTTGGAGGACTAGACTAAGATTTGACAAAATATACTGTGGTATTTGTGTAAATTATGTGACATCAGAATTTTTTTGGAGGTGATTCAATGTACATCAATGTTTATATGAAGTTGCTGATGTCCACTAGTGTAATATATTTTCTTGGTACAGTAAAACCTATCATGAAAGACAACTGCTATGAGACCGCCTGTCTTGAGAGACCAGATTCCTCAATGCACAGATTTATTGATCATATAGTGTTATGACAGACCACCTGTTTTTCAAGACAATGATTTTTTGGCAAAAGGGGTGGTCTATCAAGACAGGTTCTACCATAATGTAAATGATGTGAAGGACTAAGCTTCTTAAGAAAGGAGCATTAAAAAATGCATAATTCAGCAATAAATCAAACTTTTTTTGTGTTTCAAAGGAGAAAAATTCAGAGAAAAAGAGAATTTATGAAAGAAAAAAGTAGGTAATTATGGGTGATGACTATCACGGAATTGTGTAGATGAAAATGCCTATGCATTATATATGATCAAAAATGAAATGGGTCGTTGCTGAGTAAGGCGTTACCCAGGAGTCTATTATTTTTAACCTTGCATGGCAATTTACAAATGCAAATTTATGTTCACTTAATGCTGCATGCACAAAATGCTGGCAGTGTGGTACCTATTTTACCTTGAATTCTCTGGCAATGGATGTTACCACAACCATGGTACTTATAGACCAAATTCTCTCTACATCGTCATAATACAGACGAGTCTTGTCAGGAAGCTGTCCACTTTATGAAAGCAATCTTCAGGTATTAGCGGTGAAAATGAAAACTGTATTTTTTCTTGTTGTCTGTTCTATGTGATGAAATTGATTCATATATTTTATGTTTTAGAATTTATGCTCGATTTTTCTAGAAACTCAGACCTACGTCACATAACGTCATCCTGTCAGATAGAATAGTCTGTTCCAAGTAAGACATTTCATAGCTGAACAGACAAGTTGAATTAAATTATATGTTGCATTCATTAAATGAGGAGAAATGTTCAAGTTTTTATAACAGTGCAATTATTCTTGTCAGAGACAGATTCAGGTACATGTATGAACATGGTTATTGTAATAATAATCTCATATAGTCTTTCTTATCAAAATATTTAATGTGTAACGGAGTTATTTCATGTGCACGCATGAGCAATGTGTATCATTATATTTGCACTTAAACAGTCATTGTATTTTTAGCTGTTATGGCGAGTCATTGAACTCTGTGGGGTTTTGTAACCCGAATACTGTGATCAATGGTGATGTTGCTTCAAATTACAACACTAGTTTACTCAATGTGGATTCTGGACCAATGGGTCTGCAGAACAGGGAAGTTCTTTAGGGATCCTTCTGCAGACTGCAAAGAGTGGACCACACAAGGCCGTTCCTTAACCATTTGTCGGGAGCTGTGGAATTAGAACCTTGTGATTATCACCTGGATGCCACGTGATAAATATCATCACATATGCTAATGGAATATATATATTAGGTTTAAAACCTAAACCTCAATGTCGCTATATGTGTGCCAATCAACCAAATATAGCATATACTTGTCGATGAACAACACACTAATCATATCTGTTGATAAATCCATACATTAATTATATTTCTTCATGAACCATACATTGATCATATCTGTTGATAAGTTCCATACACTGATCATATCTGTGGACATATGAGATCAGTTGTGATCATTTATTGAAATTCCATGTTTTGATCATTTTGTTATATCCATTGTTGAACTTTGTGTGCATGAGTAAGGTGTCAGATTCATTCATCCTTCATCTGCATTATAAATAAACGTCTCATGCATGTGTTAAGTGTTTTCAGCTTCATCCTGTTATAGTGACTGAAGTTGAATATGAGGCAAACGTGGAATGGAAAATTGCACAGTATATCCACATTCTGGTGTTTACCAAGTACATAATCGTACATGGAGGTATTCTCCTGGGTAAAAATCAACCTAAGGACCAACTTCACATGATTTCTATAATACATAAAAACAATGGTAACGGAAAATGGGCAACCACCCATGCAAACTAAAGACCAAAACTTAATCTCAAACATGGCTAACTTAAATGTGTTTCTGCACTGAACTCTCATTTCTAAAATAACTAATGTTTCAAATTAAATGAGGTGTATCACACTATGAAAGTGTGAAAGTAATTATGTGCGTCAATACCCCGAGAACTCAAGGATACTATATAAGGTCTGTTAAGGGGGGGGGGGGGGAGGTTGTCCTAAACGTAAAATGCGTTCAGGTCATAAAATAACAAGTTGGCCTGCATCAACTCCAGCAATGTGTGTTTCAACGTGCAAACTTAAGATATGAAGAATGAGATATTCACGATTATGCAGTTTCTAAATACCGCAGAAATAGCACGAGACCCTCCACCCCACCCCACTACGACGTTAACAGACCCCACCATCCCGTTATGGTCCGATATCCTGTGGTGAAAAAATTGCATGGGAGTAGGTAAACTGCACCTTCTTAACTGTCTCCCAGTCGCAATAAAAGTGTCCCTAAAGTGGATGGATGCAAAAGATCTGTCGCTTGTCTGCTTTCCCGCCGCCATACTACTCGCAATGGGTTATCTCCCCTTACAGCTCGGAACGTCTAGTTCAATCATTGCCACACTCTGCGCCATCGCCACTAAGTAAGCGCCATCTGCTATATATGGCGATTTACTATCTAATTTTGGATCCAAGTATTATCCTTACGCAGGGGTGTACTGGGTAAGCAACTCGGCCCTGGACTTATCTGCCGGGACAGGCCCGGGGTTTCGCTCACACCAGTAAACACCGATAAAAACGGATTTTTTTGATGGCCCACCGGCCAACCGATGCGGCGGCCCACCGGGATTTGTCCCGGTATGCCCAATGGCCAGTACACCACTGTCCTTACGCTGACTAGTTTGGCGGACATGCATATATGTTAAGAATGTAATAAATTAGTTCCAAACACTTGGTCCTTTACTTTGTTCTGTTGTAATGACTTCCTAAGTCAGCCCATTATATGTCTTAATTGTAATTTGAACTAAGTACAATTCTTCATAGAAGTGTGTTAACATGTGTTTGTGCAAAACCAATTGCGGATTTTCCATTAGTCAGAGAAGGCAGCTGCATAGAATGGCAAAATTCAGGGAACGGCAGATTTTAAAGTACGAAACTCTGGGGCTTTGTTAAAAAAAAAAAATATTTATTGTGTAAAAAAAAAAAAAAAAAGCTAAATTTAAATTTTGCCATTATTTAAAGGTGTAAATGGGTTTAAAGGCTTAGGTTTAAAGGCTTTGTTTTTAAGGGGGGGGGGCGGGGGCCACAACTCTGACAGTTTCTAGGGGAGGCATAATATAAATCCGTCACAGTGCAAAACATAAAATTTACAATGCTCATTGGAGCACTTGCGTTCTCAAATCTTTTGCGTAACACTTGGCACCATCGCCACTAAGTAAGCGCCTCTGCTATCTGGCGATTTACTAAATTTTACCAAATTTGAATATATCCCTACGCCTAGCAATTTCAAGGACATGTCTGCATGTTAAGAGTAACAAAATAGTTCCAAACACTTGGCCCCATTACTTTGTTTATTTTCATGACTTTCAAAAATCAGTCCAATATATATCTTGACTGTAATTTAAACTAAGTAAAATTCTTCGTAAAAGATGTGCTAACACGTGTTTCTGCAAAATGTAAAATAGCTTTTGCTTATTGGAGCACTTCAACTGTCAAATCTTCAGTGTCGAAGGTGCGTAGTTATGCACGTTGTCAAGCTCTTCAATTTCGGAGGAAAGTAAATTTTGCATGTAGTCCGCAATCCCATAATGCCTAAACAGAAGTGATCGGTTTTGAAAAACACAGAAACTTATGAAGTTTGAGGTGCGTAGCTTTTGCACTCTTTAATTTTGGAGGTAAGTAAATCTTGCATAATGTATTAATGGAAGAAATCGGTTTTGAAAAACACCGGAACTTATGAAGATTGATCATTACCAGTGCCGGATAGTACACGTTTTTACCAATACGCGGCGCTTTCAATGCGGCATCATAGCCAGCGACATTCAATCCAGTTTACACTGGATCACACGTCTTGGTCGACCTTAACCAAACGATGTCCACATACTTTAACACTGATTTTGTCGCATGTATGTCTTGGAGCTGTTACCTAATGATCTTGCAAGGAATATTGATCGACGAGCAAACAAATAAACTGAATAATCGCCATTTAAACGAATGTGTAATCAAATTCTACATGATGACACTGATAGCTGAAATAGTTGGTACAACACTACTACATAATCTGTAAGACTTGTACTTTAAAAACTTGCAGCAAGGCTTTTTCTCGATTTAATCTTGCTTTTTAAAAAAATTATCCAAACGGAACGAATCAAATAGAAAATGTAATATTTAAGCTAGCATTTGTCAACCTTTTAGTCACACTTCGTCGCTAAGATAACAGAAATGACATTTACCATTGCTTCTTTGTATGACGCTATCTTTTGGCTCGTTCAACCAGACCATCGTGTGGCTCCTTGAGATCGTTATAATAAGAGAATATCTCACGGATTCACGCGTGAGTCTGAGTGAACGAGACTATGTCATCTGGGAGAAGTTGTCCATGACTATTCATATTTAGTTCACTCATGTCTGCCCAATTGTTCGTATGCAGACTGAGTTTGTCCCACCGCTACTCAACAGTTGCTTAGTACACTCTTCTGAGAAAGAAATTTCGTAAATAGATGAAGAGAATGTAAACCAAAGTACATCTTATTTTTTACTAAATTTTATGCTACACTGAATGAGACATTTAAACAGAAAGATACACAGAGATAAAATACATTATTTTAGCGACAAAGTCGATCATTTGCAACAATTGCAAACAAAGAACATACACAGGTAGGAACTCGTTTTCATTTTTCACTTACCACTCAATTCTTTTTAAAGGCATGAAATACAGTTTGGTTATACTCGGAGATAATCTTCTGTACTATTTATTAGGATTATCTGGACTTGCTAGTTTATAATTAAATGGGAAGTATGTAACAGATTATGAGAATTTAAAAACAATAATATCCATAGATGTATACAAGAAATCTACAAAATTTTGATTAAATGTGAAAAAAGATCAAAAGTTTAATATGAGAGGGACCGCTAGCCGGGACCACGACCAATGACGTCCACACTTTTCTCTATGTGTCTGACAAAGGAAAACGAGTTTTAAACGTTGTTGGACATTTCCGTACCCAAACCATTTCGCACCTAACATACTTCGTCTCAAAGACCAGGCACTGGAAACTCCAGAGAGCTACCAGATATAACTGCTTCCTTTTCATATGCAAATAAGGTTTCCAGTGGTGAATTGAACAGTAAAATCAAGAGCACAGGAGGGGTGAATTTGCCCTCAGGCTACAAACCTAGCTTTGCTTACCTAGGTGACAGGTTGAAGTTAGCTGTATCAGTGTTCTGTTGTAATGAATTTCATATTTTTTACCTTTCCTATTTTAAATAAACGACATAGTTGTTTTGCTAATATCATTCATCACTCTCTATTCTGATATCGGTTTTGTTGTTGTAATTGTATGATAGGTACTCTTAAGTCAACCTTGATTTTCAATTTGAAAGTATTCAAAATGGGTAAATGAAATAAATTACAGAAGTAGTTATGCAAATGAGAGTTCTGAACTATGTGAATTTCAGATAGGCCATTTTTTAAATAATGTATAGAGAAATCTTCAAAAATTCAAAATCCACTCTGTCATTTTCGAAACTACTCAAAAAATACACTCAAGCCATGAAGCACCCATTGTTTAGACCACTCACAATTCCTATACCATATTATAATCTCTTCATTATGCATTTAGTAGAGCGCAAAACAAATTGAAGAATTCACAAAATAAATAATGGTGCAAATGTATATTGCGATAGATTAATCAGTTTTTCGAGAGGTGATACAAATAATTTAGGAGTTGAACATAAAAGCAATAATCTGAGCATCAAAATATAATGAGTATTTATTCTCAATTTTAGATTATATAAAAGTGTGATCAAAGCTAGACGTGTTAGAAAATAATATTCAAAAGAATACATTTGTTGATTTGTCGATTTCAGAAATAAAATAAATGTCCTGCAATATTTCAGAAAAGAAAAAGACTTACAGATTATATTCAGTAATGATAACATCGAGACAAACATCATAAATTCTGATAGCAAGCTTTTTAAAACAGTTCGATATAAGGAATGAATAAGTTACATATCTGATGTGAGTACATACACAAATATGTATTCGGCTAAATTTTCGGTACAATTTGAATATCTTGTAAACTTTATAATGTCACTCTAGAATGATTCATCAAAAAAGCAAAGTTCGATTTAAAACAGCACATGCTTTCAATTAATCATAGGAATGACAAAATTTGACATAAATCTGAAAGTATTCATACGTTTCAAAGGATTGAAGAAACGTTGCAAATTACTGAAATTAAAAATTCTAGTTGTAGAAAGATGTCCTGTTGACTTCTTGAGAACCCACAAAGACAATCTGTCAAGCTTTAATTGTTCTCTGGATGTTTTACCGATTTAAATGGTGACGTCAGAGACTTTACGGAACAAGACAAAGAACAGCATTTAGGTCATCTTTACTGCGATCATGAAAGTCCAGTTGCTTACACAAATATCAATCAATTATGGAAATAACTTGAACTGGACAAAAATAAAATAAAATACTCTGAGTTGAAAGAATTGTTTACTTAACAGTCTGCCTAAATATTACACAATCAAGCTAGAAAAAAGATTTCCTAACAGATGGGTCTAAGTTTGTCACGTGGATGACCAGTGCTAGGCAGACATTGCGGACATGCTGAGAAACTAAAAATGAAAAGAAAGATAACATACACGACACTTCCATAGAGATCTTCAAAGATCGAAAGCCTGAAAAGAAACAGTTTGATGAGGGAAAAGAGTTTTATAACAGGAAAGTTAAGCATTTGAAAGAAATTTAAGCATTTGAAAGAAAAGGAAAACGTTGCGCACTTTTGAACTTAACGAGATTTTTTAAAAAGCATCAGTACTGAAAAGGTTTTACAGAACTATGAAGACTATAATGTGGAAGTATTTCTCTCAAAATGAAAGAAGAAAATGGCTTGAGTTTTTGCCAAAGGTAATGTATGGATACAATAGCATTCATCATACATCAATAGACATGACTCCAGTTGAAGCAAGCACGGAAGAAAACAGGTAAAAAGTATGGATCAATCCATTCTGTTATTTGACAACTGATACATTTGGAACTCCTAAATTCAAAATTGGAGACACAGACAGAATTTTAAAATATTAATCAATACTTGCAGAGAGTTACTTTCCTAACTTTACAGAGGAAATATTCAAAATTAGGCAATTCATTTTAGGTAACCCGGTAATCTACAAACTTAAAGAATAAAAGGAAGTGGATATCGGCGGCATAGTTTCTGAACAAGGGTTATCTCTATGCGACAAACACGATGATATATACAAATTTGAATAGATCGTGAAGACCATAAGGATTAAAGGCAAATAAATGTACTTGTGAAATGGAAGGATATGATGAATCGTTTAATATGTGGGAACCAGGAGAAAACATTATTTCGTTAAATAAATGATGTAACCAAGACACACATCTCATACGAAGACTATTGAAGCACACCATATAGGTAGAAGTATTTAATGTAATCAAAATTTAGAGTTTTTGAAAGATATTATTTTCGTGGGAAAATATGTTCAGGGAATTGGAAGCTGTCAATTTTTTTGTTTGTTTGTTTTTGTTCTTTTTTAAAAGTAGCTTTGCACACAACTCTCTCTCTCTCTCTCTCTCTCTCTCTCTCTCTCTCCATGGCTTATAATTTGTCAACCTCAAAATTGTTCTTTTTCTCTACACAAGAATCGCTTTTTACAACTAAAAATAATTTCTCGCGACGACTGCTACATTTGTCAGAGGTAGTCAAGAATTTGTAGAAGGCCAAAGAACAGACTGACAAATTCATTCTAGTTTTACGCTTTATTTTATTTTTAGGAATTAATATAAAATTCATTGATCTCTATGGGGTTTATTATTCTAGTGCAATGTATGGTATGATATGACCTTTATGAAAAGCACCCAAATATTTCTTAAAAATGTTCTCAAAAAATGATGCTAACTGGATCTCCATTGATTTCTCAAACAGTTTGGATATGATGGGTAGCGTGCTGATGGGTCTATAGTTACTTTTATCAAGAGGATTGTTCTTTTTGAAAATCGAAACTACTTGAGCTTCCTTCAGACGATCACATACACACAAGCGACCACAGATTAAGCATACTGCATATGATGATGACAGCAAATTTACCTTCAAGCTTGTGATACTTTGGTATTTAGAAAACCTCTATCTTTGCCACTGACACTCCCTACAAAGGTTGCATTCCATAAATAATAGCAACATTGGTCATGAAGTTTGGCTTGAAGTTTGCCAAAAAAAGCTTAGGCCGATACAAACAAAATTTCATATCCAAATAATTCCTCTTTCATTAATCTTCTCAAAACTGTGTGAAACATGTATCACCGTACGAAGTTCGCACTGAAAGTCTCATTAAAGTCACACACATCAAGACAAATATCCAAGTTGTTAGATGATAAATATTATTAGTTTCAGGAACTGAAATAATAATCAATAAACAGTATTCAACGGAAGATTTTTTTACGAGCCATTTTAATATTAGAATTTGAAAAATATTTGTTTTAAAGAGTAACTTCTTTAATGAAGTTTCAGATGATACATAATTTATTATGATAATGATGAATATCATATAGTGTTTCCAGGTAAAATTTTAAATGTGCTGATTGACATTACCTGCAACTTCGACTTTGAGTTATTAAAATGCTAAAAAAAAAAAGGGAAAGAAGTGCATGCAGGTAATAGAAAGAAGCAAGCTGCAATTATGTAACATTGAAAAGCAAATGTTTTGTCAGCTTCGTAGCTGTAAAAACTAATTTAGTGACCTAATCATTAATAAGATATAGGTGAAATGATTTTCTTGTCATGCTAGTGAAACTATTCTGTATGAACAACATAAGAATTTAAAAATCCATTTTGTTTCTCTCTCTCTCTCTCTCTCTCTCTCTCTCTCTCTCTCTATATATATATATATATATATATATATATATATATATTTAAGAGTGAACCTGTCAAAGCCTGCATCAATGAATACAACGAAAAATTTGGAACATTTATTAAAAGAATTGAAACATCTTAAGCAGAAAGTGTTTGACTCCATCCTGTACGATGATACAATTGCTGTGTTACCAACTGGTTATAGTAAATCATTAACTTATGAATTCTTACAGGAATATGGCATATGGTATTCGGGAAACATGCCTTTGTTTTGGTGGTGATTCCATTAAATGATATTTTATTTCAACAAATAAAACAACTTGGATCATGCGCAACAGCCATTACAGCCGAGACAGCAGTATAGATCAACAATGACATTAACGAAGAAAGAAAATGACTTTCTGGAGATTATTCCTTTGTCTATATCCACCCTAAAATGATTATTAACAACAAGACAGTTAAATATGTGCTACTGACAGGATTCTACCAGGACCTCGCAAAAGTATTCATTGTTACCGATAGAAGAAGCCCACTGCATTTTGGACTGGGGTGAAGACTTTCGACCAACATTTGATAAGCTGTATGAGCTAAAAGCATTACTTCCAAGTGCCAATATTTTGGCCCCGAGTGCTACCCCTTTCAAGTGTGGGACAGTTAAAAGTTGTTCAGAAGCTTGGAATGAGAAAATTTAAGTTGCTTTTGGCCTCAACCACAAGAGACAATATATCTTTGGTCATTTGTACCAGACCACCATCAGTTGCCTCAGCTTATCAATCTATAGAATATGTTAATGAACCACTTCTTATTGCCCTTGTATGAGATGAACAAGAATTTCCTCTGACAATTGTGTACTTTTCTGGCAGTCAGAACTGGGTTGGTTTGTCATACGAACTTGCTGAAGGACTTCTTGGAGACAAATTTTGTGTGGCTGGAAGTAGAATAGAGCATCCTCGAGTGGTTCAGTTTCATGTTTCACTGGAGAAATGAGGTAGTAAGGTAATAGTTTCAGAGTAACAGGTGGCTGAAAATGGGTTCATTTTCAAATATCTGCTAACTTAAATGAATTTAAAATCTGTTATATTAGGAAATTTTTTTCTAAAGGAGGCCTAAGTGTGCCTAATATTGCTCAGCTTAAATTCAAACTGAAAATAGCAATTATTAACAAATGAATAACACTTTCATCAAAGAACTTCTCTTTATGAATAAAAAGAATTCAGAAGTACTTTTTAAAAATGTGTTCTATTTTCTGTAATGGTATATTTGATGACTAATTGGGTTAATTCTTGAAACTGATAATCTTTAAATATTTCATTTACACACACCCATACACACACACACACACACACACACACACACACACACAGAACAATGCAAGTTTGCGATTGGAGGCAAAAATGAATACAAACATGGCAATATTCAAGTTTTATTCAGCAAAATATGGCCACATAAATTAGTTGTGCAAGAAGTAGCTAACTTCCCACTCAATATTCATAATTTATTTTACAGAAAAGATTTTACAAAGCATAAACTTCATGTTAGGGCTGTTACAGTAAAACACCCATAAATGCAATTCAGAATTTTTGATAATTTTCGTATGAACTCTGTGAGTAATCAGAGTACCATGGCATATATTTTTTAAAGTGCCTTCCCTGGGTAACATGTATGTTTAAATGGAACAGCCCTTAGATAATATGACATTTTATTTCTTAAATTACTTGCTATTCAAACATTTAAATGAAAAGGCGAGTCAAAATATAATTTAGACATAATAAAAGATACTTAAGAGGACCTTATTTCTAAAACAACTATATTAAAGACCAAACATTAATAATGTTTATTGTTAAAAATGGATCAAAGCCTAGAGAAGTGGTACAGGTAATTTAGCCATTAGGTATATATTTTTGACCTTGTGCATACATTTATCAATCAGTGAATACATCTAATGATTTGTTTCAAAAGTGCTTGACTTTATTGATTAATCTTGATTGATTGTTATTTTAACTTCAGGAATATGTCTTCTACCTACTAATAATAAGAATGAGAAAAATGAAAGTCAATGTCTTACATGTGTCTGGTAATGTCTTACATGTGTCTGACAATATTGATTTATTTAAAATGAACAAATACAACTGGTTGTTTGTAAGTACATTCCAAATGGTAGGATTTAAAAACTGCATTGACAATTGCAATCAAAGCCTATGTTGTATTGAATTCATGGACTATCTACACTATATTTGAAGATTTTATGTATACATGATAATTGGCATGCTTAAGTACAAGACACATGGTTTGTACATTTTACTTATAAAGTGTCTTACATAATAGGAATAAGTACAGATTTACCTCAAATAATGACAATTGTTTTCATTTCAGATAAAGGAGACCATCTTCAAAAACCTTAACCTCCATCTGAGAGACCTTTGAAGATAGTTTTGGCTACAGTAGCTTTGGGGATGGGAGTAGATTTAAAATATGTAAAACGTGTGGTCCACATTAGTCCCCCCAAACAACTGGAAGGTAAAATAATGTTATTTTGAACTTTTTAAAAGAAAGGACAGTTGATCTCATTTATACTGAGCTTGTAAGCTATTCTATTATTCAAAAATAGAATAAATGGAAAAGAAAAACATTTACTGACACAAGTGCCAAGTATCATCATAATCTTGGAACCAAGACAAATTACCTGATATATTCACCTAAAATTAAATCCCAAACTGCAAACATCACATTCCCAGATTGCCAATGAACAATGTTAATCTTTTCAACCTGTCACTTCTACTTTCTCTAAACTGTTAAAATTTAGTAACTTTTAGTATTAGAACAAATAATTTTATATACCTAGATGTGTCATTATATACCTAGATGTGTCATTTTGACTAGCTGAAAAAGCCAAAGGAATCCCTCTTTAAATATAACAAGATGCACTGGAGGATATTTTTAATTTGTCTTACATTCAAAATCAAACCAAAGAGGATATGGAATCTATCAGAGATATGTACATTATTTTTAACAATTGCCTAATTATTTAATATATACATATTATCCCTTTTCAGCATATGTACAACAAATAGGTTGAGCAGGATGTACCGGTGAAGAATCAGAAGCAGTGATATACTACAATAACTCAGAATTGGGATGACCTGACATGTCACAGTGAATAAGGGATCTATGTAATAATGTTTCACAATGTAGTTGCCACTTGATTAACAAATATTTTGGGTTTGAAACTCCTACAGATGTACCTACTGCACTATGCTGTGAATTTGCAACTCTGAACTTTCAAAGCCATATGTCCATACATTATTGACTGAAATAAAAGACACTCTATGCAATGCTCTCCTTGTATACATTGGCAAGGGCAAAAACTCACATCTGCAGAACAATTTGCCTGTTTCTGCAATACAACAAATTATATGTGCATATGAAGTCTTGACTGATACCCACGGTTCTTGTAGAGAAGTTGGAAATTGATTTGGACATTGCTACAACAGTTGTGCATATCATAACAGAGGTCAAGAAAATCCATGCAAGGCATTGAGGTGGTCAAACAATTGGTCAGTGTTTATTTCATCCTACCCAACGACTGCATCTATATGTCCATGTTGCCAATTAAAAACTTATTTGTAAAAAAAACACCAAAAATTATTGATAAAAAAGTGAAGTCAAGATTGTATAAATTGCAGTTTCTGAATATTTAATGCTAGTGAAAGCCTGTATACTTCTGTCAATTCTCAAAATATCCAACTTAAGACTAATCCTTCACTAGTATTTTGTATCTAGTATGACATGCCTAATCTGTTCTGTACATTTCATAACCATTTATCATCAAGTGAAACTGAGTTGTAACTACCATAGATTTTTTGGGTGAAACACATATGCACAGTCTGCATATATTTCTCATACAAATCAAATTTCCAAATTAAATCGAATAGTGGAAAACTTATGAGGACATCTCACATTTGTTGCTGTGTATGATGTTCAGCCACCAGCAAGCAGTGCTGACCCTGTTCTGTAATAATATAATGCACAAATCAGATTAGGCAATGTTGATTGCACTGCAAAAATCTAGCAAACAAGAGAAGTCACTGATCTGTCGCTGTGCAACCTATGGCCTATGGGCCAGATCTGGCTTGCAACCTGGTTTTATCTGCTTATTTACATCATAAGTGTGGCTTTAAAAATTGATTATCTGGCCTGTGCCCTGGAGGAAGCTGCACATGCCAGGTGTACAGTATGATAATAGATCTGGGTCTTCAGTGTTTACAAATCATAGTCTGTTTAGTTTGCTAAACTTAATGAATGAATTGATTTGCTACAAACTGATCATGAACTTTCTCAGTGTACTGTTTTGTTCTAGTCGTTTTGGTACAAGGTTTTCCTGAGTTTCTAAAAATGCTCACTGTATAAAACTATATACACAATAACTGACACATTTACAACTTAGATGGTACTTACAGCATGTATGTCAATGTGTATATATAGATTATATGTGAGAATCCAATTATTTTATGACAAAGCAAGATATATACATCTCTTTTATGACAAAGCAAATTATATAAATCTCTTTTATGACAAAGCAAGTAATATAAATCTCTTTTATGACAAAGCAAGATATATACATCTCTTTCATGACAAAGTAAGTTATATAAATCTCTTTTATGACAAAGCAAGTTATATAAATCTCTTTTATGACAAAGCAAGTTATATAAATCTCTTTTATGACAAAGCAAGTTATATAAATCTCTTTTATCTGCAAATGCTAAAATGTACCATATTAAAAACAAAAATGTTTACTACATGTATTACAAAAACTTAAATAGTCAAGATGCTCCTTGTGAAATTCACACTATTATTTTTCTAAATGTGCTGAATCCAGACTAAAACAGCATATTCTACATAATTTATGTGTTATAAAGATATTCTAAGAATAAGAAATTGCCTGATGTTACTCTTCTACCTTTGTTTTCTTATGTCAAACGAAATAGAGCTAATATTTGGAACACCAACATGGCACAACCATATAACAAAAATTGCCTGAATACTGCTGAGACACAGTTTCAGAATAAGAAGAATCTGCCATATGAAGTCAAACTAACTATATTATGTGCATATAAATGCTCAAAACTTGTTGTGTCTATCACAGTGTTAGCCATATGGCTGTGAAAAGAATACCAAGAGTTCAGATGATACAATATGAGCTGTAATCTTTCTGATGCAGTACGATTACAAATCACTACAAGACAGAAGATTTATAACCAACCAAGAAAGTAGCTCAGTAGCAAAGATGAACTTTTAAAAGGAAATCTTTTCTTGAAAAAGAAAGTAACATTCAATTCTGTTTAAGTAAGAAATTTTTTTTATAAATGACTGTACTAGAGATCAATTCTGAATGTAAAATTACTTTCGTGTGTTAAAGAACATTTACATGGAGTGTTTACTGACACAATGCCAGTTTGTGATTCATAAAAAAATGTGATTATTTACAAAATATTTAAACACAGTATAAAAATAAACTTTAAATGACTGACTAAAGCCTAACAAGAAATATGTATTGATAAACACATTCTCCCTTACAATACTGCACTGAGAGTGAAACTGTATATTGAGTCTGCTAACTTAACATGATGGTCAAGGAATAGGTGATGGGGTTGCTATATAAAACTTGGTAACCCCATATTGCAAATACAAATGAAACCAATGGAGGGATTCTAACAGACAATCCAAGTGCAAAATGACAGACATTAAAATGTTTTATATGACCATATGTGACTTTCAGTGTTACTAATATTTATGATGACATGGATAAAGGGATGATATTTTATGAACATTTCTACGCAACTGGACTAACAAAATTGTATGCACATGACTCCTATTGCAGTGGGGGCATATTGATTTTCTCATGTCTATCTATACTTTTCTCCCTCCACTGGCATTTTCCTAATATTTGCACAAAAACTGATAATTGTGCAGATTGCACAATTTTACACTACTAAATGTATTAATACATATATGAACTTACAATATTGTAAAATTTGTTTTACAGATTTGTCATGGTTTTCAAACATTTCTGTTTTGGAATTTTTTGAGTCAAACCTCTACTATCAGTTTATGTTTTATAAACTTAAATCTAGTTTTAGTCCATACGTACTTGCTTTGCAATTCAAATGCATAATTGAAGGATGACTGGTGATGTGAAGAAGCAATAGACTTTGTACTTCTGTATCAATTGGTACATTATACTGCTGTACGAGTTTGGGTTTGAATGTATTATGTAATCATATAAAAAAATTGAAATGCAAACTTCTGTAAGACTGAAATTGAGATGTCTGTCTGGGAAATGCAAACCTATGTAAGACTGAAATTGAGATGTCTGTCTGGGAAATGCAAACCTATGTAAGACTGAAATTGAGATGTCTGTCTGGGAAATGCAAACCTCTGTAAGACTGAAATTGAGATGTCTGTCTGGGAAATGCAAACCTCTGTAAGACTGAAATTGAGATGTCTGTCTGGGAAAAATTAACTTTCTTGGCCTTCACAAAGGCTACATGGTCTGTGCCTTGTGACTGGGAACTAGGCTGTCCTGCTTTAATTCTCTTTAAACAAATACAGCAAGATGAACCTAAAATTTAGATTAACATCTCCTAAGAAAATGCAATGTTATCTTTGCAGATAATGCAGTTAGCTTATTGCCAGCTGCTCATAGAACTGTAACTTGAATGGCCTGCATATGAAAAATATGTTTCAAGTCCTCATTAGATGGATACTGTAAGAATATAAGTACCACAGCTAAGTGTACAGATGGTGTAGAGGGTAAGCACTGGACAGTGAGTAAGGAACTGAAGGAAAAATGACAGTTTCATCTATGTCAGAGTATGTCTTATATGCCCAGTACACGCATTGATTGTCAAAAGGTGAGGTTATAGTTTATCAGTTATAACCAATTGATGTGGGGATGGATGGGGTGGAGCAAATCCTGGAAATGAACATAAGACCATTGTCATGAAGCATATGATTTATTTAATCATGTTTAGGAAGGACATGTGTGGATCTCTATAGTTCCCAAGCTATATCAGTAATGGTCTCAATAGAAGTACATGTGGTATTCAATATTATGACCTTTACCTGTATGGAAGGAAACATGATATGTTTACAAGAAATATTTTTTTCCATGCACTGTCAAAAACCATATGTGGAATATTTAGTTGTGTTTTGGATAATGAAGATATTATTACTCATCCCAAATCCTACAATTATCAGTTATAACTTTATTTATCAGGACATACAATCTGTTAAGTTTCTGTATAGCACACAGACATGTTCAATATGTAATTAAAAAATGTCTGACAACTTTGTCTTGAAGAAACATTTACTTATTCTTTTTGTCACAAATTTTACATTTAGTTTATCTGAGCATTTCTCCCAGAATCTTTTGGAATGAAGTTTTGCAGCAGTAATAGTGTTGTTTCAGCCTCACTCCATCTGCTTTTAGTGGCCACCCCAAGTATTAAATTCTCATTTTGCAATTTAATTTTTAAACGATCTTGGCATGTTGATGTCTTATCATATAAACATGTAATAATAAACTTAAATGTTCTATTAAATCTTACAAACCGATTATTACAAAAAAAGAGACATGATGATGACATATCATAAATATATTTCCAAAATTATGGTAAAATAACATACTGAAGTATATATTCTGTCTCATGATTTCTTTAAATTTTTTTTCATGTTATCTAGTTGGAATTCCAAGCCTATTTAATACACAACATTATTAAAAGGCCATCTGGTCCAAAATACATGTATGCAAAAGGAGTTCTAACTAAACTGAGCAACAAAAAAAAAAGACGAGCTTTACTTAGGGGTCATTTGTCTCTCCCAGTGGTGGGTCTCTAAATGCAGATTTGTCTGTATATCATTAAACTAAGCAAAAAATATTTACTGAGACATTTTTATGTTTATGTATCTTAAGAATGGCAGAAAGTGTTATCCTTCTCTATCTGTTACAATTCATACTATCCCTTCACAACGTATGTTTCAGATCAATCACTTCACATGAAGTAAATGAATGTAGCACAAACCTGAGTAATGGTTTAATACTGATAAAGCTGAAGTTCCATATTTTGTTTACTTTGGCAGGAGTATCTATTATATATTAACATAGATTAACATATATATATAATTTGGTAACTACATTTATGCAATGTATATCAATCAAGGTTTGCATTATTAAAATACAGAAAAACATTGCATGGAAATATACCTGGTATGTCGGTTGCTTTGATTTAGCATATGGAGCGTAACCAGTTTGGGAGCTTCTATCCCTTTTTCCAATTATGGTGTAATTATGGTCTGAAACTTTGAAAATTGATGGCACTCTGTCCTGTCTTTTTTTACAGTAGTTATGATAAATCTAGAGAAAAATAAATAATATATGAGGAAAAACAAGTTTAAATTAATTTTTAAAGGCAATAATGACAAGTTTTCATTTTAAAATACTTTAACCCTTATAAAAGATGGCAAATATGCCCTTTTATATTTGAACCTTGATATGCAGTCTCAATCTGTATATTTGCAACCATGACACAATTAGAAAATCAATAGTAAAATTATTGATATTAAGTAAAATTATTGACATTAAGAAAATATTTTGAATCTGTTTGCACTTGTATGATGTACAATATAACAATTATATTGTGCATTATTTAAGTGCAAACAAATTAAAATTATTTTGTTATGTATTCTATACTTTTTACTTTGATTCTTGTCTCAATTGCTCTCTCTCCCCCCACCCTCTCTCTCGCCCATCCCCTTTTTGATTTTAAATTCAGTTTAATGAGACTTTGATTTTCAATGCGAACTTCATACATTGAGACATGTTTTGCACAATTTTGAGAAGACTGATAAAAGAGGAATCATACGCATATGAAATTTCGTGTGTATCAATCCTAGCTTTTTGGCGAAATTTAAAGCCAAACTTCATGTCCAATTTTGCTATTATTTATGGAATACAACTTGTGTAGAGAGTGTCAGTGGAAAAGGTAAAGGTTTTCTAAATACAAAAGTATCACAAGCATGAAGGTACATTTGCTGTCTTGATCGTATACAAGGCTGATTCGGACCATGGCTGATTCGGACCAGGCTTATTTGGCCCAAATGCCAGGCTGATTCGGACCATGTGAAATATTATTAAGTTTTGTCTTGTATTTAAATTTGACATTTACATTTGTTTTTGAAATATGATATTTCTCATTATATTCCAGGTACGTTGAGCAGTTCAAATCTGCATTTAAACCCGATTTTACGCGAGATAATGTTGTTCCTATATATAATGAAATGAAATAATGTAAGACTGTTTATCTTGCATCAGCAATTTAATAATGAAATAATGTAAGACTGTTTATCTTGCATCAGCAATTTAATAATGAAATATTTTCAAAGCAGCTCATTCACCTTCATGCAAAATTTAAATAATTTACTTTATTTTATTGAGAAATAATAAAATTACTAACACTAAAAAAAATCGTGAAAAAAACAGGGCTCATGCAGTAACATTGTTTTCGTTTATATATAATGGTCTGAGTATATTAATGCTTCTATTAGATTTATTTAGAATTTATCTTTATCCTGTACATTGTACTATATACTATTAGTGCTAAATAACACATACATGTATATACTAAAACATTAATCTGGGGTCCTGTCAAATTTATGATTTAATTCAATACAATATCAAACGTCAATAATATATGTCTATATTCTGCTAATCTTGTGGACCTCATAATAATTAAAATAAAGAAAATGATAATGTAATAAAAATGGTGGTGTTATCTTTGTCGAAAGATGAAATGTATTTTACAAATCTTTGTTTAAAGCACAGAATGTTATTTGTTTTCTGTAAATTCATAACGAATGATTTAATTTTATGCAAATATATATATATATACAGTATATATATATATATATATATTGGTCTAAGTATGATAATGTTTTTGTTACATTGTTCTTGTCTACACATACTGGTCTGGGTATGTTAATGCCTTTGTTAGATTTATGTAGAATTTATTGTTACACTGTGTGTTGTACTATATACTAATAGAACTAAATAAAACTGATATACTAAAAAATGAAAGTAGAGTCCTGTACAATTTATGATTTAGTTCCACACAATATCATACGTCTATATTCTCCTAATTTTGTGAACCTCATAAGATGAAATATATTTTTAATAATCTTTGTTTAAAGCACTGTATGTTAATTTTTGTTCTCTGAATTCATAATGTATAATCTGCAAATTACTAACACCGAAACAAAAAATCAAGAAAACAGTGGCCATGCAGTTAATTTGTTTTCATGATTATATATTGGTCTCAGTATGCTAATGTTTTAGTTAGATTTGTTTTGTCTCTATATAGTGGTCTGAGTATGTTAATGACTTTTAAAATAGATTTATGTAGAATTTATTTTTATACTAAATAAACCTTATATACTAAAACAATGAGCACCATAAGTTATTTGATTAGCTGAATTTATAATGTATTATTTAATTGTATGCACATTATTATTGAAAGTGTATACTGAACATGAGCAAAGATAAAAAGAAGCATAATATCATTTAAATTATTTTTATTGCAAACAATAATAGTGATCGCATCTGACCATCAATGTGCAAAACCTGTTTGATTAAAATGCCTCTATAATTAAACATCATATTATCACCGATTGTTTAATACTTTGTTTGATCAGTGCGTCCTTACTTAATTTAATTGCAAACACTAATAATGGGATCATCTGACCACGAACTGGCAAAACTCATTTGATTGATGCTGCTATAATTAAAGCACTTTTGATGTCATTTGCCAATTTACTGAATTTAATACCTTTCTAGAACACACAATATAATGCTGACTTGAAATAACTTTGTGATCTTTGGTTACATGGAAGTGTTATTATATTATATATGTAATAATATAATAAAATATCTAATTGGAAATCAATATTGAATGGATTTAATATGTTCTTTAAATGAAATATTTTCAAATGTTTCAAAGGTTAAAATGAAATTAGTTTACTGGTTCGAGATTTTACTACAAAAATAAAAATTCAACAATAACAGTAAAGTTCGTTATACTATTGTGTTACTCATCAATAACTCTTTACACAAAAATTGTTGGGGTAAATACAACACAAAGAAAGCATAATTTGCCTAAGAAATCAATTAAAAAAAACCTAGGTAAATTTATATGCATTACTGTTCGATAGCATTGAAAGTTGGCAATACTGGCCTAATTTCTGACAAGTTTCAAAATATTTTTCAGATATATTACTTCAAATAATAAAGTTTTTCTAATATATTAATTCAAATAATAAATTTATATTTTCTTTATTGTAAACACTGAAAAGTTATTTTGGTTAAAAAAATCTAAATGTGATACATGTAGCTCATATCTATTATGTTCTGATTTCGACTTGAAATTTGCTAATAACTATCTGAGTTAACTTTAAGAGCTGAAAATCAACATTTTACATTCTCTCACTATGTTTGCGAATACAGTAATAACCACTAAAATAAATCAGGTATGTGTGTTTCATTGCTTTTCTTATAGTATTTCACACGGTCCGAATCAGCCTGGCATTTGGGCCGAATCGGCCCGTAATTTGAGTCGAATCAGCCATGGTCCGGATCAGCCAGCTTTCTTATGCAATACGCTAAATCCGTGGTAGATCGTGTGTACTTGTTGTTGACATGTTGCTAGCTGAGGGGAGCTATCACGTGGCCTAACACTGAAAATAACTAAAGGACTTTCTTTTTAAAACTAAAAATCTTTTTTTTTCTTTCTGTAGTGCTTTGTACTACTCTGTGCAACGATAACACAATGTCCCCACTAAAACGTATTTAATACGCACATTTATTGTATTTTAACCTACGACCCAGGGTATCCGGATGAAAGCAGGAGTTCGAAGATTTTGCACGTCCTTCAAAACCAAGCAGTTATACCCTCGCTTTACTCACAAACATGGCCGGCCATGAAGCATTGTTACAATCTAGCAAATTTCAAAACTACTTGTCAGTTCAAGTGGCATTTCGATGTCTTGCTACTGAACTGCATGAATATGTGGACACCAAGCTGAAAGCAATTCACTGGGATATTTACACAGAATGCTCCAAATATCACCCTTGCGAAGATAATTGTAGTGATACTAGGAAAGAGACTCACAGGTAAGACTGCTTTAAAGACAGGGCTGGGGCATAGAAGAAGGATTAACTAATCTGTCATTAACTCTCTCACTTTAGAGGTGAACAGACCTCTGATTAGATCCATGTTCCAGGTTGTGCTAAAATGCTGACTTCGGCATTTTGTTGACTACTAAAACCTGCTGACCAAAGGAAACACCATTATATTAAAAATTCAATAACTTTAAATTCTAAATGCTCATGATCAAACCTATATCCTTCAGCAAGACCAATCCGTGAAGCAAGCTTCAGTGTGGAGAAAAACCACATGATCCGCTTATAACCAGATCTGCATTTTTAAACGGGCATGTATTTTATTCATTGATATTGGAACATGATTGTAATAAAGAATTGGACACTTGTGGAAAGATATTAGTGTAACAGCATTCAATGTGATACAAATCTTTTTTTACTAAAATTAATTGTTTTCTGCATATGTAGTTTTTCATGTTATCTTTCTATAGGCTGGCTCTGGTCCATTATAAATCGTATCCCACCTCCTGTCTTTGAAAGTATTTACCTGGCACAGTTAGTATCTAGCTGAGGATTATTTACTCCCTTTAAACCTCACAAATTTCAAACCTTGGAAAAATAAAGTTGTCAACAGCGAGTGCAATGTTAAACAAATGCTATTTTTAGTTAAGACAGAGCAGCCAAATCTAATCATAAGATGCATGGTTTTGATGTGAATGCTTGTCCAGATAAAAATAAAAGTCAGTACATCTCCCCAGAGCCTTTTACTGTGGCGGTCCTGCTATGCTATCATTTCAGCCCGCTACACTTTAGAACATGCCGCTACGCTATTTGTGTATGCAGCTATGCTTTTATGTTTCCTGCTATCCTTGTACAAATTAATGTTAAATAAACATGTCACCTAATTCAAAGCCCTAGTACTTAAATGACACATGTTCTTACCTCTTCTTGGGTATTTAATTAGGATAATCCAGGATAATTACTCACACACTTAGCCGATATATGTTGTACCTGGCTTGCCCGATTGCTGCGTTACGAAGATCAGAGATTGGTGCCACCAATGGTGATTCTGATTCAGGTATCGTGATTTCCTCTAAAGAAAGAGCTTCAGAAACGAAGGACAGGGTTCAACACTGAATAGCCCATTTCATGCAGACTTCGGCGAACTTCGGAATTTGCTCGGAATTTTGATCATGTGGTGATTGGTCAGCTGACGGTAAGAACCACTCAAAGCTGGTGGTCAAAAGATGGCGAACGCAACAGCATCAGCATCAATTTCAACATCGTTTATATAGTTGAAAACTGCCTATTCAACAGCGATGCTGCCGCAGATATTGACTAAATTTAATATTGGAACCATAGTGTCTTATTTTCTGGAAACCAGGGTGGATTTCAAAGACATACAAACGAATAGCTTCGAGCTATTTACCTCTGGACATGTACATGTAAGTATGGAAACGCTGTCGAAGTAAACAAGTTTAATCCTGACCATCAAAGAACAAGTTGTTGAAACTATTTCTCTGTATCCGAAATGTCAGTAAAATAAAATGCGTTTCACCTAATTTTATCCCATTTGATTTTCAAAGTTTTTGGATAATTTATATGTAAATTTTCGGCATTTAATTACCTCCACTCACTGGAATTTGGAAAAGCCGATCATCGGTGTAGTCGGTATTCTGTGACGTTCACGGGCGAGTGCAAAACTATTTTTCAAGTTGCAATACTAATACATGTAACACACATTTTAAGTGTAGTATGTATAGTTAATTGGATTTAAAAAGATTATTTTTATGACAAACATGTCCAAGAATATAAGCTTGTTTCAAAAATAAACCAAAATGGAAATTCAATCCAAGTTTTTCATATAAAACCTAATTATGCTTGGTATCACTAAATTCAGTTGCAACTGTATGTATGTAGGTCATTTGCAAAGTATTGTGATTTGGCCTGCTTTCATCCAGAGTCGGGAAGTTTTCATTGTCTGCGATTGATTCAAATTGAATCAAGAATGGGTAGACAAATTCTTGCCAAAACTCGAGACCTTTTTTGATGAGTATATGGCTGACAAAATTTTACAAAAGGACAAAAAGAAATTAAAACAAATACTGCTATAGATCTGCAGCTATTATGAAAATTCTACCTGTTTATCTCCACTTTATATTCACCTCTGATGAATCTTACTGATTAAATTACTTTACCAATCAAATGTGTTTTATATGAAACATACATAATAATAAATGTATAGTTATTATAATACATATATATATATATATATATTCTATATTTTATGAACTCTTGGCAAGTCAAACATGCCCAAGTGTTAACCTTCATAAATAACCCTCAGCTCATTAAGCATGACTACTATGACTTATGTGACCAGTGTAACCTAGATCGGACTGTGAGTTACTTGCAGGCTGATCAGGGTTTACACTGTTTGCTGACCAGGATTTACACTGTTTGCTTGTCTAGGTTTTATCTGTTTGCTGCTCATCAGCTGAGCACAACTACAATCATTTATGCAACCAGTGTAACCTGCAGGTTGATCAGGGTTTACACTGTTCTCTGCTCTCCAAAGCACCCTTTTGTAGCATAAATGGAATGATACAAATTTAAAGAAGAAACAGCCCATTATACAAATATAGCGGGGTAAGGAATAAAATAAAAACATATCTATGATACCAATCCCCTTTCATTTCATCAAGTGTTTGCTATGGGCATGTTTTAATGCACATAATCACATACATGTATGATATCATTAATGTTCATGATACTAGTTCTTCAACTGAAGTATACTAATGACAAAAATAAAAAAAATTGAATAAATAATTTGTTTAGTTTGAAATGCAGCTTTATTTTGTTCTTTACAAAACAAAGACAGAACATAAAATGATAGTTTAACACTAACCTTCAGCCGTCTGAGCGCGAAATAAGATGATGTATGCGACCAGTGTAAACTAGATCATCCTGGTAAATGCAGGCTGATCAGGGTTTATACTGATCGCAGCCCATCAGTAACTTTTTTCAGTCACCCCTTCACAAAATAAATGGTCCAAATTTGAAGAAAGAGCAGTCCATGTAATATATAAAAAAGCATTTTATTGGTTAATTGGTGGAAGACCTCAAATATTTGAGTAAGAATCAGACATCCCGAGTTAGTAAGTACTTAGACTTTCTAACAGAAGTACTAGTAGAACTCAAACCCATGACTAGTGACTAGCATTAATCTTGATTTTTAGATGGCACCTTAAGGTCTTGGTCCACTCGGCCATGAAGGACCTCTTCATAGAATCATATATAGTTAATTAAATGTGTGTTGTGCCATGGGAAAAGGCATCAATGTGAATAGTGAGTAGTGTAGACCCAGATCAGCCTGGGAATTCACTTTGGAAATTAGGTCCTTTTGCTATGGCCATGAACTTTAATACAGTTATCGGCTGTTAAAGAGGCAATATGTTTGTTTATGAGTCATCCATTTCTTCAGGTAGACTGTTTTTCCCCTCAGAAACTTTGTTTGATCTGATTAAAGGTCCTAAATTTGCTAAAAAGCCACAGATATAGCCGATTTCATTCATGAGTGGCATGTACAGTATTGGGATATTTTTTTGCTTCAAGAATTCAAATGTAGTAAGGCGACTGTGATCATTTTCAAGTATTATTCTCGATCTAGCTATAACTCTACCCGAATCACGGTCACGAGAGTGAAACTGTTTGCTCTTTTCTGAGAGAAATGAGGGTCTATAAAGAGTTATTCCTTTTCCTTGAATTAAATCCCTTATCAAAAACCCTTTATCAACCATAACACCATCGCCATGTTGCAGCTTGTGCAGTATATCACTTTGTCAGAAAATGTCCTTATCGGATGAATTTCCACCAAACATATCTGAATGAATTAAAGCTCCATTTGGAGCAGAGATGTACATAGCTTTCACAGTATGACAATTTTTGTAATTTGAAAACGTCTGTTTTCCAGCTATGGGACATGTGTACTGAATTATACACAATCTGCAAAATGTTGTTTGGTTGATAATGGCTTATGTTTTTGAATATTTTCCTTTGAAGGCCATATTTTAATAATCTTAAACTTTCTGCACAATTGTATAATCCAGAATTTAAAAATTTCTGAAATTCTGCCTATAGAAATATTAAAATCACAGGCAATAACTGAATCTATAGGATTTCGTTTTAATTTGTATAATACAAGAAGAAGTTGATTTTCTAAATCTATGTGAGGAAAAAGTTTGTTTGGATCACCATGACCCGGGATGATCTCACATTCTGTATGAGAGCAACAACTCACTAAATATTTGTGTAGAATTGTAAAAAGCTTGTACTCTTCAATACCAGAATATCTTTTTAATTTCTCAATTTTAAATTCTCAATTTTTGAAATGTTGACTTGACTTGACTTGTCACATGTTATCTTGGAGTAAGTCTGATTTGCCTTAGTGGACTTGATATAAAAAGAAGATGGTGTTTCAGTTTGTGTCTCTGTACTTATACTAACGTCTGTACTCGATTTTTCCGACCACTTCTGTTTAGGGGTTACTTGAGTGTGCTTTTGCTTGCCGGGGGTTCTTTGTATTCCTGTGGAAGTTGCTTTTCTCTTTGGTGTGACTTGTGATGCAGAGTCACTGAATAGTTTTCTTTTTATTATTTGAGATGAGGTCCGGCCTGGAGTAATTAATGACGGTTGAGTAATGATCACATCATCTGTAACAAGAAATAAAATGATTGCAATATGAGTATTAATGTAAATAAATAATCACTAGTGGATTGGGGGGGGGGGCCAGTTTTTTTTGCTTCTCTAAGGTGTGGTCAGAGTTGGCCCCCCCCCCCCCTCCCCGAGATCCATGTATGATAATCATAAAAACACTGTATTTTTTTATTAGAATAATGTCATTTTCTGATATTTGATGATAGGGGATTATTAGAAGAAATATTGTTCATACACAGGAAAGACAGAGGCTAGTGACATAAACATAACAGTTAAAAGTGTATTAAATAAGAAAGAGATAGTGTTTGTAAAAGGCCAAATATATTTCATATTTTACAAGAATGGACAATCTTCGTCTCAAAAGTATTGAATATATAATATTATAGCATGTGTGTTTAAAAGAGAAAATATGGTTATACATGTAATTGTTTAACCTTTTCAATTATTCAATGAAATGTGAAGACCTTTTTATACGTTTAAGAAGTGGAAGACTGGTCAACATTGTCACTTAAAATAAACATATGCAAAGTATTGTAAATATGCATTAAATTTTAAATCATGATGTCATTTTTTATGTATAACAGGTAGAAAAACTAATATTAAAGTTACCATCATGTGCATTTGTTTGAGGTTTGGCAGTTGGAATAAGACCATCTGCAGCCTCTAGTATATTTGCTGTATCTTCTATGTTGGTATCAGGATTTGCAATTGTTTGAGGTTCAGTAATTGGATTAGGACCCTCTGCAGCCTCTAGTATATTTTCTATATCTTCTGTGCTGTTATCAGGATTGATTTTATCACCTGTCAAATATAATTATTCAATTTAACAGCAGCAATACATTACCCTATCACTATTATATAGCTTATTACTTTTTCGTGTCGAAAAATCTCGTCCGTTCGATGTGAATATATCCTCCCACTTAGAGTGGAGAATTTTGTCAACAAGACACGTCACACCCGTGCACCTCTCCGCGCCTGAGCGAACATTCATCTTTTTCAAGGACGCCATATTAAATGGTTGTGTCGTTCATAACGTGACCATAGGAAAATTGCTAGTTGTGAGTTTAAACCATGTTTGGTTCTCCTGTCAGCTTTATTCCATCTAGTGTAACATTCATCCATCTCGTCTTCTGTAGTTTGGGCTTGAGCCCCTGCCCTTTTTCAGTATTGTGTTCTGGAAAGGTCTTCTTGGGTTACCACGTTGTATCCAGCCTTTAGGGGTTAGGGTACACCATCTCTAGTCAAATACAATTGGTTCACGGGTAAGTCTTGTGTGCTAATTATAACGCATCATAGGCCCGACCGCAATTAAGAGACGGGAATTCATAATTTCCTTAATAAATAATTGATCAAACATCAATTCGGTGTTTTAAACCATTGTATTTAAATACCATGCGTGACGCGTCACATTGTTGTTATGTACGTCTGAATTGCCACTAGTGAGCAATAAAAGTTTTAAACAATTCAACGTCTAATCCTTATTAAACACAGGTGCGATGAGGTGTGTAATGTATATAACAATTGTTTACCTTTGAACATTCACTGTGGTGCATTTAGCATGCAGTGGATGCAAACAGGTCAGATGAACTGGTGTGTATATAGTATGCGGTATATACAAACGAGGCGAGTTTTCACGTGTGGAAATAATACAATATTTTGTTATTATTATTATTATTGTTCTCCTTCAGATAACTTCTTAATTCAGGGAACAATTGGTTACCTTGTGCAAATATACTGGGGTGTATATAGCACCCGGTACATACAGACAGGTGAGTTTTACGTATGAAGAATAATACAATATTATTGTTATTATTATTGTTCTCTTTCAGATAACATTTATTTCAGAGAACAATGTCGGGTCAGTCTGTAGGAAGTATGGCCACAAGAAGGGCCCTTGGGACACTCACCCAGACTGCCTTACTTGTTCAAGTAAGAAAAGCGTTGTACCTTTCGCACAAATGGACTAATGAAATCTGGAATCTAGCCGATTCCAGACGTATGTATAGAGGGCGGAAGAAACATCAATCCACCTCATCGTCTGAGTCTCAGGCAGGAACACACTGGGAGAAGACTAGTTCTACAAGCTCAGTAGAACACTCCGGGGTCCCAGGAGTCTATGGGACCAATCTCAAGAGTCCGGAGACAGGTAAGGCCTCTCCTTAGGAGGGAGTGAATGTTCGATGAGTAGATCGCCTCCCCCCGAAAGGGAGAAGTCGAACACTCCTCACGTTCACAGTAGCGTGATGCTGCCTTCCGCGAGGAAGGAAGTGCACCGCTCGTCAGGTAAGGCCCCTCCTGTAGGAGAGAGTGAATGTCTGAGGAGTAGATCGCCTCCCCCTGAAAGGGAGGAGAAGTCGAACACCCCTCACATTCACAGTAGCGTGTGCTGCCTTTCGTGAAGAAGGAAGTGCACCGCTCGTCTCAGGGCAGCGTGTCGCACCCTCCCGAGAGGGAGGAGGTTAGCTGCACCGGACCTTACGCTTCCGGGGTAGTGTGTCGCACCCTCTCAAATGGGAGGAGATGCACCGCACCTTGTTTAGTGATGAAGACGAACTAGGTTCTGACATATCTATGTCGCCTAACTGGCCATTGACCGGTGCCCGGTGCGGCCACCGGGTATTGACCAGTCTGGTCACTGGGTATTGTCCGGTGACCGGTCCAGTAACCGGGCATTGACCAGTGACCGGTCTGGTCACTGGACATTGACCTGTAGAAATGACCGGTCAATGTATGATGACCGGTCACCGGTGACTTCGTCCCGGTGGCTGGTTACATCGTCACAGGCCGTCGGTCATCTCGAACCTGTCACCAACCTTACACCGGTCATCACCCAGAGGCCTCATGGTGCAGGGATAGGGATCGGACCGAGACCCCATCTCCCAACTCTACCATCATACCCTGTACAGGATTGGGAATCTGCCCAGAGGGTTCAGACTAGGGAAGGGGATCGGATCGGGATCCCCCTTTCCTATTATCCCAATGAATCTGTACAGGATGTGGGGCCCAGAGTAGAGGCGATGCCGCGGCTCATGTCCCGCCATTGCCTCCTCGCCAGGTGGCATTCACCAGTAAGGTGGAAGCATAGCATCATCCATGAAAGACAAGCGGTCTCGTTTTTATCCTGGAACATCTCGAATGCCCTCCTCCCACCCCGCTCTGATGTCCTGGCGTATTTTCGTCTATGAAAAAGATGAATGTTCGCGCAGGCGCAGACAGGTACACGGGTGTGACGTGTCTTGTTGACAAAATTCTCCACTCTAAGTGGGAGGATGTATTCACATCGAACGGAAGAGATTTTTCGACACAAAAAAGTAATAAGCTATATAATAGTGATGGGTAAGTATTCCATAATTAAAATTAGTTTACCCCCCCCCCCAAAAAAAAACTACATTTTAAATAGTATAAAGAAAGATGCTTGTGTTAAACTTGTAACTACAATTTTGTTTAGATTGAAACTACACTACACATTGCAAACTTTACTCACGCTTCATTTATATTCAAATGTCAAAACATATAGGATAGGTTGCATTATACACAGTCATAAAATAATGTATCAATGTTATTATTCGACAATTTACTGGTAATCAAATATGAAGACCAGTCAATGGTGTCACATGACTGCAAAACTGACTAGTAGATATCAGCAATCAAATTTGTGAGAAATCGACTCCAATGACACGTATGTTTATAAGGTGTGAACTGTCTATTGACACATATAAAGAATAACACGAACCGTTAGCATTTCTCTGGTTTGACTCCATGTGTGATACAGCGAGCTGTACTAGACCTGCAGCAACCTCTTGCCTTTCGAAGTCTGAATTAAAAAAAATACATATCAATATTATACACATTATATAGCTTATAAACTACACATTTAACTTTAGGTTGAAGGTAAGAATATGCTTAGGAGGAGTTCCAATTTATCCTGATCTCAATATTAATTTAATTTAAAAACAGACTAGAACAAATAATTACTTAATTATATAAATTACTAAGATGGTTAACAGAAACACAGAATATGGCGTTGTTGATCAGTACTGAATAAAGTCACGATATGAAAATAGTTTATGATGCTAAATTATTTAACCTAATTTTATTTACCGTAGGACATATTTAACGGAATTTTTTTTTTACCATGACACCGTTTTACATAAAATGTGTTTTGTTGACCAATATAAAGAATGTCTTCGTAATAATTTGCGGTATAACAAACCTGGAATATTTCTCGATGGTAAAGTTGTGGAAGTCCTTTCACCATCAGCATTAAAATTCATCTAACACATTCTCGCATTCTTGAATTGTGACATTCGTTTTCCGGTCAATTCAAGTTCCGATTTTCCTGCTCGTATGAGCCATGGCAGACGATGAAATTTAATACCACATCCTTGATTTGAGGGACTTTTGCAACCTCTGACGGTACAAGTAGCTGGAATTTCTTCGATTTTGTATTTCTCTGTCAGTGCGGAACAACACTCGACGCTATATTTGGAATACATGTGCCCACCAGTGTTTGAATGGCTAAACATAAAGTCACTCGGGAGGTTCTTCGGCTAATTACGGAGCAACTCGGTTAAATTCGGTATGAAATGGGCTATGGAAGACTTCATATCCTTCTTTGGAATTTGCTGGATCATATGGTAAGTTTTCCATATTGCTGAATTTTGAAGATTATTAGAATATTTTTGTTTTTATAGTACATGTATTAGCAGTAGTTGTGGTTGTGATTGTTGTTGTTGTTGTTGTTGTTCTTATTATTTTCTGGAAAATGTGACCAGGAATGAAAGTTGCATTTTATCCACAAGTTGCTCTTATATTTACATAGTAAAATAGTTTGATTAGTAGACCTTAACTTAAGTGGGCACTGCCCTATTAATTTCTTATTTCTTTTTTCTCTCTATCCAAGTAAGAAAAAGTACAATTATTATCTTCCAATTTTACCGGTTTTAAAAACGTGTAAATAAAAAGTGTTGGATTTATCCATCATTTATATTTGAAATATTTATCCAACAATAAACAACTAGTTTGCAATTGGAATATATTACATAAAAAATTAAGTGCTGATATTTTTTGAGCATGGTTCACATCTTGACTTGTCACTTTCAAGACAGTGCAAAGTTGCATAATGTGAAGGTGGAGTGTCACAATTTAAGGCAGCTCTTGGTGCAATAGCAAGGAGCCCATGTCCTTTAGATAGGCATTGGGAAAATATGCCTTTTTTGAACAATATGTTTGCTCTCTGACATTGATTCAATGAATAAATTAAACAATGACAAGCACATTGATATATTGTTCTTAATGGAAAGGAATATGTATTATATTAGTTATACTATCATGATTGTCTGAAAACACATCACTGTCTTGACTCTTGAAGAATTTGTCCCTGGTAATTGACTTAGGATTCAGATAGTTTTGTATCTTTTTGTACATCCATTAATACATTTTATGTTCCATTTTTTCCAGACTGTGAAAGGTCATTCTCAGTCATAAACAGAATAATGAGTGTGCTAAGGAACAGGTTGACACAGAGGATTCTGAATCACCTTATGACAATTAGTACAGAAGGACTTTGCCTAAAAGAATTTAATTTTAATGTTACAATCGGAATATATGAGGAAGTGAAGGACTGAAGAATATCATTTATTTAAATTCAAAGACAAATGAGTTTGACATTAAACCACGTTATAACTTGGGAAAATAAAGAATACAATGTAAATATACGTAATTGCCTTATATCATTGATATTAATTTGTTTCAATTTTATGATGATAAAGCAGATTTTTAAAAAATTTAAGCATGCTAAAGTGTGCTTACCCCAATGCTATCCAAAATTTCCGGGGAGATCACTGTACACCCATAAAAGTATGAGACGCTGACATTCCAAAATTATATAAACTATCAACATATGTGATTTATCATCTCCAAATCTTCATGATAAACTAAAAAAAACAAAGAAACAAGTATAAAAAGTTTTATTAAATTGAAGAATTAAATAATTGTGTGCTACTTGTTATTATAAAACTTTGGGAAAGAGTAAGGAAATGCAGAATAAAGAAAGTAATTTCTTCAAACCTGGTAATGTTACCACAATAAGGGGAAATAGTGTGTATTAGCTGAAAAGACAAAGCCACTTGAGGTCTGTTACATAAAGATAACAGTATAACAGTTGGAAAAAACTATTCAAAGTCCCTCTAATGATGGTGAAAATGCAGTTGGAGACAGCATATCTGTGTGTAAACTGCTGCTGCCCAAGACAAGAATTGAGCTGGATTTGGAAAAATGTAGGGAAGACTTTGAAATGCCAAGGTAAATGCATGTTTTAAAGTAACACACACACAGTGATATAATGTACGAATGCATAGGCTACTGGGTAAACTTAAGCAATAGGATTTAACTGCATATTAAAAGTTCTCTGATGCATAAATCTATACATACCTGTTTTGGGCTAAAATTCATTTTTTTAACAAATCTTTAAAAAATTAAGAAAAAGCCCAAAATTACTATTTTATGAAATTTCCACAACATGCAGTGTTAAATTATTTACCTAGCAAGATAAAACTGAATCAAAGGCATAGTAAAAAAGAGAAATAAAAACAAAACATGCAATCACTCAGTTACAAAGGGAGGTAATACACCTTGATTTAACATACCAGGTAGCAAAGTTTAATTTACAGTTCAATGAATCTATATTGTCACATGATACTTAATGTAGAGCAGTTTTACTTTTCTAAATAACTCTTTTAAAATCTGACTACACATTTCTGACATGAAACATTTGGTCTTCTATTTACATGAACAGATCTGGAGAAGAGAACACGTATTGCTTAGTCTACACAGGAAAGAATGCACAAATGTGGAATACAGTGTTTGGAGAACACCAGTTGGAACATCCAGAGTGCAATTGTTTTCTCTCCTGGGACCTAAATCATGAAGAGAAAATAGGTCTTGTGTGGCAGGAAAAGCAGTATGCTTTAGATGCAGTTATGTCTAAAATGTTTAACCTGTATTATGAGATATAGAAGATTGGGTCTGCAACAAAGGCAGCCTGTATTAATAGCTATATACAAATAGGACTTTCAAAGACTTCTATTGGCACTGAAAGTTTACAAACAATACCTCTAAGTGCAATATTACTGCTTCCTCTACGAAAGGGATACATGGATGTACCAAAACTGTGTATACAGAAATTTAATGTGACAATATAAGGGACATGACTGAAATTAGGAAGGGTGTCAAATACATTCAAGCTGCAGGTATTACTCCAAAGAAAAAGTGAAAAATATAATCCCAAAGAAGAAACCGTGCACGTTTTGCAAAATACACTTCAGATGATGATGCTAAATTGTGTTACTGTTCAGCAAATATAGGTTTACAAAGAAATACTGGAGATGAATACACTTGGTGTAAGGAAGGGCTTAGATATTTGAAAAAGTCAGACAATTTGGAGGTATGCAGTATTGTAACTGATCCACACACTGCTAGTTTCCAGTTTGGTCTGGACCATAGGAGGAAGGGAGTAACAAAAACAGTACCAGAAAATAATGCTGAAACATGCCATCTTGGTTAGAATCATATAAATGTTATCAAAAGGCAAAGAAAATATTTATTTGATGCCAGGGAGAACTAAAATACTGAGGGAAAAGATGCTGAACAACTTTGCACTTGACTTGAGGAAGAGTTGATAGGCTGAATTTGAAAAAAATAATTCCAAAAACATGATAAATGTACACCAAAATTAATTAGTAATTTATCTTATGCAACAGATGCAATAATTAAGGGCTATCAAGGTGATCATAGTCTTTGTTACAAGCAGACAAAGGCTTGGTAGCTGGTTTCAACTGGGTATACAGAAGTACATTTTTACCAAGTGATTTCAAGCTCAAAATGTCCAATGAGAGAGAGAGAGGGGGGAGTCTTTGTTATGGATGTGGAATGGGTACCTGCTAAGTGTTTAAAACAAAATTGAACAAGAACACACAGAGAGTGCAATCAGTTTATCGAAGGATAAAACATAGCTCACCTAAGAATATAACCTTATTATGGAGAAATGTCCATGGTAGGGCTCATACTGCTATTTACAAATGTAACCATGCACCTGGAGAATCTCTGGTGAAGAAATCTAGATAAATCTCTGGTGAAGAAATCTAGATAAATCAGCTGACCAATTTCAGCTTGTAGTTCTATGGCTATATCAATCAATTAAAGCGTATAAGAGAAAAAGGTATTAGAAAAGGGCATTTCTGCGCAAGACTCCATGAGAAAAAACAAGTACGATAAAATTATGACAAAGGCAAATGGCTGTGTGCTGTCGCTAGTAATATAAAACGAAACTATGAACACTCTTACCATAAGTCACCTCCATTTTAGCACTTTTTACAGGCTGATGAAATGTGGCATCTGCAGTTTTGTGCACAGTCCTTGGTTTGGTTTTAGCAATGCACTCTGGTTTGAATTATTGAATTAGTCTCTAAAGGTAAATGATCAAGTGTTAACTCATAAGCATTTGTGACATGTGGTTTACCCCCAACACACACACACCACCACCATCAGCCAATCTGTGGAGACCAAGATATGAAATTCTGCCATCTGGCCATACTATTCTCTATTTCAATAACCTGAGCTATCAGCCGAGTTAGATTTTTTTCTTCAAAATTTAATGCAAATTATGAAAGAAAAACAAAATAGAATGCCATTGTGATTTTCATAACCAAAAGTCACCAACATGATGCCCTGAAACCAAAGAAAAAACAGGCGTTTGGTATGGCATAGGGCCCATATAGGACTCACTGTACTATAATTCAACTTCCATAGTAAACCTATGGAAGCACCAAATTCAATAATTTTAAATTTCTAAATGCTCATGGTTGAATCTATCTCACCAAACTTCAGTATGGAGAAAACTATATGAGTTGCAGTATTTTTTCTAATCTCTAGTTTCTGCTTACTCTCCCAGCAGCTTATCCCCCCCCCCCCCCCACCAATTAAAAAAATTGTAATCATCTGGATATAAAAATGCACAAAATGTACTCATTTCATTCATTGATTTATAATTTCTAACTTGATTGTCACCAAGCGGTCCCTAACATTGTCATCTTCTTCATGTTTCAAACCAAATGGAATTTTTCAATGTAAATGAGGAGCCTGCTCACTGTCATTTTCTGGTTGCTGGAAGAGTCCATTTTCAGTGAAGGGGTGATTTAGAATTGATGATTTTGGTATTTATGTGAACTTATTCAAAGATATTCTGAAGTACTTCATTTTGGCACATCAGCACATTAAAGACTATTGGCATGTCATTACATTAAAGACTACTGGCACATCAGCACATTAAAGACTATTGGAACATCAGCACATTCAATGATACAGTCGTTCACTTGGAACATTCTATATTTTAGGACTTTTGATTAATACATTCTGGATTATTTTTGGAATTTAATTCACAATATTGTAAGTGCCTTTTGATTTTCATTTTATTTATCTAGAAATAAATTGCTTGTTGATTGCTTGTTGATTTTTACTTGATTTGTCGGTTTCACTTTCTTTCTGTTACATTTCTCTTATACCATAGAGTCGTAGCAATATATATATATATATATATATATATATATATATATATATACATATATACATATATATATATATTGGCGGTGTGTCGATTAATAAAATGATAAAAGAACATTGAAGATTGGTCGGAAAAGCCGACAGCCAAGCATTCAATTATGATTGTCTGTTATCAAGAATAACAACGAGTGAAGTTTTATGGGAGCTTTTTGTTTTTAACTGTTCCACTCTTTAGGATGATATCTTCTTGGAAAAGTACAACATGTGAATAATACTATCCAGTTAATATACCTTTCCATTTTTAAGTGCAACCAAAGTGCCTATAACATGTTGAATGACAAATGTGCCAGTAAACCTTCGACTTTACGGGATACAAGTATGCAAAAATGACATTTTCAAGGAACAACTAATGAAAACATCTTCATCTGATTAAAATCTATAGTTGATAGATTTTTCATTATAATGAATCAATCATCAGTCTTTAATTTTCAACAGATCCCCAGCACACACACACAGACACACACACACACACACACTATGTAATTTTTCACGCAGCCAGGGGAAAAAAATCGGAATATTTAGACCACACTATGAGGCTCCATATTCATACACTACCTTCCTACCTTCAGGACACAACAGACTAGTTCGTGAAAAGTAAAGCAAGTGAACTGTTAAACTACCCAACACAATGCTTGGTTAACTAGACGTAACATCCCTCTATACCAGTATTCCACAAATCCAATTCAATCCAGATAATAATAATAATAATAATGACTAAATAGAGTGCTTATTCTTTTAAAAAGCTCTAAGCACTTTACAACATAACGTTAACACAGTTTGCATGCAGACAACATATAAAAACATGAAAATATCTCACAAACAATATCAAAGACAAATGAAATATTACACACAAAAACAACATGAAACATGAATTTACAATACAGTTTCAATCTAACACTAATGGCCAATGGTTGAATGACAAATTTATTCTTGCTGATGGAAAAGATGTGTCTTGAGAGCACTCTTGAATGTGATCGTGGTCTCTTTGTGTCTGAGATCAAGAGGCAGTTCATTCCAAGTAGCTGGGCCCTGATATGCAAATGAGCATTGTCCATATAACTTAGTTTTAACCTTGGGAATACTAAGTTTATGAGTGTCCGATGACGAGTGCAAGCTTCTAACAGGAGTGTACACGTGGGTGAGATCAGAGAGGTATTTCAGACCAGAGGCAGTCAACAAAGTATAACAGAGAGAAGAGATTTTGTGCTTGATTTGTACTGCAAACATGTAGCCAGTGGAGTTTGTGAAGAAGTGGGGTGGTATGATCCGTTCTTGGTGCTCTAAGAATGATCCTTGCTGCAGTGTTTTGGACATTTTGAAGTTTCTGCAGAAAACACAGTGGCAGACCAGAAAGAAGAGCGTTACAATAGTCAAGTCTAGAGAGTACTAATGAACATACAAGGGTTTTTGTGGCATCAACTGTGAGAAGGTTGTGAATAGTGCTGATGTGTCTCAGCTCCAGGTATGCCATCTGAGTTGGTGGAAAAATCGGCAGGTGTCTGGCTGAAGTTCTGTTGCACGCTCCGGAACCTTGCTCTTTCATTTACACCAACGCCTCATATTCAGGCTGGGAGGGGGGTTCACCTAAAGCCCAAGGGAGTAGTCCTGCAGTTCCCGTGGTCTCATGAAGAGACTTCCCTTCACATCAACAATATAGAAATGCAAGCTGCTTTTCTGGCACTTCAAAGGTTTGCAAGCATCATAAGACATTGCAACGTACCTTGTGCGTCAAGTCAACACTCATGCTCTTTCTCTCTGCTTGGAAGTCTGGAACATCCTCCATTGGACAGCTTCAGAGGAAATCACTCTGAGTACACCAGATTCGGTGCAAGAAAAATATTCTTGCTAGCAGCTTGTCCAGACAGGGCCGAGCAGTACTCACGGAATGGTCTATGTACCAGTCGGTAGGAGAGACACTTTTTAATTTGTGGGGAAGGCCTATTGTAGACTTATTCACAGCATCAAGATCCCTATTTATTTCTCTCCTATGCCAGGCCAGAGGGCATGGGCGGTCGACGCCTTCAGTCTGAAGTGGGATCGACTGTACGCCTACGGCTTCCCACCTTTCAGAATAATCCTTGAGGTTATTCGCAGAATCAAGTCAGGGCATATCCTGATAGTTCCCCTATGGCCCAAGCGATTGTGGTTCAGCGATCTCATCGACCTCTTGAACATACGATCTCAGGGAATTATATCTAAAGATGGATCTACTCATCGACCTCTTGAACATATAATCTCAGGGAATTATATCTAAAGATGGATCTACTGTCGCAACACAGTGGGTCTCTCTTGCATAACACTTCTCGAATCTCGAATTCTGCACCTTCTGTCTGGCTCATATCAATCGGTCTATCTGCTAAGACCAGTTTTCTAGCAAGGATGGCAGTACATTGCTCAGGCTAAAAGGTAGTTGTCTTCCAACAATGTTTACGACACCAAGAGAATAAGTTTCTGTAATTGGTGTAGTAGGAAATCCTCTGCCCCCCCCCCCCCCAACGTTTAGCTACTGTAGCAGATTTTCTTTTTTTCTGTTTGAGGAAATAGATTGCTCAGCATCTTCCATTAAGGGCTATAGAGCAGTCTTCTCCAATACTCTTGACATCTCTATAGGCTTCATGATATGGGACCCACATTGTTTAGACCTGATCAGGTACTTTGACCCCCAGAAATCAGTCTCTCCCTCTTTAATGCCGATGTGGAGCCTCTCGTGTGTTATTTGGTCATTATCTATACCTCCTTATGAGCCTTTGAGTGAAGCTACCTTCGAGAACCTTACTCTAAAAAACAGTCTTCCTTCATTCCCTAGCGTCAGCGAAGAGAAGGAGTGAAATTCATGCTTTGCCAGTGGAAAAGGGTTGTTTACGGTTCAGTGATCACTACGATTCGGTCTCACTTTTCTGCTAATCTGGGTCTCTGACCAAGAACCAGTCAACTCTGTAGCTCCTGTTCCTATTAAAATCCCCAGTCTCATTCGTATCTATGCTGGGGATAATCAAGATATACCCCTTTGCCCAGTTGGTGCCTTACGTTTGTATCTTTTTAAATCGAAAGAAAGAGTCGTAACCGTATTTTTCTCCCTCTAAAAGGTGCCTCTTATATTTCTGCAGCCGCCATCTCGAGGGGGATTGTGCGGACTATTAAAAGAGCTTATCAATCTCTCACTGAGAGAGACCTCACTTTCTTGAAAATCAAAGCCCACGAAGCCAAGGCTATTTTGGGCCTTTTTAAATCGTTCTTCTTTAGATGATGTCATGAAAGCTGCCTTCTGGCGATGACACTCCACTTTATCGTCGTTTTACCTTCGATCAATGTCGCACCAGAGTGAGGTCACTTACGGTTAGGGCCCAATTGTATCAGCCCAACAAGTTGTCAAGCAATCCTGCAGTCTTCAGTAGAGTATCCTACGGACAGCAATGATAAGTTCACTTGACAGCTTATCTTAGGCCATCAGCCTCCCACCGGTTTGGCCAATTCAGCTGCGCAATAATAGAAGGTATGTATTACTGAAATGTAGCTTTTTGAGGAATAAAACTAATTTAAATTATGTAATACTTATACCTGCTATTATTGCCCAATTCTCTCCTCCCACCCCATTCTGATGTTCTTGGTCAAAGTCAAAGGTGGAGGATATTCCGATTGTCGGAAGTGGACTAAGGTATCAGTCTGGAATCAAGTTGTTTTTTAAAATATATTTTAGATCTCCTTGGACTTGGGACTAATGACAGGAAAAGGTATAGCCGTGAAATAATAGCAGGTAAGTATTGCATAATTAAAATTAGTCCCCCCCCCCATATCCCTATATATATATATATATATATATATATATATATATAGTTTTGCTCTGGCAAGAATGCTTCTCTGAGTTTGTGGGCTGCGTATGTAATGACTTGTTTATTTGGAAAGATTAAACTTCTTAGGGTCTCTGTTGACTCAGTGGTAGGCCAGTGTTGTTCAGTTTTGTTGCCTAATGGAGGAAAATATCTGATGAATCAGTGGAAGGCCAATATTCTTCAGTTATTCTGCCTACTGGAGGGCAACGGCGGATGAATCTATGGTGGGCCAGTGTTCAGTTATTCGGCGCACTGGAGGGCAATTTCGGATGACTCATTGGTAGGCCAGTGTTGTTCAGTGATTCTGCCTACGGGATATATGTACATACATAAAAAAAAACAAATGTATATATGCAGCTAAAATCGGATTCTTTGTCATTTCTAACCCACATAGACTTATCCGAGAGGTTCTGACTCAAGAGTGGTGTCAAGATGCGTATTCGCTGATATATACACTTTTCCATTTTACACTATGGAATTTTCCATTCATCACTACTAGTGACATTAAGATTCGAGAACACCCAAACCACTTGTAAATCTTCTAAATTATATTGCGATTTCGTACCTCTCATCTGGAAAACACTTGTAAATTTTTCGAAATTATTATTACTATCTCGTGTTGGGTTATGAAAATACCCCAATAACACTTGTAGATTTTATAAATTATTATTACCATCTCGTACCCAACACGAGATCATCCCGAAAACGCTTGTAATTCTTTTAAAATTAATATTACCACCTTTGTTTTGCAGAGCATTTTAAGCGATTTAGCCTACGCGTTATGAAGTTCAACAAACAGCCACATAGCTCACATGAATATTCTTCTTTTATTCCTTTTGTTTTCTGATAGAATTGATCAAACTCAGTATATTTACAACAAGAAGGTCTTACACAGTCCAGCTATCTAAGTTCCAATTAATGTAATTGAAGTAGCTCAGTGTAATTGCAGATTCCCAAAACATATGTGTCCATTAAAGAGTCCCCAAGTCTTGCACGCACCTTCACCACACGGACCTACTAAGAGCGGAAATCCAGTTCCAATATTTTACTTTCCTGACTGACTTAAAGATGTATCAGCAGACGTGTCATCTATAGGTGAATAGGGTGACATTACAGCTGTCTCTATGAGAACAATGACACATAGGACTGGCCACAAGAATTGCAAAACAACAATGGACAATTTAATATTGGCATCAAATTGTAATCTTACATCGCAGCGGTGAGAGGAATAATATTAATTTTAATGAGCATAATCTACAATTCTACATGGTTCACTTACCATCATACAAATGCCATTACTTTGCATACTTTGTGTCTTACCTACCGTTACAAATAGCATAGTAATTTATGTCCTGCTTGTGTGCGTTAACTCTTTTCCGACAAACCATCCATGGTAAGCATTCCATAATCTAATTTGAATCAAATAAAAGCAGAGTTTTAATATTCTTTTTTTCTTCCCATAAAGTTGTATTATAATTCAGTTTTGCTTAGTTAGCATATTAAGATATTCAAGAATGTGAATTAGGTTTCTAATTTATTTCTGCATTTTGTAAAATTGTTTTTTTAAATATATTCTTCTTTGTGATTTGGTTTGTCATTGGATTTTGTCTTTGATTATAAAACATGCTGTATTAGTTTTATTGAGCAAGGGTCATTGTCTCAATAAGATCCATCATTAAGAGGAGTTTTAAACCTTAAAACTTGTTAAACTCTCATACGGACTCTTCAAAAGACTGTTCCTAGGCGTTACCCTTCTTTACCTACCATTACTGTGTTCTGTATGTAAAGATTTCTATTGTGTATCGTGCAGTCTACGAATGACTATATATTTTATTGTATAGCCAATGCTATATTTTTCTCCTTCCAGTTGTTATTTCATCGTTGCTGTAAACTCCTCTGTATGGATATTTTCCAAAGCATGAATATGAACACTGATTCATGCATAAGATGTTAACATATTACAAAAGTAAAAGACAACTTTGGAAGTTCTCAGGTGTTTTAATTGCCAAAATGTCGGCGTCTAATACGGTATTTGCATGTAAAATTATGTTTCTAAACATGGCAATATTCAAAGTTGGTACTGGATATTATACAAAGAAACCTTTTTTTTTTATTGATAGATTTGGTTTTAATTCTAGGAAAGTACATAATGCATTTATACTCTGCCATTGACATCACACGCTCTCGGTTTCAGACTGGTTAAGGAAAAACGCATACACAGAATGGGTCTGTTATTCTCAACTGATTATCGAAACATGAAGCAGAGTTTCGATGATCGGGGTTTTTGTACTTGATATTATAGCTTTGAATATTTGAAATGATATAGCCAGGATGAAAATGCAAAAAGCTTGAAAGAAACCCTTTAAGACAGGCCAACGTGCAGACATTAATCTTGTAGTGGCAATTTTGTTCGACCTCGAAGCTTGAAAAAGTATTAAATGGTACAGTGCATCTTCTTGATCATCTAAATACACTGAAACTACTCTAAACCGGCTGTCTGTAATCCGGATTCTACTGAAGACTGGTCAAGAAACAAAAACAAAATTGTCCCAAAAGGATATTCGAATATAAATCAATCCTTGCTATACTAGCCACTTATGTACATTGACAGCATTTTCAGTCCTAATGTAGAGAAGTGTTACTGTACTATTAACTTCTACTGCTTGAATAAACACTTTGAGTTACCTCACGTCCCATTAATACGTTCTGCGTCTAATCATCCATTGAAAGTATACAAATTTTATACCTTAACATCAAACGACTATAGCTACAGAAGATCAGTGGTCTTGATTAAAGTTTGGTGCAAACGTGACTTTGTATTCAATATTTGGTTAACTTTATATTTGCAATAAACATAAGATAGCTGCAGTACAATATGTACCAAGCGCACCTGCACACACACACACACACACACACACACACACACACACTTTACATTATTTGCATTAACACAAGATATGTGTGGTTTTATCAAATTGTTTTTTAAAATTAAAAGTAAAAATAATATATATTGAATATACGGGTGATATTAGTTAAAAATTTACAGTCACAAAATCTGTGGAAGTAATACTGGGGGCTATTGCTAAGTCTGTATGTCCATTTCTCTAGTCCGTAATCCGTCTGTCTGTCCGTAAACATTTCCGTTTCTGGAGCATAATTCTCAAACTGTTCAAGGAGTTTCAACCAGACTTGGTACATACCACGTCAATCAAGTTGCGTAGAGGTCACTTTAGATATCTAGATTTTCCGCATTAAAATTGATGTTGCCATGGAAACAAAGTATAGCGTAAATAGTATATGCGAAAAGGGTCTTCACATTAGGGTACTACCATATGTAGTATCCAAATTGAGACGGTTGGACCATAGGGTATTTTCAGTACAAATTTTGCATAAGTAGGGGACCTGGGGATATGTCATCTCTAGATGATTCTTGTCGAAATTAAGAGGTAGACACGCACATGCTATTAAGTCATTATTTACCGAATTTAGTGCTTACATTTGATGAGAATACATTTAAGCGTATAGAGCTAAAAATGTGTTAAAAAGTAAATATAAAACATTGATTATTTTGCTACATACATATCACATAAAACCAAACTTATAAGGTCTAAACTATCATGGGAAGATTATAAAAAGAAAGTTGATTGTTGAACAGTCTATAAAACTATAGCCATTCATCTAATATATCTATGTATTTTCACAATAAAATCTACTCTGTTAATGATTCACAGCTGGTGTCAAGCGTGTAAAGAATGGAAGAGAAACATATTGAAACATGTTCGGCCGAGGAGGAGGAGGGAGATTTATTGGGATAAAATGCATTCATGTGAATGGCCACATAACTACAGAGAGCTTGGTAAAATCTTCACACATAAATATGGTGAGAAAGGGAAACTGAACGATGTGCCAACCTACCTCGCAATACTCGAGAGCTGTAATGATTTCAGACTGTCCGACTCTGTTTTAGTTCAGATGCAGAAAATCAGAGAAGCTAGAAATACCTACATAGGGCACAACGCATCTCTGGAATTATCCGACAGTGAAAAAGCAAGAATATTTGCCATACTGAAACAATTTGTATCTGAAACTGAGTTTGTTCAGGCAATCAATGCATTGTCATTAATACAAACTTTTCATAACTTAGAGAAAGGGAAAATATTTCAGAGCAATAAAGAAGTTGCCAATCGCATACAAAACATTGGAGAACGAATACAACTGGCAAAATCACAGAAAGATACAAACAGTCGTCTTCAGCTTATATTAAAAGATGTGGTAGTACTTGAAAATGACGTAACGGAAGCAACAATAATTCCTTACAGAAGGAATGTCGCCACCATTAGTTCCAATAGGAAATTTCGATGGACCAGTATTTGGATCTTTACTATCGTGATCCATTTCTCTGCCTTTCTGTTTCGTTGGACGGGGAAGGACGCAATGACAGGCAAGTAATATGTATCTATAAGTGTCATGTTAATTCTATCTGTCTATCTATTGTTACATTCGCTCCTGCTATTTTGTACATTTCTCCGTGTGCCTTGAGAGCTGCTGATGGTTTTGTTGATGAAGGATGAATGTAAGTAAAAATAATGTGTCTAATTATTTCACTTATTTCCACTTTAAAGATATACTAAATTATTTCACCGAGTGTATTTTATGCATAACATTTTCGTTATTTGTCAACGAGAGCAAGAATATGACTTATTTCCAAAGATCTCTCGTATTTTCACAATACACATCACTAGTTAAAATGTTTAGTTAAAGTATTGCACTGCCCAAGAAATATCATTTGACATAAAAAAACAAGAGAAAGTGACTTTTTTTTACCTTCAAACATTATATATATATATATATATATATATATATATATATATATATATATATATATATATATATATATTGAATTATTGCAGGTTGTTTATCAGAAGATTTCTTTCATCCTCTACGACCAGAACTATACGTGTCTCATTATATAACTGAACACCAGGAGCTTGTTGGAAGACAATGGCTGTTACAGAACATCTCTGAAACAATTTTAAAAGAAGATTTCTACCATACTGGTGTATTGCTCGTTGCAGATATGGGGTTTGGAAAGTCTGCTTTGGTTTCCCATATTGTGTGTGCTGATTCTGATCAGTTTGGAGCTGAACTCAGAGCTAAGATTCTTGCATATCACATCTGCAGATTTGATGCCTTCATTACAAAAAGGGCAGATCTGTTTATTCGAAGGCTTGCCGGAATGATTGCAAATTCAATACCCCAGTTTGGCTCGGTACTCGAAACTGAGTATGGAGTTCTCAGCTACTTGAACTCAACAAAGTGTAATTATGATCCGGTTGGATGTATGGATCAGAGTATAGTTTTCCCATTATCAAAAATAGAGTCAAGTATTGATAAAAAACAGAGAATGATTATAATGGTTGATGGCTTAGATGAGTGTGAAAACACAGAAAATAATATAAATGAAATACTTGGTGTTTTAGAGCGAACGGCGTACAGATTTCCAGCTTGGATTAAGTTTATTTGTACAACCAGAAACATTCCAAGTATTATCAGCAAAATGGGAGATTTCCATGTCATTCAGGTTAGTGCAAACGATACCAGAAATGGAAAAGATATTTATGATTTCCTAGACAGGTACTTGGACAATGATGAGACAACTGTCGGGAAATTAATAAAAGCATGGATATTCAATGAAAAGAAGGAAGTAATTAATAAACTAGTTGACATGAGCTCTGGAAACTTTTTGTATGTACACCATGCTCTTAGATATTTGAAATCGAAGGACATTTTGAGCATGCAAAATATACCTGATTCGTTGGACAAGATATATCAACTTAATTTTGAGCGTATCTATGGTAAAAGAGAGAATCGTTTTCAATGCGCAAAGAAAGTCTTGGAAGTTCTAAGTGCATCAAAAACACCAATGAAAAGGAAACATATTTTCAAAATAATAAACTTTGAATACAAAAATCTTAGCAGAGATATGTATGATGAAGAAATGAATTTCCTGGCGCATTTTGTAACAAATACGGCTGATAAATGTGTGTTTTTCACACACATTTCCATATATTATTGGCTAACAGATATAAAGAGAAAGGGAACGTCATATTTTATCGACAAAAAGAAAGGGCATTATTTCATCGGAAGGTACTTGTTCAGTATTGTAAAGGAAGGAAACAATAGCAATATTGCTCATATTATAGACCTTGCAGTTCATGTGTCTGAATCAAAAAGAAAAGATTTGGTCATAGACTTCAAATCTCTTCCACCTAAACTATTTAATAGCACGTCCAGTTCTACTTCATTGCTTCATGAATTGTCTGGCAGAGTAAATTCCTACCTTGCCACTGAACTGTGTCTTCACTTTATTAAGGAAGTTGATAGCCGAAACGAGGATGACATAACTCCAGCTTTTATCGCGGCTGGAAAGGGGAACGTAGATACTCTTAAAGCCTTACTGGATGCAAGAGCTGATATATCATTTCGCAGACAATTACCCAAGCTTTCTGGCTCATTAGAAGATGCCGTGTTGATTACGAAGACCCGAACATTTTGGGGATACGGTTTACTAGACATTGCAGTGCAGCATGGCCATGTAAATACAACACTTCTTCTGCTCACTAGAAACAGAAGTTTGGCAGATGTTATGAACGATATGAATGTAAGACCGCATCATCTTGCTTGTGAGTTTGGGCATATAGAAGTGCTCGATGCGTTTTTGACATTTGGCTCCCAATTTGCCGATCAGCGTTGCCTGTACAACGCGGCATCCAACGGACATAAATATATTGTACTGAAACTTCTTAATTTAGACGTAAAAGATAGCTGCGTTCCCTGCAATGGTAGCATGTACTGGGTGAGTGGAAATGAGAACAGACTGCAGGCCGAAAATTCTACAGTTGATATTCCGAAAGATATGTCTGGTATAATAAATTTAGAACCCAAAAGGAAGCCATTTGATGACTGGTGGACAATATCATGCGAAACAGCACTTCATGCAGCATCAAGATTGGGCTTCACTGAAATCGTGCAAATGCTTACATTAAAGGGACAAAATGCAATGTCATGTCGAGATAGAGCCGGGAGGACCCCCTTTCTTACAGCCATAATATACAACAGAACAGAAACTACAAGCCTTCTATATCCTCTGGCAAACGTATCGGATAAATGTCTGGAAAGAGACCTAACAGATGATGAAATCGCGCAATTAAGTAAACTGGAAATTCAGAAGCTTTCGGAAGGAAAATGTCCGAATGGTTTATCTGTGGTGCATCTCATATCAAGATATGGGTTGTATAATCTAGCACGTAGTTCTCTTTTCCATGCTTTGGATTGGGAAGAAAAGGATAATGAAGGGAACAGGCCAATTCATCATGCTGCATGTCACTCTGGTGTAGAAATGATTATCACCCTATCTAACTTTTTACACGTGGATTTGTTTTCTCGCACTCCTAATGAATCAACCGCGTTTCATCTCGCCGCTCTGTGTCGTCAGTTTAATTTAACTGGGCTGCATGACAGAAATGGTGGACGTCTGCCTCAGCTGTATGACATTATGAACCGTAGCATTTTACAATATATGTACATTTCCCCGTTGCCTAGTGCTTCATATGATGATATTAAGCTGGATGCAAACAGAGTATGGATGATAGAGAACTTCTTTTCTCTGGAAGATATTACACATATGGATTCCAACAGTGCTAACATTCTTCATTCAATAATTGGTAATGGATACTTTAGGTCAATGATTAACGTGTACTTAAAATATCAAGATGAATTTCTTCGCTTAATCAGGAGAAATAACATTTTTAACAGGACTCCATTAGATGAAGCATTTTATAACCTGCCTAATGACAATTTTGTAATAAAAAAGCCACATTACAGTTTGAAAGATGAAGAGCTATTGAAAACGTTTAGCAACATTAGCGAAGTGAAGTATTTGACCTTTTTATCACCAATTGAACTATCGATTTTATATTTTGTAAGAATCGTGAGTAAACATACTGAACACCATCAGTTCTTCAGAAAGTATGTGCACGATGCGATAAAAAAATCTAATGTTTTTGTAACACGTATGTTCTTATTGTATATGAAAGCACATGATGTTCTGGATTATAGAGGTTACTCCCCTTTTCATACCTTCATGTCAGTTGGGAACAATCCATTCATGGCACAAATATTCTTTGCTAACACTTCGCAAATTATTAAGTGCGGATTACCGCTTGAAAAATCACCTCTTCATCAAATTTCACTGAATATAAATAATTCATTCTGGTTCGTTGATTCAGCGAAAATGGGGGAGTTATTAAAGGGCTTGAAACCAGCTTATTTGGAACAATGTTTTGATACTGAAGGATATAATATACTCCACAGGGCCGTTGAAGGTGGAAATTATAAGCTTGTTGAGTACTTCATTGATCGAGGATTTAAATTCACCGAAAAGGACAGACTAATTTCAAATTACATCATGCTCGGTGCTATGGCTAAATTTTCCTTCTATAAACCCAGCTTACAGCCTAACGAGTTCGAAATGTTTTATGAATCTAAACTTTGGTATACTGAACCGGGAAATATGAATTATGACTTGACATTGCTTCTGATTCTTAAAAGGTTGAATGGGCATGGTTATTTGAAATACAATCAAATTTGTAATACATCTGCTGCCACACTGTCATTAGTTCATCTGGCTGCTGCTAATGGACTCCAGAAAAGTTTGGAATACATCAATAACAACTGGGGTAAGCAAGCATTGTTGTGCAGAAATATTGATTTAATATCTCCTTTGTACTTATCACACGTTTTTCATCAGCATGAAACTATACAATATTTCGAAACGCAAAAGATTTCATTACATTTTCCCAAACTTAAAACTGAAATATCTCTGGCACTAATTTTATCTCATGATGCAGGTTATCTAAAGCATGATAACATACATTGTCTTAGGGAAATTCTGCAATTCTATAGGCGAACAAATAGTTTTCTGTATAATGTTTTTGCAATTTTCAGAGCATTTAGATATCTGAAAGGGTTGCCTTGTTCCAGTTTGTTACCAGAAAGTCTTTTTTGCCTGAATACCCTTAAAGAAGCCTTTCCAGGATTATTCATGAAGTTCTTTAATGCATTCAGTACATTGCGGAAGCGAATTAGAGATACAAATGATTCCATGTATGTAAGAAAGTTGCAAGACCGATTTAAATTAGTTTATAATACATTTAAGAAATTTATTGTTCTGTTCCCTAAGGAATTTTTTGTTTCTATTTCTGCGCATGAACTATATTATTTAGATTCAAAATTCATGTCGGAACGGCTTTACAATCGTCTTTATAACATTACGGTAATGTTGAAGGTGCCTGGCTTTGTATCTTCTCATTTTGACACTTTCTCATCAATACTTGATCAAAAGTCACATTTTACCTACCTGAAAATTTTGACACGAGTCGGGCGTTATCATGAAATGGAAAGTAGTGAAAACTTATTAGCATTAAACATCACCACAAAGCAAAAGCAAGACAAAAGAAAATTAATATTTACAATTCCAAAATTTACAACTGAGGAGTTTCCACCCCTGAAAGCCTTTTCAAATTCTTCTGATGTACAGTAAAGCAAATAGAAGCAATATTTATAAAGCATTCTGTTTGTTATTTCTCAAACGTGGGTATTATATATATATATATATATATATATATATATTAACTGTGTCTTTAAATAATTTTGAAATTAAACAGTCTTGAACCGTAGGCATCTATCAGAAATATCTTTTCTGTGATGAAATTCATTTCCGATAATGGCAGAGGAACATGTACATCAAAGTACTAAATATTGATAATGACATTATACTTTTTTTCCCCTATAATCATACAATTATCAATATTTACTACTTTGGTGAATATGTTCTTGAATATAATTTGATGTTCAGTTCCAATTTTTCAATTAATAAGAGTAAGCTAAGCATATAAAACTCAAGACAACGCTTGTTGGTATAAAGTAAAATTTGGTGCATGCACCACATTTAAATACACTGTACCATCAATAGAGATATTTCCCAGTTGCTACACGTTTGCGAATTTTCAATTTCAGGACAAACCAAATATTTAATTTTCTCAACATTAACAATTGTTGTTTAAATATTCTAAAATTAAAACTATACATAATGTAAAATTTCTTATTCCGGATTTTTTGTGTGGGGGGCATCATTGTGCAGTTTTATTGGGGGCAGGGGGATCAATGTGCAAGTGGTGAGTTTCGCAAATAAAATTCAATCAGAGTATTTTAAATATGATTCATTAAATTTGCAAATTGTTATTTATATGGAAAGCTTTTATTAAGAGCACCTCTGAAAATATATCACTTTTATTAAAACTTTAATACCTCTTCAAAAGAAACAACTCAAAAGTCCCTATAAAACAAAAGATTGCAGTGTTCTAGGTAGCTTCTAACTACGTGCATGATCAAAGTTTGACGAATTGAGTTTTCATCGAATTAATATAATTCAGAGTCTGTAGTTTTCAAAAGTATATACATTGTCTATGTTTCATAGTTTATGCAAAGAGTATTCATGTTGCTTTGATACATATATACGCAAGAAAGCCTGCGCGAAAAGAAAGAACAAATTCGTATCATGATATAACTTATTTTGCGCAAACTAGATAAATAGATCTCCTTCATTTTTTATTTTCAGAATCAACAATTAATTTTATACGTAAATAATGAAGAGCTGGCTGTTTCAATAGACTGAAAGCCAAACAATATATGTTCAATTCAATAATAACCAGATTAAAGGAACAACAGTTTCACAAGGTAAAATTAATAAATGGTGTATAATAAAACGCGAGGGGATCCTACATTTGCTTACTGGATAATTTGCTAAGCTTGACTGTATGGAAAGATATACACTTTATATGGTAATTTTATCTTTGCCATTATGATTTCTAGAAATCTGACTGAGAAGACTGCAGAGTTTCCTTCGTTTTAACCTATATGAAATCACTGTTTTCTCTCTCATTTAGCACTCACTATCTACTACTGTTTACTATTTGATTGCTATTTTCAGTTCCGATAATTCGCTGGCAAATATTGAAGAAAATTTTTTTTAGAAAAATGTTTCCATTAAAAAAGTAATAAACACAGGTGAAATAAATTAATTAATAAAATCATATCGCCCCTCTAGATGCAACTGCGATACACCAGCTACTGTGTGTAAGATTGTAGCTATTACTAAATTTCTGAAGTGTTCGAACCTAAATTGAAAGCTAAGCAAGTTTTCATTTTCAAGTCAACTATGCATATCCAGATCGCTAGATATCAGAGAGAGAGAAAGAGAAGGGGGGGGGGTCTTAGCGATCCAATTTTCTCACATGATGTGATATGATCTATGATCCGTTATTTTGCAAAGTGAAATGCTATTGAGCGGAGGCTTTGTCAAACACAGATCTGCGTCGCTTCGAGAGTATATGCTCTCTCTCTCTCTCTCTCTCTCTCTCTCTCTCTCTCTCTCTCTCTCTCTCTCTCTCTCATAAAAGATTCTCAAAGTCTTTCGTCATTTGATTTTTCATTATAAATGTGTGTCTTTCACGAGTGTGTCACACATCATCTCTCGGTCTACATCTTGAAATAGTGGGATATGGTTATCTTTTCTGTACATGCGTCAATTACGTAAATCGCGATTTATTTATTTATTTATTTATTTATTACACAGGACTGAGTGATTGATTGATAGATATTATCATTCTAATTGCAGGCCCTATTTTGTCTCCTGGAAAGTCAATTTCAGTTATTTACTTTTTTACCATACTTAAGACAAATACGATTGTCCCTATTAGTAATAATAATTATAACAAAAATTAAATAAAAATTTACTATTTTAGTCTTTTTTTTCTCCACCTGGAATCCCTACACTAGTGCCAAATGGACTATCTCTCCTTGAGCCATTAACCATGTAAGCAGCGCTTGTCAATATTGGCGATTCTAATAGCGGCAAATGAAGATGACGTAGTTGAAATATTGATCTTTTTACTTTTTTTCAATTTTGATATTATAATAAAAGTTATTTTGAGGTTTTCACTCACAATTAACATACTATTGTCTCCATAAGTAAAGATTTTGAGAGATAAATTCGCCCGTGATGCTTATTGCTGTGCAGGTAGTGTGAAGTGGTACATGCATTGTTGAACTATGCCTAGAGCTGAATTAAATGCACATTAAAGTTAGAGACTTCAGAGATACAAGACAGTATAAAAAGAAATTTAAGGCTAGTATCTAAATAAATTTTGTCACGAGAATACCGTAGACTGATTGTGTACACATGCTACAGAGTCATTCATAATTTCTTCACTATTCCCCCATCCCCGCATCTGCCTCCCCCCCCCTCAAAAAAAAAAATAAATAAATAAAATAAAAATAAAAATAAATAAAAGTAGCATCGTTTTCTTTGCTTATTTTATCACTGCGAAAACTAACGATTACCTCTCCATTTCCTTGAAATGCAAGATTTGATGTCTTCGTTCTTTAAGTCATTACTGTAATTCAGAGATTACACGTCATAAGGAACATTGTGTCGTGGGCACAAACATATATATCATATACCTAAGAAGTTACGAAAGGGCGTGCTGTAAGGTAGTTATTTTGTGACTTTTTATTTCTGGTTATATATACTGAATCCTATCATAGCAGACACTCAAAAAAACAGTATACACTCTAAAAACATAGACATTTAGTTTAATGTCCAAATATTTTTCAATATAATTCCCGGAGAAATAACACCACCTGCAAATTATAAAATGTGGGCAACACTTTGCTCCCAAATATCAAAATGTATTCTAATCTGACCTATACACTACGGACAAAGTAGATACGTCCTCATTTAGTTCCAAGCATAAAATCCTAAATCAAAGCTCATATCAGGCGCAAAAGACAACACGTGTAAGAGTCAGTTACCTTTATTGAAGTTAACCTATTCCTTCTGGGAAGTAAAGTCCGTCTATCATACACCTGCCTCGTTTATGACGTCATCATTCCTTATCTATACTAGTTAAGCCGAAGTGTGTGTTCACTTGCAGAAAAGGAGGAAACTCAGTTTATTGTAAAAACGAATTTATTGTTATTTAGCTAACATCTCAAATTCATGTTCACTAATGTTGACATTAGGGAAGATAGAGAGTTGGGAGTTATATTTTTTTTTTACTTAGAAAGGACAAACTCTGGTGCATCATGTTATCACCATCTGGCTTAGTGTTTATACAAAAAAAAGTAAAGAAAGCCAAGGAGGATCATATAGGATAAAAAGAGGTAGACAACTAGATCATTCAGATGTATCATCTTCTTGAGTCTTTAGCGGAGCTTTCTTTGAATCTGTTCAAGGATAAGTTTGTTATAATTTTATGGGAAAAGTTATGGGCACTAAGAATGAAGGATATTATGGATTATGGACAAGGCCCATGAATCTTGTCAATCTTCATGTGTGTGTGTATATATATATATATATATATATATATATATATATATATATATATATATATATATATATATATATATATATATATATACATATATATATATATATATATATATATATATATATATATATATATATATATATATGGGGGTAGGTAGGTAGGTAGGTATGTACGTTATATGCATGGATTGATTGACTACTTGATGGGCGAATCATGCAGTCTTAGAGGAAAGGTTATATTTTTCTACCAGTCATTCATCCATATATGCATCCAACAATCCATACATATTGTCCATCAAGCTGCATATAAGGAATAAGGGAAGGAAGAATGGTTTGTTTACTTTAGTAAAATGTGCTGAACAAGTGTTAAGGTAAAAGTTTCTCTCTCTCTCCGATTTGTAGCATCTTTTGTACAGACTAATGTATAATCATTTTGTATAATTTTTGTTTTTCTGACTTTACTAGTTTCAATCGTTTTAATATGTATGAATGGTTTACTATCCAAAAACAGAAGCTGTGCATTTTTCATATTCTTAAGTGCAGTTGTCATTGTTTAGTGACGCGATCTGTCATTTGTACCATATTTGTCTTTCCATTTTAGTTAGCGGGCAGGTCACATACAATATTTTTTGTGTTTGTTTATTAACCTACTATATATATTCCTTTAAAAATGATTTATTGTGCTTAATTTTTGTTTACACTGTAAATTATTCTTTGTCTATACATACTTGTATATAAAGGTGTTTTGACTACTTGTTGATAATATTGTGTACTACAAAAGGTCTTGTACCGATATTTGATGCCAAGTAATATGTTCATAGTGTATTGATTATTGTAAAATTACTTGTACCGAGTCGTGATCAATTTTGTCAGATGAATTCAAACAATGTTTTAGAAGAAAGGATTAATTTAATTATAGCCAAAGACAAGACGCAGTGTTTGAAATTAGAGGCACACACATTTTGAAAAATGCAGGGCAATGATAATTATTGTCAAGTTTGAATTGACGAGTAAATAAATATACAAAAAAAAAAAAAAAACACACGATAGGCGGCTTAGGTAAATGCTGCATAAACCATTTGGCTGTCATACATTGTACCAGTTGCCTAGCCATATTATTGATTCACAAGAAGGTAAAGTCCGTGAAGCTGTGTGAAATACAGAATAACACGCTCATTCAAGATATGAAATTCATAACATTTGATTCAATAATTTAGACAGAAGTTGTACAGCAGACGTTTTAAACTTTGAACGATATATCATCTCATAATCAGACCCTACCTCGCTATCATATTTATGTACAAAAAACTGACCATAAAAATAGCTAAATCTACAGAACTGATCAAAACTGTTTACTTACTAAAGGAACACACGCCAAGATCGCCACATCTTCCAGTCCAATGTGCTCACTTTTTTTCTGTTCTTCATAATCGTTGAAACAGAAGAGCTCTTCTTGAAATTTTAGCTACAGATACAATAGGTGCACCACTATTAAATATATATCATGTAAAGGATTGCCATTTCGAAACTTATGACGTGAATATTGACTTCTCTGTCCAAATAAAAAATCTCTTTCTCACGGAAAGTTACTGCGCTATCACCGTATTAAGATCTGTAACATTGTAAGCGCCAGCTGGTATTGTAACAGAGGACCAAACTCCAGTTGAGTAAGTAAAATTATCATTAACACCTGTTTTAACATTAAAAATTAATGACCACATTGTAGCTGATATTAGCCCAATTTCATACTGAGTACCAGGATCAAGTTGTATTGGCTGTGTGTAAATTACAGAAAAATTTGCGCGATCACCTGATGTCTACTTGGAATCAAAAAGTAGCTTCGCTATTTGCATCATACTTACTATTTTGATAAAATTAAATCATTGTGAAGAATTGTATAAGCATCTGATGTCAAGCTGCCATTTGTTCTGAGATGATCCAAAATCTCAACGATTTCATTGTCAATTTCCAGCCTCTTTTGATGAAATTAATAACATCAGACGATCAACAGGATCCTCTTGTAATCTGTAATATTTTACCGCGCCACCCATTTTAAGCCCATAACCACGAAGTCTTATCATTTTAAGAAGATCATTAAATGTAACAGATCGGTAAAATTCAAAACGTTTATTATAGATCTCACTCGCTGATTTTCCAATAAACATTGACTCCTTAGTTTTACCGCTACGAATATTTTTTATACTATTTAGATAACCAATCAGTATTTTTTCAAACATAGTTGCGACAATAAATGATTCCATTTTTGTTTGAATTTCAATAGGCGTTCTTTTCTTAAAAACTCCATTAGCAGCTTTTTCAGAATCATTTTTAAATTTACCGTGCAATCCAACTAGTGATTCCTTGTCTATTTCATTGAGGTTTACTTTTAATAAATCATAATCATTATCTGTGATTGTAATCATAACTCTTAAAGTAGTCATCCCACTATTCCTATCAACTTTATCTAAAGCTTTAAGAGCAATACCTCTGTAACAGGTATCTCTTTCTTCAGAGGGTTCTCCAAGAATAGCAGTACCAACATCAGCATCCTCTTCTTCTTCAAAAAGTCTACCAATCTGTGTTTCAGGCATTGCGATTGTATCTAGTTTATTCATAACCTTTTGAATATCAGCTTCTTGCTTTTTTGCAGTCGCTTCTAATTTACAAATAACAGCATTTTGTTACTCATAAATTTCCCTCTGTTTTTTGTCAATAAAACCTTTTAATCCTTTTTCCTTTATTTCATCAAGTTCTTTTTGTGTTAATGGTTCCCTATCAGGTACTTTACCAAGAACAGCTTCTGTTACTGGTTTAAAGAATTTAGCTGTTTCCTCTTCTGTTTTTTGTTTACGAACAGGAGCTTGTTCCAACGTTTCTTTGATAATTGTTCGTTACTCGATTAGTTTTTTTTAGCACATTGGTTCTATCCATTAATTTCTTTAGTTTTTCTCTCCTGTCCATTATTTTATTCAATCACATAAAAATGTATCGAGACCACATCGAAACATTTTTGATTTGTCAGGACAAAATCTATCAAATAACAAAAAATCGTGTTTGCCCTGAGTTGCATCGTGATAGTACTTGGAAAATGTTTCTTTTGACACTTCTCTGCACTGTTCTCGTGCAATGTTTTGCATATTAATGTTGTCGAGACCAGCAAATAAAATAAAACAACCGGTGTTTCTTCTGATAAATCTGTCAACGTTATAAAATCCCTGAGCAAGATAAATTGTGTTACAGCGCTTGTTTCATGACAGAAAAATATGATTTTATTTTTTGCATTTCACTGTGTTCCAGCGGGATGTCATAAAAAAAAAACTATTTTATTTTCATTGGAATCTAATTCCGCGACAGGCGTTACTTGATCTGGCTCTTGTATAACAAAAAAGTTGTCATTGGCTCGTAGCTCATTTTTCATAGCGTCGTTGTACTGCTGCAACAGATCATATTTATCCTGTTGTGGGTTTATCGTGTAAATATAGATCTTGTCGTAATTAAATCCATCATTAAGCAACAGATTCATCAAAGGATTGGTTTTACCGGAACCAGTACGCACAACAATCAGGTAATGGCAATTTGGAAAATTAAAATTATGCTGCTGTTTTATTACGTTTTCAGTTTCAAAATTTATGATGGTCATTATGTATAATTTTTATACAAAATATATCAATAATGAGTTCATTTACAAAATTTGGGACATTAATAGGAAATGGTGGTGGTAATGGATCTCTTGTTAGTGATGTTTATGTACAACGTTCCGGTGACATAATGTCAGGTGATCTCAATATGGCTGGAGAAAGAAATTTGGAAACGGCATATCCGCTACCAAGTGGCAATATTTCACAGGCGGCTAGCTTAAATCAGCTAAACACGTTAAATGCTTTGAAAGTAAGTAAAACCAGTGACACAATGTCTGGTGTTTTAACATTTTTCAAGGGTGGTAAGGTTACAGGGCTTCCAACAGGTTTTCCTCCTGAAGAGAGAGACGCGATGAGTTATAGTCAAGCTGTAACATCGTTAATTCCTTATGCTCCTCATGGAGGTTTCACAATGAGAGGCTCAATAAACATAAAACAATAATGTTATTCACAATTTGAGCCAAAATGAACCCGGAGGGGTCATTTATGCGGTAAGCGTCGGATATTTGTTTAGTTACGCTCTAAGCAAAACCGGTTACGCAATGTCTGGGACACTTAATATGAGCAACAATAAAATAACAAATGTCCTATTACCAAGAGATCCTGTTGATATCATTCCATATTATTGTTTACAAAACGCAACCTCCACTTCTGTTAAGAAAACTGGTGACACAATGTCAGGTACCCTCAACATGAACAACAACATAATAACAGGGTTTACCAATACCAAGCGCTGCCAGTGATGCTTTACCGTATATGAGTTTAACAAACGCGATGAATGATCTTGTTAGCAGAACAGGTGGTACTATGATTGGAGATTTAAATATGGGGTCTAATGAAGTAAAATCAAGTGCTGTACCAATAGCAGGTGAGGATTTGGCAAACAAAACCTATTTTGATTCTGTTTCTGCTGGTGGTGTAAAAAGGATAAAAAATAATTCTGGTTTTATCCCACCGCTATTAAGTGATTCACCAAATAGAACAGGGTTTTCTATTACAGCGTCATCATTTTATCCCGGATATAATCCGTTTAATGCTTTTGCCGGTCATTTGGTTACGTCAGCAAATACAAACGAGTAAGCCACTAATTCACAAATCAGCAACTTTTGGATAAAAATAGAATGTCCTTCTGCTGTATCAATATGGAAATTTTCGTTACATGGACGTGGCAGTGGCGCTGAGAGAATGTATAACTGGAGATTGGAAGGATCACTAAATAACACTAACTTTACTACTCTTTACACAACAACAAATACTCCCATTGGAATACCGGCACAAGAATTTGTATTACCAACACCTATAAGCACAACAAAGTACTAGTGGTTCATATTGTACTGTGTAAACGCTGAAGGCACAAATTCTGGATTAAGTGTAAACGCTGAAGGCACAAATTCTGGATTAAGTGGATTTAAGATTTTTTACACTTGATGATCAGTTGTAGAGTTTGTGTAACCAAAATAAATAAATGGATGAGTTTATTGAGACTTGTAATTTTTTTTTACAACGTTGTTTTTAACTTAGATGCCGCCAATGTGTTTATCCCAGCAGATGCCAGGCAATCACAAAGAGATGCAGCTGCAAAAATGATTGATCTAAAAACATCATTGTTAAAACATGACAAAGATAAATCAGATGAACTTTTTAAAAAAAAAAAAAAAATACGAAATAATGGTTAATTTTTCCAAAAAAAAAGGAACATCACGATTAGAAGATGAAATAGACAATTTTTTTACACAATATCATTACAGAACTTGATCCTGAAATAGTTCAAAATATAATTCAATGTAAAGCTATAAAAAAGAAAAAAACAGATGGACCTCATCATAGAAACGAGCACGAATCAATGGACCGATATAACGAAGAAAAAAGTATCTTTTAAGCAAAGAAACGATTATCAGACGATGTTTTGCTTAACGAAGGCTTCACAGAGAGATGGAAATATTTTTTAGCGATTTTGATGTTATAAGAGATATTCATCGTTTACTTGGTGACGGTGATGTTTTGGCAACATCTTATTATATTATAAATAGTTACATCATGAATAAAATAAAATATTATATTATTATATACTCATTTGTTTCTCCATTAACTTTGCATTGTCAGAATCGTGCAGTATTTCTCCATACTGCACGGCTTCATACTGCACGCACGCGTGTCTAAAAAAGTATCGCGTGTTAGGAACTACTTTTTATTGTAAACAAACAATGTACGCAAATGTAGCGGACACAGGAGCTTTTGCTTTATTAGATTTGTCTGTGGATGAACTAAGCAAGCTATTTGACAGTAGAGATGATAAAGCTGACGATGTGGATGAATTCGATGAGTCACAAAAGAAAAACTTTCAACCAAGCAAGTGACTGAACGTGATATTCACAATGTCCAGCGGTGGCTTTATGACACAAACGTGAGACATGCAGTATTGAAAATATCATTCTGATAATTTAAACACTTATTTAGCCTATGGTTCAGACTATGAACCGTGTTCTCTAGAGTCTATAAAAAAAATTAGCATAAAAAGGCACCTTAAGACCAAATGATATTCCGTTTCTCTTCGAGACAGCCCATTTTACAAGTCCAAGCACTAAATTCGAAAAAATACAACTAAAGAAGGCGGGTTTTGGTATAAAAGCAAGTGCCTCGGAGCCAATAAGCCACGATAACGAACAAGCATTATTTTCCGCTGACAAAATGGGCTCTCACACCCCAGCCGCTTTGCAATTTTGCCTGTTTTAATTTTTTGAGAAAATGTTTGGATTTATAGTAAAAGTCATATAGGTCATGTAGCTGGGGTCCATCCAACAAAGATCATGCAAGTGACAGTACATATAAATATGTCATCTATAGCTGGTAATAAGAATGACAATAAATGTACTTACTTTTCTGCATCTTGAATTTCTTCAAAATCTATTTTCTGATCCACGGCGCGAAATTGCACTGCAATCTAGACTACATTTCCAACAGAAATCACATTACAAAGGAGAATTTACTGCACTCCAAAACTAAATGAATTTGATACTCCTTAACAAAAATATTTAATCCTGCATCTTCTTGAGAATTTCAATTAAAAGAATTTCATATTTTGTCGACCTTATGATTCCAAACTATCAATGGCAGAACAGTAACACATGTGTAGCTTGCTGTTGAGGCCAGTCCCTCTAGCTACATGTACATCGTACGTAATCGACCCAGCTAATAACGCAAGTCCACCACAACTAAAAGAGCAGAATTAAGTTGGATCGACAGAAAAACAAAATCCCGCTATTCCAGATCAAGTTCTTCCAAGGCGCAGTCATTCACAATATGACTCAAAATTTCAATTTTAAGTAGACCAAAATGAGATTTCTTTTTGAAACGAATGACTGAGCGCGCGGTACTCTACAAAGTTCAAAGGTAACTGGGCGGTGCCATGTGCGCATGAATACTGTTACTGTGTATTTGTTTAACTACGGTTGTGTATTTACTTTGGAATGTAGCAGAAATTCAGTTAATTTGTTTCTTGTAGTGTGTTCTTTTTATTAATCAGCCTTAGGTAGATAAGCAAAATAAGTATATAAGAAAAAGGTTACTACATTTGTATATGAAAATATGAACTCGTTTTTTCTGAGCTATACTGCACTCCTGACGTCGTGCAGTATAGCTCAGAAAAACTCCTTCATATTTTCCCATACAAATGCAGTAACCTATAAATACTTACTCAGACGCTGAGTATTATGCTGCATATGAAGTAATAAAACTATTTAGCGATGAAAACAAGTATCAAGCATATTCACAGCTTGTTAAAAACATTAAAAAATTAAGCGACGTTAATACTAAAAATGACTTGGCCATACTCTGATACTGTAACACAAGAACAAAAAAAATTAACAGCAAGTTTAAAGTTAAATAATTTTTTGTTTTGGATTAATCAGCCAGATTTTACTGGTTTAAAAATGTTGTTGATAAATACTTCGATGTTACATCGAGTGTTGAAACTAATACTGCTACCAGTGAATTGTATTTTGCAATAAAAATTGGCAATGATTATTTCAGTGATTCTGACATTGACAGTTATTCAGGTAAACATCCGATGGAAAGATCCGCAGAATTTGCTGGCGCATAAGCTATTGTTCACAGACATTTGTTTGTTGAAATAGTAGGTGAGTTTGTTTTAAAACAAGCAATTGATTTTATAGAAAGATATAAAGATATTCCTGGTATTGCTAGTGTTTCAAAAGCATCACAAATAACAAAATACTTCGCCACTCATGAAAATACTGAGTGTTTCACCCACTTGATGAAATATATCCGTTATTCACTCGTTTCAAGCAAATATCCTCTATGTAATATCTCTACTTTGCTACCGTATTATAAAGCGCATCACACATACCTAACTGCGAACAGCGTAGACTCAGATCTGCCGTAGCATTATACGCTAGCAGATTAGCATCTATGCTGCTGGATCTATCTACTGATATAAATATCATGTCAAGCAAACAGCTTAGACTCTGATCTGCCCACAGGAACTTGATGTTAATGCTTACGTTTTCCTTTTCCTTTTCAGTGTGTGCCGTATTTATTGCTAAATATCATAGGTCACACAGGCAGACTGGAGGTACAGTAGCTGAAATTGAACATATTGCAACTGGGGGAGGGGAAGGGGGCAAAACAACGTTATGCAACAGAAAATGTGCGTAAAGAAAATAAACTAAATTATTATATTTTGTCCATATAAATTTCCGATTTTCTCGCCGAGATAATTAGATCATAGTGGATGACTCCAAAAGCGTGTTGCTGAGGTAGAACATGCCTAATCACAAAAAAATGAAAGGAAATGAGTAAAAAATATATGAACATTTACTGGAAAGGAATTAAAATTAACCAAAAAGTACCGAATTGTAAACTGAAAATGGATGTAATAGAACCAAAAATCAAATCAAAGTGAGACAACGCTACCAAATATTGCTGAAAATAGGAATTAAAGTGTAACCTCACAGCACCTGGATAATACTTATCGTGTGGTTAAACTATTTTAAGTCTGAACAGCTTTCACAGAGATTGTTTTCTCAATTGCAGGAGATTTTTCATTAACATATAGAGAAAAAAAACAGTGATTCTTGATAAAATTTATGAGAATGCACATACTTTTTACATTTCTGAGTATCAGAATCAGGGAATTTCCTTGATATCTCATCTTAGGATGATGCTATCATGGAATGTAGAAGTTCAATTCTAAGTTATAGTTTATCAGATTTTTGGGGTCTAAATTTTGTAATTGATTAAGGCAAATAGCGGGCATCATTTCACCAGCTAGTGATTAATGATCTTTGTGTCAATTTGTATGTTACTTGCATAGCTTTTAGTTTATATTTTGAATTAAAATAAGAAAATTGAAATGGATACACATGGAAATAAGATTATTTTACATATGAAAACTGAGAATACAAACATAACATTAATGAAATCATCTGGCCTATATAAAGACTAGCCTAAGTTTTGTATAAGCAATTACAGGCTGTTGTAAATGATTACATGATAATTACTGGGGGAGATTTTAATCTGATTGTGAATCAATTTAATGTGATGCATGTAACCATCTTAGGTTGAATAATCCAAGTAGAAGCAGTAGTAGGATTAAACAGCATGTCAACACAATACTTACTATTTAGGTATACTTGCAGAGTCAGAAATAAAATATCCACACTTTGGTTTTTAGTTTCAGAAAATTCGCTTTCAGATAATGATCCTACAGATTTTTAAAATGGATACTCAACCGATCGTTCACTTATAACTTTACTATCCAAAACTTTGAAATTATTTTGTTAATTCCAATAATTCATTACTTAAAAATATGGTATACTACTTATAATATCAAGACATGATATAAAATGATAATATAAAGATATGGTATAGACAAATAATATAATATAAAGATATGGTATATACTAATAATATAATATAAAGATATGGTATATACTGATAATATAAAGATATGATATATACTGGCAATAAAAAGATATAGTATATACTGGCAATATAAAGATATGGTATATACTAATATAAAAATATGGTATATACTGATAATATAAAGATATGGTATATACTAATAATATAAAATAAGAAATAAAAGATGTAAAGATACTATACTTGTTGAATACGTATAATCACAATGAAATCAATGATATTCCAAATGACGGAAGTTCAGTTGAAGATAAATGATCAGTTATTGTTTTAAGTTCTTTTAATGGAGACCAGAGAAAAAACAGTATTTTATTCTTCTTATAAGAAAAAAAAAAGGATATTACAGAAAAAGTCTTAATTTATGAGATAAAAACCTTATTAAATGATAGTGAAATAAATAATTACACTCTGATAGGAGAAAAACAAGATGAGAAAGAGGCAAAGTTTCAAGAAAAACTGCAAGGTCGCATGATAAGGTCCAGAGATTGATGGGTTGAACAGGATTATAAAATTACCAAATACTTTTGTAACATACACTAAAAAACAGAAATTCTATTAGCAAGTACATACGAACTATAATAACAAGAGGCCCATGCCAGCCAGATATCACTCACCTGGATTACATAACTTACCAGCTGACCAATGAAAATTAAGCAGGCTTATATAGTACTATAAGAACACAACCTAAGGAAACTCTCTCCAAAACTTTATATCATGCTGGTTTTACCTATTTTACTACATCCTCATAACAAATTATTTCTATAGAGAAAGCCATAATTAATATGCATAGCCTCTTGCTCATAATCGAAGTCATCTAAAATCTTGATGATATAAACACATTTACCAAGTCTGATAGAAACTGGATGGGAAATATAGACTTTAGATCTGGAGAAGTAACAAGCTCAGCTAATCCGATGCAAGGATTCTCATTAATATTCACTGATTATAGAACCTGTCTATGACAAAGATAATATAAGCTTATTTACCAAGGTGGAGCAAAATCCATTGGAATTCAGTCTCCAGAGAGGTAACAAGCTTAGCCAATCAGATACGAGATTATCTCATGAATGTGTAGATCTTGCTCATAATCAAAATCATCCAAGATCTTGACAATATAACACTATTTAACAAATCTGATCAGAAATATAGTTGCTGGAGTGCTGACAAGTTCAGCCAGTCAGATGCAAGGTCAAGTTAAAAATATGTTTGAATTTCACTCATTATCATCCTCAACCAAGATCTTGATGACATAGGCCTACTTACCAAGTTTTATCAAATTCATGCAAAACAATAGTCTCTAACATGGTACAACAATTCAGCGAATCAAATGCAAATTTGATTAAAATCAGGTCAGAAATATGGTCTCAAGTGGTAAGAAGCTCAGCCAACCATGTGCGTGATCACCTCATTAATATGCATAGATTTTGCTCATAATAAAACATATTATATATCTTGATAATATAGGCCTATTAGCCAACTTGGACAAAAATATGATCAGAAATAACATTCCTAAAGTGTTGACATGGTCAGCCAATCAGATGCAAATTCATATCATTAGTATCCATGGAACTTGCTCATAATTGTACTCACGCAAAAGTTTGATGATTTAATCCTACTTATTAAGTCTGATAAAAATTGGTTCTGAGAAATCTTTAGAATGGTAATAAACTCAACCCATCATATGCAAGATCACCTCATTATTATGTGTGGATTCTGCATATTATGAAAGTCATGCGAGATCTTGATCATATTGGCCTATAATTGAAGTTTTCCAAGACTTTGATGATATACGCATATATTTCAAGTTTTAACAAAATCAGATCAGAAACGCAGCCTCCAAACTGGTAACAGGCTTAGCCAATCAGATGCAAGATCACTTCATTAGTATCTGTGGATTTTGCTCGAAATCTAACTCATCCGAGACCTTGATGATATAAGTATATATTGCAAGTTTTATCAAAATCAGAGCAGAAATATGGCTTCTAGAAGGGTAACAAGCTCAGCCAATCTGATGCGGGATCACCTCATTAATATAATGTGTATCTTGCTCATTATCAAACTTATCCAACATCTAGATCATATATGCATACGTTCCAAGTTTAATCAAAATTGGATCAGAAATATGGCCTTCAGAGTGGTGTCAAGATCAGCTCATCTGTGTGGATCTCGCTCATTATTGAACTCTCCAAGATGTTAATGATATAAGCAAATGTTTCACGTTTGATCAAAATCAGATCAGAGTGGTAATAAACAATTACTGACAGATGAATGACAGACACAGGGCCCTTGACTAGGTGAGCTAAAAACTCTAAGGCAAGTTGCATTCACCCGATTCCATCTTACACTGCATTCAGCTGCAAGATAAAATGGGCAATGACTAACAAAAAATGATGGGTGCAAAGTGATTTGTTGATATGTGCATCTTCAGATGATGACAATAATACCTACCAACATTCATGGCAAACCAGCAAAAACTGTGCAACTAGTTGTGCTAATGAGATTGTGTCATTCACTGCATTAAGCCACTAGACAAAAAGAGCAATAACTCTAACAAGAGTCCCTTGAAAGGACTGATGCTGTTCTGTCTGAAAAGAATTTCCAGGAATTCAAGTTAAGACCATTTCTTCCTTGTAACTGCTGAGTGTTGAAACCATCTTTGATTTTCTTCAGCGATAACAAGATTTTCAAATTAGCTGCTCTGATGGACATATTGGATGTCAACTTGGCACCATTTTCATTTAGGACCAAGAAGGCATCCTAAGAAGTCTTCTGGTGGAACCCCATGTTGATATGACTTTCTGTTTTGGAGATGCAACAATAACAAGATTTCCAAGATGGATGCAATGGTGACCATATTCGATATCAGATTGGCACCATTTCTATTTAGTACCAACTAGACATCATAATACGTCTTTTGGTGAAAACCCCATGACAAGATTACTTTTCATTCAGGAAGATAAGCCATAACAAGATATTCAAGATGGCCACTGTGGCACCCATATTGGACATCAGATCTGCCCCATTTTTCATATGGGCCCAACTAGACATTAGAAGAAATCTTCTGGTGGAAACCCATGACAACATTACATTTCGTCTAGATGAAGTGGCAATTTCAAGATTTTCAAGATGGCCACTGTTTGGCCTCAGATTGACACCATTTTCACTTAGGACAAATTATGCCTCATAAGGAGTGTTTTAGCAAAAAGCCTATGTTGATATGATCATCCATTCAGGAGGAGGAGCAATAATAAGATTTCAAGATGGTAACTATGACGGTTATAGTAGACATCAGATCAGCACCATTTTTCTTTAGGACCAACTAGACATCAAAAGTCTTTTAGTGAAAACCCCATGCTGATACAACCATCCATTCAGAACGAGTAGCAATAACAATATTTTCAAGATAGCAACTGTGGTGGCCATATTGTATATCAGATGGGCCCCATTTTCAATTTGGACCACCTAGTGAAAACCCCATGTTGATGTGACCATCCATACAGATGGAGTAGCGATAGCAAGATATTTAAGATGGCCACTGTGGCAGTCATATTGGACATCAGAAAAGTCCCATTTAAATTTAAGACCAACTAGACATCATAAAAATAGTCTTCTGGGGAAAACCCTATGTGGATGTGACCATCCATTCACAAGTAATAGCAATAAGATTTTCAAGATCGCCACTGTGATGGCCACATTGGATGTCTGAGCGGTACCATTTTCAATTAGGACCAACTAGAACATGGGATAAATATTTGTTTAAAGTTTCATGACAATCCTCAAAGTAGTTTAGGAGGAGTAGCGATAACAAACTTATGCTAATGGACTGACGGTCGGACAACAGACCATCCTATAAGGTCTTCTGGTCTATGTCCAGTAGAGCTAAAAATTGCAAAAGCAAAGCGATTGTCAATATTCACCTCTTCTAGTGATCCCCATAATACTTACGAACTTTCATAGCAATCCATCAAAAACTGTTGGATTAGTTACACTGCATTAAGCTACAAGACAAAAAGGGCCACAACTCTATAAAAAGTTCCAGGAGGGAAAGTTATTTCTCATTTGCGCATCTTAGGTGATTGCAATATTTACTAAGTTTCATAACAATCCGCATCTTAGGTGATTGCAATATTTACCAAGTTTCACAGTAATCCATCCAAAATTGTGGGACTAGTTGCTCTAACAAGATTGTGCCCAACAGAAGGACAGACATGAAAATTACCATATACTCCTCCAGTATAAAAACCCACTATCACTGGAAGAGTGAAACCTGTGTCCTAACAGCTGCAAATGCAGGTGAGAGAACTAGATACAACACACCAACATAGTGTTTCCGTTAGCCACTTTTAGAATGGTGTTGTACCATGCCCTTTTCCTTGGGTGTCATGCAAGTTGTTAGGCTTTTCCTGTTTACCATACCCCTTCTGAGGTTTTTCCCCAATGCCATAACTGCCACTTTTTGTACTTTTAATTGACCTTTCCTGTCCCTATCTACCACAAGAGGAACAAGAACAATAATAATAATAATATAATAGTAATTGTCTACTTTTAATCCCCCTTTCCTGTCCCTATCTACTGCAAGAGCAACAACAATAATAATAATAATAATAATAATAAAATAATATAATAGCAACATTAATTATAATTTTTCAATAAAATAAGGCACCCTTTTGACTAATGGGTGGGTGTCATCAGTTTGTAATGCTCTATGTTCTTTAAGTTTTAAACTCTGTGATCTTGCCACAGTACATATATCAGTACCTTTTTTAGCGTTTATATGTACTGCATTCTTCTATTACAAAATTGCCCACATTTATTTTCATCTATTGATCCTTTATTTCACATGATATACTGTGAAAGTCTGTAATTTTTAATTTGTAGTCAATGTCATGGTCAGTCTTGCATTTTCTTGCACAGACATGATGAGAATATTTACTATTTCAAGCAAGTTTTGATGAATAGGGAATAAATATTTATATTTTAACTTAATATTTGTACATAATATATGGGATCAGCTGACTTTCAAGTCCTAGCCTAGACACAGGCAGCTCCAAAATGAGCGCAGCTTGCCAGCTCAAAACAATCTTCGTGTCAAAGATTGTTTCGATTCATGTTGCCAATTTCAAGGTGATAATTGTATTATAACATAACTTGTGAGATTTCTTTGACAGGTGTGTTTGGAAACAAAAGGCACCCATCTCCTAATGATTAGCCACCTGGATTTCATTAAAAGTACAATCAATGTCACGGTTCTCCAGGATGCCAAAATCCATGTAAAAGTACACATACTTTTCAACAGATGAGTCCTCAGTGCGCAACCTTTTTTTCTAGAAAAATTCTCTTTTATTTGATCTGTTTCTACAAAGCGAGTATCAGTCATGTAGTGTTCAAGCTATCAAATAAAGTTAAAGTGATTTTAATTGGATTAGGTGGAGCTGCATAGGTTACATCTTAGTAGACAAGGAGATTAAGCCACCTGTTAATCAACTGTCTGTGGCTAATGATCTTTTTCATCAAAAGACTAATTACACATGTATGTGCTTTGACACCTCTCTTTGATAAGCATAACTAGCACAGTTTTAATCCATTATATTAAAAATCCTTACACGATATTTGGAACACTTGCATGTTATTGTATACTATATTTACAACAATGGTGCCAAGATTGTGGGATTCATTCTGTATGTCTGAGAAATATGAATTCCTGTGTTAATCGTTATAAAAATGTTTTTGGTGTCTTGTACAGATACACCTTTGTTTTCAAGTGATTATCATGTGTACTATTCCAGTGGCAACTTTACATCATTTCTTTGGTGCCAAGCGCAAGACTGTAGATAAGCACGATTCTCGTGAGACAAGCCGACAGAAATTAGTAGATGCATCTAGTTTTTCTTAAATAAAAAAACGCCAAAAAGACTGAGAGATTTGTGGAATGAATCATAGAATAGGACATTCCCCTTGGCCAAAAAAAGCGAGAAAACAATGGAACATTATTAGTTTTATGTACATGGTGTTGCAACTGTGGAAGGAATAATGGCAACCCAAGAAACACTGAACTTGCAAAGTTCAACAAAGGGAAGTGGACGTTCAAAACAAGCAACAGTAACGAAAGCGATGAGGGTGATGGAGGGTGATGAAAGCGATGAGGGTGATTGAGGAAGTTCCAGAACTTAAGGATTTTGATCTTAAACCTGCTGTGGAGAAATTTGTAAAAGTTTGTTTAATAGTGAATGTAGTATGCTGTGTTGCTTAAAGAAGAAATGAAAAAAGTGAATAAAATCTGGTCATTTGTTTTTTCTTCCAGTGTCTTGGAAAATTTATTGATTTGAAATGGAATTCAGCTAAATTAATATAGAAAAGAAAGCGTAATCTCTTAATATTGAAAAGAAAGTGTAATCTTTTCCTTGATTTCTTCTAGCTGCACACAATTGTTATAGATTTAACATCACAAATAATCTCAGTTATCATGGTTATCAACTGCCTTATATTTTCATTCATTTATTATAATACTAAATATTTCACAATGAATGAGCATTAGCAATCTGGTGACATATATACTGGTAACAAAACAATACCATCATAATGTTATAAATCATTGCAAGGGGAAATTTTTGGTTTGTATTGGAACTCTCAAGTTTCAGTGCTAGGACCACAATTTTTTCATGGAAGCAGTCCAGGACTGCAACTTTTAAAATCCTGTATAGAACCCAGGATCATGAGGATGTACCGAAAAGTTAAGACCCAAATGCGATGTTTATCATCTACTGTTGTTCACATAATAATTACAAGAGACCTATACATACTTACCGTATTTTATGGCAAACAATTAAATGGATACAAGTGTTCTGAAATCATTCTCAAAAGTCACCTTACGAAAGATTGTTTTAATCCATGTCACCGATTTCAAGGTGACATGTGGAAGCGGACACAACACTTGTCAGAAAAAGCATTGAGTGAATTCATTGATACTGGAATATTTCAGTAGTGGACTCGGTTTTTATCTTGTTTTCTTACCGACTGGTTTCTTCAATGTGGAAAAGTAGATAAAGAAAAATGTAATGATATATTAAAACATGATTACAATTTAGTTAACACATTTCTAATTTTAGTTATTTCATTTTTCAGTTCAAGGTCTTTTACCAAAACATATATCTCTCTCTCTCAACTCTTGCTATTTCCAAAACCCTTATCTACCAGTCCATTTATCTATTTGCATACATGTATGTCTTCACTCTTTTAATTATATCTGCACTTAAAATCTCTTTTTCTCATCTACAACTCTATCTACATGTTCTATTTACATATATCTTTTTTGATAACTATACTTATTGGCATATGATTTTAAGGTGCAAACAAAGATAGAGAGAGAACAAAAGCCATTTATTTTTCCCTAAAACATCCCATGTTTTATTTTATCATTCACGAGGAGTAGCAATAAGATTTTTAAGATCACCACTGTGATGGCCACATTGGATGTCTGAGTGGTACCATTTTCAATTAGGACCAAGTAAACCATGGGATAAATGTGTGTGTAAAGTTTCATGACAATCCTCAAAGTAGTTTAGGAGGAGTAGCGATCATACAAACTTATGCTAATGGACTGACGGACGGACAACAGACCATCCCATAAGCTCTTCTGGTCTATGTCCAGTCAAGCTAAAAATTGCAAAAGCAAAGCGATATTCAATATGCACATCTTCTGGTGATCCCCATAATACTTACGAACTTTCATAGCAATCCATCAAAAACTGTTGGATTAGTTACACTGCATTAAGCTACAAGACAAAAAGGGCCACAACTCTATAAAAAGTTCCAGGAGGGAAAGTTATTTCTCATATGCGCATCTTAGGTGATTGCAATATTTACTAAGTTTCATAACAATCCGCATCTTAGGTGATTGCAATATTTACCAAGTTTCACAGTAATCCATCCAAAATTGTGGGACTAGTTGCTCTAACAAGATTGTGCCCAACAGAAGGACAGACATGAAAATTACCATATACTCCTCCAGTATAAAAACCCACTATCACTGGAAGAGTGAAACCTGTGTCCTAACAGCTGCAAATGCAGGTGAGAGAACTAGATACAACACACCAACATAGTGTTTCCGTTAGCCACTTTTAGAATGGTGTTGTACCATGCCCTTTTCCTTTCCCTGTCTACCGCAAGACCAATAATAATAATAATAATAATGATAAAATAATAGCAATTGTCTACTTTTAATTCCTCTTTCCTGTCCCTGTCTACTGCAAGAGCAACACGAACAATTATAATAATATTAATAATAATAATAGCAACATTAATTATAATTTTCAATAAAATAAGACACCATTTTGACTAATGGGGGTGTCATTATCAGTTTGTAATGCTTTATGTTCTTTAAGTTTTAAACTCTGTGATCTCGCCACAGTACATATATCAGTACCTTTATTTAGCGTTTATATGTACTGCATTCTTCTATTACAAAACTGCCCACATTTTCTTTCATCTATTGATCCTTTATTTCACATGATATACTGTGAAAGTCTGTAATTTTCAATTTCTAATCAATGTCAAAGTCAGTCTCGCATTTTCTTGCGCACACATGATGTGAATATTTACTATTTACTAACCTAAATTTGTATATATATAAGGGATCGGCTGACTTTCAAGTCCTAACCTAGACACAAGCAGCTCCAAAATGATCCCAGCTTACCAGCTCAAAACAATCGGCTTGTTAAAGATTGTTTTGATTAATGTTGCCAATTTCAAGGTGACTAGGTGATAATTGTTAATAACATAACTTGTCAGATTTCTTTGATAGGTGTGTTTGGAAACAAAAGGCACCCATCTCCTAATGATTAGCCACCTGGGTTTCATTAAAAGTACAATCGATGTCAGGGTTTTTCCAGAATGCCAAAATCCATGTAAAAGTACACATACTTTTCATTTTCGGATGCATGAAAATTCCAACAGACGAGTCCCCAGTGCGCAAGCTTTTTTGTCAGAAAAATTTTCTTTTATTTGATCCATTTTTACAAAGCGAGTATGAGTCATGTGGTGTGTTAGCTATCAAATAAAGTTAAAGTGATTTTAATTGGGTTAGGTGAAGCTGCACAGGTTAGATCTTAGCAGACAAGGAGATTCAGACACCTGTCAATCAATTGTTGGTGACTAATGATCATTTTCATTAAAATACTAATTACACATGTATGTGCTATGACACCTCTATTTGATAAGCATAACTTAGCACAGTTTTAATCCATTATATTAAAAATCCTTACACGATGTTTGGAACACTTGCATGTTATTGTATACTATATTTACAAAAATGGTGCCAAGATTGTGGGATTTTTTCTGTATGTTGGAGAAATATGAATTCCCGCATTAATCGTTATAAAATAAGCTGGGGTTTTTTTTGGTGTCATGTACAGATACACCTTTGTTTTCAAGTGATTATCGTATGTGTACTATTCCAGAGGCAACTTGACATAATTTCTTTGGTGCCAAGCGCAAGACTGTAGATAAATACCAGTGAATAGAATCTGGTCATTTGTTTTTTTCTTCCAGTGTCTTGGAAAATTGATTGATTTGAAATGGAATTCAGCTAATTCAATAAATTAATATAGAAAAGAAAGCGTAATCTCTTAATATAAAAAAGAAAGTGTAATCTCTTAATATAAAAAAGAAAGTGTAATATCTTAATATAGAAAAGAAAGTGTAATCTCTTAATATAGAAAAGAAAGTGTAATCTCTTAATATAGAAAAGAAAGTGTAATCTCTTAATATAGAAAAGAAAGTGTAATCTCTTCCTTGATTTCTTCTAGCTGCATGCAATTGTTATAGATCTAACATCACAATCGCAATTATCATGGTTATCAACTGCCTTAAGTTTTCATTCATTTATTATAATACTAAATATTTCACAATGAATGAGCATTAGCAATCTGGTGACATATATACTGGTAACAAAACAATACCATCATAATGTTCTAAATTATTGCCGGGGGGGGGGGGGATTTTGTTCGTATTGCAACTCCCAAGTTTTAGTGCTGGGACCACAATTTGTTCATGGAAGCAGTTTAGGACTGTAACTTTTAAAATCCTGTATAGAACCCAGGATCATGAGGATGTACCGAAAATTTAAGACCCACAAGCCATGTTTATCATCTACTGTTGTTCACATAATAATTACAAGAGACCTATACATACTTAATGTATTTTATGGCAAATAATCAAATGGATACAAGTAAGTGTTTTCAAATCATTCTCAAAAGTCACTTTGCTAAAGATTGTTTTAATCCATGTCACCGATTTCAAGGTGACATGTGGAAGCGGACACAATACTTCTCAGAAAAAGCATTGAGTGAATTCATTGATACTGGAATATTTCAGTAATGGACTCAGTTTTGATCTTGTTTTCCTACTGGCTGGATTCTTAAATGTGGAAAAGTAGATTAAAATTTAGTTAACACATTTCTAATTTTAGTTATTTAATTTTTCAGTTCAAGAGCTTTTACCAAAACATATCGCTCTCTCTCTCTCTCTCTCTCTCTCTCTCTCTCTCTCAACTCTTGCTATTTCCAAAACCCCTATCTACCAGTCCATTTATCTGTCTATCTGTATACATGTATATGTCTTCACTCTTTTAATTATATCTGCACTTTAAATCTCTTTTTCTCATCTGCAACTCTATCTACATGTACTATTTACATATGTCTTGTTTTGATAACTATACTTATTGGCATATGATTTTAAGGTGCAAACAAAGATAGAAAAAGAACAAAAGCCATTTATTTTTCATTAAAACATTCCATGTTTTATTTTTAATTATTTTCTTTGTCTTTAGATGTGATATGTTGTCATATTTCTGGGGCAAGCTCAAATTCCTAAGGAACAAGTGCACTGGATATGCATTTAAAGTGCACTTTTAGGTCCTGGGGAAAACACTAAAACATTTGTAAATTTCTACAGCAAATAAACTTTGAATCAAAAGGTGGCACGCTAGTGAGATTGATTACAATGTATCTAAGCTATTTGTTTTAATAGATGCAAAGAAAGAAACTGGAACAATGGAATCCAATAGATGGCCTTTATCAACGTTAACATACCTTCCACTTTGCCTTCCAGGTCCATACAATTTGGAAATGAAAACTACCAATTATTAGATCTTCTAATCACTTATTTTCCTGTAAAAAAAAAAGAAATAAAAGAGAGAGTGAATTAACATTTGTACATGAAAATAAATTCCATGCCGATAATTCTAAACTTTTCGTATTGCAGTGCTACAATGCTACTGTGAGACAGAATACAGTGTACAATGCAATGACAGAAAATACAGTGCAGTATGGAGATGTCATAGATGTTTTGCAGCCTGTAACATTTCAAGCTGCGTTGTGCACTATACACACAAGTCATGAAGTGGCACAATACTGTTTCCAATTCCAAGTCATGAAGTGGCCCAATACTGTTTCCAATTGCTTCCCAGGTCCATACAATTTGGAAATGAAAACTACCAATTATTAGATCTAATAATCTCTTATTTTCTTTAAGAGAGAGAGAGAGAGAGAGAGAGAGAGAGAGAGAGAGAGAGAGAGAGAGAGAGAGAGAGAGAGAGCGAATTAACAATTGTACACGAAAATAAATTCCAATCCGATAATTCTAAACTTTTTGTGTTGCAGTGCTACAATACTACTGTGAGGTAAAGTACAGTGTGCAATGCAATTACGTAAAACACAGTGCAGGATGGAGATGTCATTGATGTTTTGCAGCCTATAACATTTCAAGCTGCAGTGTGCACTATATACAACCAAGTCCTGAAGTGCCACAATACTGTTTCCAATTCCAACTGTTCATGTTTCATATTGTATTCAAACAATGAAGTGGTACTTCAGAAGAAATTATCCATTTTGTTTGACATACAGCATCTAAATGCGATATTTCAAGAAAATATATTATTGGTACTTAATTGCCAAAATTTCTGAGTTCACTAGGGGAGAATTGTTTTTAAGGCCTTCCTCTCTAAAGACTATGGCTTACATCAAATGACAAACTGTACATTGTGAACATTGACATGTTTTTTTCTTCTTTCTGCTCACACTTTGAAAGAAGCATGAGGATATTGTGATAAACTCCATCTGTGTGTAATACTAGCATACTCATCTCTTCAACTACATGAACAATAATGAAAGCTAGACATTTTGTAATGATTTATTTATATTCACAAATAAATTATTCCATCCACATGCATTAAAATAATCTTTTAAAAGTTGATTTTTGAGAATGATTGAGAAGACTTATTTTTATCCATTTAATTATTTGTCAATCAGTAAGCAGTATTGGTCTCCTGTATTTATGAGGTAAACAACTGATGATAAACACTGCTCGCAGTGCTAAATTTTCGGTACATCAATCTGACTTTTAATGAACTCATGGTGTATAATCATTAGCAATGTGCCATTTATTTCCAAATGCACCTGTCAAAGAAATCTCACAAGTTAAATTATTAACAATTGTCACCTAGTCACCTTGAAATCAGTTACAATGCATCAAAACAATCTTTGACAAGCTGACTGTTTAGATTAAGCAGTACACAGTAGTTTACCCTTTAAATCATTGATATATTCATATACTAATTACCATTATCATATTCCATATCTTTGCCTCAGATGTACATCTCAGAAACTTCCGTACATAAGTCATATACTATTATATGCAGTGTTCCTGATAGGAATCTCTTACAAAGGGGAGGAAATGAGGGGAACTTTTAGCAAAAGAGTCTTTTTTTTTTTTTTGCTACAAAAAAGGACTTGATGTCAATAATGAAATTTAGAATTTAATCTTGTTAGAAGTAGAAACTGACAAAATCAAATGTACCTAGAAGTGTGCTCTGAACAAAATACTTTAGCTGCTTGGTTCTTAAACACAGACACTCTCCTCACTTACTGTCATATTCCAGGTGTGTCTTTTTGGCAGAATACAATAATACATGCATTTTTAAATCACTATAGTGTATATGAACAATATATACCAAAAATGTAAAAGAAAAGAATGAAAAGCAAAGCACTTTGTTTTATTTCATTCTGGGAATTTATATCCTAAAACTGATTGATGCAATGACACAAGTGATGCTTGTTTTGCAAACATAGACTCAGCTGTATACTTTTCAGATTATGTATGCAATACTATCATTATATATATATATATATATATATATATATATATATATATATATATATATATATATATATATATATATATATATAACAATTATCATGATACAACATGGCTAGCAATACCAGCTCTAATTTATGATGGCAAGCCATTGCAGTTGCTCTAGTTTAAATATTTATAGTTAACATGGTGTATGGAAATATGTCAAACCATACCTGTGATACTTTTGGAGGACTAGACTGGAAGACTTGACAAAATATTATGTGGTATTTGTGTACATTATGTGAGATTATATTTTATTTATGAGGTGATTCAATGTACATCAATGTTTATTTGAAATCGCTTATGTCCACTAGAGTAATATATTTTCTAGGTACAGTAAAACCTGTCATGAAAGACAACTGCTATGAGACCGCCTGTCTAGAGAGACCAGATTCTCAATGCACAGATTTATTGATCATATAGTGTTATGACCGGTCATGACAGACCGCCCGTTTTTCAAGACCATGATTTTTTGGCAAAAGGGGTGGTCTATCAAGATAGGTTCTACTGTTGTGTAAATGACGTGAAGGACTAAGCTTCTTAAGAAAGGAACATTAAACAATGCATAATTCAGCAATAAATCAAACTTTTTTTTGTTTAAAAGGAGAAAAACTCAGAGAAAAAGAGAATTTATAAAATAAAAAAGTAGATAACTATGGGTGATGACTATCACGGAATTGTGTAGATGAAAATGCCTATGCATTATATATGAACAAAAATGAAATGGGTCGTAGCTGAGTAAGGCGTTACTCAGGAGTGTATTATTTTTAACTTTGCATGGCGATTTACAAATGCAGATTTATGTTCACTTAATGCTGCATGCACAAAATGCTGGCAGAGTGGAACCTGTTTTACCTTGATTTCTCTGGCAATGGATGTTACCACAACCATGGTACTTATAGACCAAATTATCCCTGAATCGTCATAATACAGATGAGTCTTGTCAGGAACCTGTCCACTTTACGAAAGCAATCTTCAGCTATAGCGGTATGTGAAATTGAAAACTGTATTTTTTCTTGTTGTCTGTTCTATGTGATGAATTGTTTCATATATTTTATGTTTTAGAATTTATGCTAGATTTTTCTAGAAAGTCAGACCTATGTCACATAACGTCGTCCTGTCAGATATAATATAGTCTTTTCCAATTAAGACATTTCATAGCTGAACAAGACAAGTTTAATTAAATTATATGTTGCACGCATGAAATTATGAGAAATGTTCAAGTTTTTATAACACAGTGCGATTATTTTTGTCGGAGATAGATTCAAGTATGAACATGGTTATTGTAATAATAATCTCATATAGTCTTTCTTATGAAAATATTTAATGTGTAACGGAGTCATTTCATGTGCATGCATGTGTAATGGTCTTCATTATATTTGCACTTAAACATTTGATTTATTTCATGACTCAGTCATTGTATTTTTAGCTGTTATGGCGAGTCATTGAACTCTGTGGGGTTGTGTAACCCGAATACTGCGATCAATGGTGATGTTGCTTCAAGGTACAAAACTCGTTAACTCATTGCGGGTTCTGGACCAATGGGTCTGCGGAACAGGGAAGTTTTTTATTGATCCTTCTGCAGGCTGGGAAGAGTGGACCACACGAGGCCGTTTCTTAACCAATTGTCGGGAGCTGTGGAATCAGAACCTTGTGATTATCACCTGGATTCCACGTGATAAATATCATCACATATGTTAATGGAATATATACATTAGGTTTTAAACCTAAAGCTCAATGTCACTATATGTGTGACAATCAATCAAATATAGCATTGTACTTGTTGATGAACAACACACTAATTATACCTGTTAATAAATCCATACATTAATTATATTTCTTCATGAACCATACATTAATCATATCTGTTGATATATCCATATATTAATCGTATCTGTTGAGAAGTTACATACACTGATCATATCTGTGGACATATGAGATCAGTTGTGATCATTTGTTGAAATTGCATATTTTGATCATAACCTTTTAGGAACAATATCATTTTGTTATATCCTTGTTGAACTTTGTGTGCATGAGTAAGGTGTCAGATTCATTCATCATTTTGGAACGATATCATTTTGTTATATCCATTGTTGAACTTTGTGTGCATGAGTAGGGTGTCAGATTCATTTATCATTCATCTGCATTATAAATAAATGTCTCATTCATGAGACTGTATTAAGTGTTTTTAGCTTCATTTTTTTACAATGACTAAAGTTGAATATGAGGCAAACCTGGAATGGAAAATTTCACAGTATATCAACATTCTGGTGATTACCAAGTGCATATCATACATGGAGGTATTCTCCTCGGTGCAAATCAACCTAAGGACCAAATTCCCATGATTTCTATAATACATAAAAACAGCGGTAATGGAAAATGGGCAAACACCCATGCACACTAAAGACTAAAACTTAATCTCAAACCTGGCTAACTTTCTGCACTCAACATGTCCTATTGTGCCCACAACATCAAATCAAGCATTCTGGACACAACATAAATAAAGTTCTTCCTATTCCTGGAACGATTAGGTATGGAGTCCCAGAATGCTCAATTCTAGGTCCATTACTTTTTTTTTTTTATTATTATTTATTAATGATCTACCTCTTTTCATGGGACTCCATTTCATCTACAGATCTCTATGCAGATGACACAACATTATCAGACAGCCAAAACAAAAAGCATGAACTGGAAATTTCTCTACAGATTGACCTGAACAAACTGTACTACTGATGCACAAGCAATGACATGGTACTTAACTATTACTTCTCTCAAAACGAAACTATTACTTATCTCAACATGGCAAAAAAAGAACAAATCTTGATAGTGATGAACTACGTCTAAAATTGAAGGATATAAATTTGTGAATGGTTTGTCATGATAAAGTACTTGGTATTTTTGTAAATAATTTATCATGGAAACATATTACAGAAAATCGTTTAATTTCACATACAAATTATTTAGATTTTGTTCACCAGTCCTCCACCACCCCTTTTACATATGGAGGGTCTGGAAGAGGGACTGCACTGAGAAAGTTATTGCTTGATACTTAGCTGCACTTGTGTGCTGTATTTCAACAGTAGCAGAGAAAATAAAATACTGAATTGCATTGAATTCTTTCATATGACTTTTCACCTTGGATCTATTATCATAGTTAAAAGTATATTTATCACTTCAACATCTAATTCTGAATTTGCAGTTGTAAATACAGGATCATGAGAGTGATAACATCATACAGTTGCGGTCATGGAATCATTTACTCAGATTAAACTCATCGTTTCATGAAGCTGCTAGGGAGGGAGAAAAATCACAGGAATCTGGGGCATAACATGAGGGATTGGAAGTGTAGGGGGAGGGGGGCTCTGCATGTTACAGTCCAAGATGTCCTATTTTCAGGTTACTTAATGTTCAACTTAAAATTTCAATATTTATATGCCCTCATATTTATATCACTGTACTTCCCCATAGTTGAATATTTAGATAAATAAATCCTATTTCGTTCCTCCAGAAAGTAATGCTACACTGTTGAAAAATTATTGGAAGCTGCTGTTAGGTTCTGAGAGAGAACCGTTCATTTATCATTGCATCAAGAAAGGTGGCACATCTTTGCAAGAATCAATCAAAGTAAAACAAAATGTTCAGGTTGTTACCCAAAGACAAAACAACAATTCAAAATTAGTCTTGGGTGAATTTCTTGCATTCAATACAAATGTAAACCATTGCTGTAGTTGTTCTAAAAGCATTTTTAAAAATTGTCATTAAAACGTCTACTGTCTTTTTATGCTAAAACTGCAAAGGAAAATGAAAATTCATTGCACAGTTACAAAGGCCAAACATAATAGTATATATAAATGTAAACTGGGTGAATGTTTTACAACTTCTTTTGTACAGATGAGGCTAAAACTCTGAATATCTTAAATTTTACTCTTATGGAGCCCCATAACTGTTAAATTTTTCCGATGCTTCGGTCAAATAACTTTCATTTTCAACATGAAGTACCTTGCTTAGCAGACCATCTATAACTAACGTGCAGATTAATTCCATGTCAATCACATGTACAAAATAAAGGATCAATTGGGGAAATTACGTCACAAAAGGTCACATGTACAATACAATACATCATCTCGCCCCGTTTTGATGCAGTGTCATAAACTCTCGCCCCATTTTGATGCAGTGTCAGAAATTCCCAGTTCTCGAGAGAAAACATACATCAGTGACGTCATAAGCACAACATTTGTTTACACTGATCAACACCGAGTCATACAGACAGAAACATTTGTTGAAAATCGTATCATTATCAGATGCGAATTGAAACAATGATACATGGAAAAACTCCATTTAACTAATTTACTTTTTTCCAATCAGCAAGTCCTAAAAAAAAATCCTATACTAACTATTCTGACAGGGTAAATCAACTTCCCACCACAACAGATAGCCACATAGGTGTCCACAGGACTTTTTCGGGGGAGGGGGGGGGGGCAAAATCAAAGGCATATATATATGTACTGCACATTTTTTCTTATTTATAAGAAAGTATTAACATGACAAGCAATTTTACTTTAACAGTAAATTCTTCAATCATCTTTTAAGAGAATCTTAATATTTAACTTATTTTGACCTACATAATTTTCATAACTTGTCGATAATAGTAAGAACAATAATAAATTCAAATTAAAACTTTCCCTTGTAACTTTATGTCCTTTGTTGTTATTATTTTCAGTTCTAGAGAAATGAGTTATGAAGGATGCAACTTGCATTTTTCATGTGCTGCACTGCAATATAGTTTTTTTATTGGTGTAAGGGGAGGAAGTAGACTTCTGTGAAGTGCATAAAACAGATGACGTAATACACGAACTTTCCAACAAGCTAAATCTAATATATTTTTTTTATTACAAGTAAACAATTTTATTATAATACCATGATGAATTTTCCAAATTTGATTCTTTTAGCTTTTGAGACAAAATCTCTCCCAGACCTAAAATGATAAATATAAGGAAAGCTTTAGAAATGCTAAGTTAAGTTTATTTATGTAATTTTTCATATAAACTTGAGTTGTCCATGTGCTATTGATATTGCCCTGCAATATTTTTTTTTACTGGTGCACGGTGCCACAGGAAAAGAAGTCGACTCCTGTGAAGTGCTCAAAACAAGTGACGTAATACACGGACTTTCCGACAAGGGGTTGTCTAATTGAAAGCACGCCAAGAAGAGTACGAGGAAATATATCAATGTCATTTGATATGCATGCTTTTGTAAAATAACTAATGTTTTAAATTAAATGAAACGTATCACTATGAAAGGTGTATAATTCTGAAAAGGTGAAAGTAAATGCTTATGTGCGTCAAAACCGAGGACTCTGGGATACTAAGGTCTGGCAAGTTCTCCATTTTTTTGTTTTTTGGTGGTGGGGAGGGGAGGGGTGTCGTAAACGTAAAATGCGTTCATGTCATAAAATAACATGCAGGCCTGCATCAACTCCATCAATGATTGTTTCAACGTGCAAACTTAAGATATAAAGAATCACAATTCTGCAGTTTCTAAATACCGCTGAAATAGCACGAGACCCACCACCCCCACCCCGCTACGATGTTAACAGACCCCATCCTCCACTACCAATCCCTCCCGTTATGGTCTGATATCCTGTGGTGAAAAAACTGCGAGGGAATATGTAAACTGCACCTTCTTAACTGTCTCCCAGTCGCAATAAAAGTGTCGCTAAAGTGGATGGATGCAAAGATCTGTCGCTTGTTTGCTTTCCCGCCGCCATACTCCTCACAATATGTTATCTCCCCTTACAGCTCGGAACTTCCACCACCAATCAGAAAAAAACTTTGACGTCTTTCGCAACTTCGAGGTCAACCCTATCGATCCTAATTCAACAATCATATTATCCTCGGCCTTTTTCGTTAAGACGAGAAAAAAACGAAGACGGAAACGGCCGAGCGATATACAGATCGCACACCTGGAATATATGCCGAGAGCATATTTGGACCAGATTGGCTATTTCTGCGAGAGAAAAATGGTTTGGTTTGGTTTGCCATTTTTCAGCACATGATAGGCTATACATGGCGGCCAGTATATTTGATGGAGGAAGAACCCGGGAAGAACTTCCGACCCACGGGAAGAAACTGTCAAGCTTTCCCACATGCCCGTGTTGGTCGAGCCGAGACTCGAACTCACACGGACAGAGGTGAGTTGTGTGAGTGATCTGTAAAGGCGAGAGCCTTAGAGTGCTCTGCCACCCGGGGAAATACTCAGGTTCTTTTTCTTTTGTTTTCAATTGGAATTCAGTTGTGTAACAGGACAAACAATGTACCCAGTCAATGTGCTCTTGTACTAATGCGCGGAGTCGATGGACTAAGTTTACGATGACCTAGGGATCAAAACAGTCATATATTACGACAGTGATTTAGTCTGAAAGACTAACAACTGCATCACACTTCCGGCGCTCGTGCGATAACTAGTATCCTCCATCTTAGAGAAAGTACGCAATCTCCGTACTTTTTTCCCATGATGCGTTGAGTTGAATCTGAAGCAACCACCAGTCATTGCAGTTAAAAGGGAAGTTTCCAAACTACCCTTTATGGCAATGACGTTACTGTTGTGCGAATGACGTCATTGGCTACCTAATCTTTTACTAGTTACCGGCCAATGATATTGGCTTGTCAAATTAGGCCACAAAACAGCAAAAAGAAACGCCTAGTAAAACTGCTTCAGTGATTTTTGTACCGATAGATTGCGCTTCGGTGAAATCCTTGTATTACATTCGTACTACCTCAGCTATTTCTATACCGATGGTGCAGCGCGATTTTTCTGTAAATTACTGCGCTGACATTCATCTGAGGCATATTTTTGTCTCGCCAAAATATCCGAGGTGGTCCGAATGAACTGTGTCAAGTAAAGAGGACGTCTAGTATAATCATTATCACACTCAGCGCCATCGCAGCTAAGTAAGCGCCCTCTGCTAACTGTCGATTTACTATCCAATTTGAATCCCAGTATTATTCCTACGCTGACCAGCTTGCCGGACATGCATAAATGTTAAGAGTGTAACAAAATAGTTCCAAACACTTGGCTCATTGCTTTGTTTTGTTGTAATGAATTCCTAAGGTCAATATATTATATATCTAAATTGTAATTTGAACTAAGTAAAATTCTTCATAGAAGTGTGTTAACATGTATTTGTGCAAAACCAGTGGCGGATTTTTCATTAGGCAGAGAAGGCAGCTGCCTAGGATGGCAAATTTCAGGGAGCGGCAGTTTCTAAAGTATGAAACTCTGGCTTTGTTTAAAAAAAAATATTTATTTTGTAAAAAAAGAAAAAGCTAAATTTAAATGTTGCCATTATTTAAAGGTGTAAATCGGTTTAAAGGCTTTGTTTTTAAGGGGGGGGGGGGGGTCGGGGGCCGCAACTTTTGACAGTTTCTAGGGGCGGCATAACCATAAATCCGTCACAGTGCAAAACATAAAATTGACTATGCTCATTGGAGCACTTCCATTCTCAAATCTTCAGTTTCGCAGGTAGCACTCTGCACCATCGCCACTAAGTAAGCACCTCTGCTATCTGGCGATTTACTATCCAAATTTGGATAATATCCCTACGCCTAGCAACTTGGAGGACATGTCTGCATGTTAAGAGTAACAAAATAGTTCCAAACACTTGGCCCCATTACTTTGTTTATTTTCATGACTTTCAAAGATCAGTCTAATATATAACATGACTGTAATATAAACTAAGTAAAATTCTTCGTAAAAGATGTGCTAACACGTGTTTTTGCAAAATGTTAAATAGCCCATGCTTATTGGAGCACTTCAATTGTCAAATCTTCAGTGTTGAAGGTGCGTAGTTATGCACGTTGTCAAGCTCTTCGATTTCGGAGGGAAGTAAATCTTGTATGTAGTCCGCAACCCCATAATGCCTCAATAGAAGTGATCATTTTTGAAATACACGGAAACTTATGAAGTTAGAGGTGCATAGCTTTTGCACTCTTTAATTTCATAGGGAAGTAAATCTTGCAAGTAGTCCGCAATCCCATAATGCCTTTCAATGCGGCATCATAGCCAGCGACATTCAATCCGGTTTACACTGGATCACACGTTTTCGTTGGCCTCATCTAAAAATGTACACATATTTTAACATTGATTTTGTCGCAGGTATTTCCTGGGGCTTTTACAGTATGATCTTGCAAGGAATATTGATCGACGAGCAAACAAATAAACTGAATAAGCGCCATTTAAACGAATGTGTAATCAAATTCTACTTAATGACACTGATAGCTGAAATAGTTGGTACAACACCACTGCATAATCTGTAAGACTTGTACTTTAAAAAAACTTGCAGAAAGGCTTTTTCTCGATTTAATCTTGCTTTTTTTTAAAGAATTATCCAAACGCAACGAATCAAATAGGAAATGTAATATTTAAGCTAGCAGATCTAATGCTATCATTGTAAATTTATTAATCTTTTAGTCACACTTCGTCGCTAAAATAACAGAAATGATTTTTCAAAAATGTTTGTGCAGGCAGTACCATTGCTTCTTTTTATGACGCTATCTCTTGGCTCGTTCAACCAGACTCTCGCGTGGCTCCCTGAGATCTTTATTATAAGACAATATCTCACGGATTCACGCGAGAGTCTGAGTGAACGAGACTATGTCATCTGAGAGCAGTTGCCCATGACTATCCATATTTAGTTCACTCATGTCTGCCCAGTTGTTCGTATGCAGACTAAGTTTGTCCCACCGCTAGTCAACAGTTGCTTAGTACACTCTTCTGAGAAAGAAATTTCGCAAATAGATGAAGAGAATGTAAACCAAAGTACATTTTATTTTTTACTATACGTTATGCTACACTGAATGAGAAATTTAAACAGAAAGGTACACAGAGATAAGCGACATTATTTTGGTGACACAGTTGATCATTTGCAACAATTGCAAACAAACAACCTACACGGGTAGGAAATCGTTTTCATTTTTCACTTACCACTCAATTCTTTTTAAAGGCATTAAATACGTTTTGGTTATACTTGGAGCTAATCTTCTGTACTACTATGCACTCTTAATTGGATTATCTGGACTTGTTAGTTTAGAATTAAATGGGAAGTGTGTAGTAGATTATGAGAATTTAAAAAAATAATATCCATAGATGTATACAAGAAATCTAAACAATTCTGATTAAATGTGAAAAAAGATCTAAACTTTACTATGGAACCGAGAAACAAATATGGACTTCCGTTTTGAATGAATCCACGTCTGGTAATTTGAGAGGGACCTCTTGCCGGGATCAAGACCCAGAACGTCCACACTTTTCTCTATGTGTCTAACAAAGGAAAACGATTTTAAACGTTGTTGGACATTTCCGTACCCACACCATTTCGTACCTAACATACATCGTACCAAATACCAGGGAATGTTTCTGTGGTTTTATCATTATACAAAATTTGAATGAGCATTGTTTAGAAAGTTATTTGTAGATGAAACAACTCAAATGTAATTCGGTTCAGGTTGGCAAATTTGTTTTGCAGCTTCATTACCTAATCCTCTCAGTCTTTTGGCACCAGAAAACCATTCACGAGCTGATCTCCTCCGATGTGCACATTTATTCCAGCATCCAATTTTATTCCAGCACATCTTGGACTACTATTTCGTAGTAATCTAATATATCTACAACATCAGCATACTTTTGTTCATTCTTGTGTAAGACTGGTAATGGAATCATCTTGTTTTTAGATGCAAGTCGGTCGCTCTTGTCCCATAATTATGCTAGGTACCAAAAGCTTCAAACTTTCAAATGCCTTGATATGTCTGACAAGAACTCTCATTATGAGTACTTCATAGTCCTTCTTTAGGCAAAACCAGTCCCTATCCTGGGGAATGAATTCCTCACATGCCATATTGATTAGGTCTTGTTGAGGTGAAGCATCATTAAGATGATCAAAGTTAATTTCCTGAATGATGGCTGCTGAAGCCAGTGCTGCATATTATTTTTACTGTCAATGAATTTTTTTAGATGGCCCACATCAACAGTAAAGTTCTGGTTGTCACCAACAAGTCGAAATGTTTACAATGGATGTCACCATATGTGAAATACAAATTCCAAGTGGTATATTGTTATGTATGATGTTTATATAATATTATAAATATTTTAGGAAATTGTAAATGTTTCTTCACTTTAATATTTGCTTAAATCTTAATGTTATCAGGAAAAACATGTTTAACTAGTGTCCTTGAATTAGGTTGTTTTGATCAATATGTTTTCTCAATTTGAAGGTCAAGGTTGAATTTTGTTTACAGTTAAAATTCCATTAAGATGACTCATGTTCTAGAACATTCTGTCATGTGACCAATCTTTATATATACCATGTTTGGTGGACATTTATTCAGTTTTGACATTACCATCAGTCTTGTAAAGAGCTATTACAGTTGTGAAAATTCATTCCAAATTCTAAGAGAGGAATTATTTTAAATATTCATTGGATTATAACAGTGCTCATAAATTTTTGGATTTTGGATTTTTAATTGATGATTTTGGAATTAAAGTGAACTTATTCAGATATTTTGGAATACTTCATTTTGACATCAGCACATCAAGATTTCTAGTACATCAGGACTTTGGAGACCATTAGCACATCATAACATTCAAGGACACAGCCGTGAATTCGGAACATTCTATATTTAGGACTTGTGATTAGAACAATCATTCTTATTGGATTATTAGGATTTCAAAACACATTACTGTAAGTGACTTTTTGATTTTTCATTTTAATTATCTAGTAATAAATTGCTTGTTGATTTTTACTTGATTTGTTGGTTTCACTTTCTTTCTGTTACATTTTTCTTAGACCATAGAGTCGTAACAATATATATATATATATATATATATATATATATATATATATATATATATATATATATATATATATATTTGTTTTAAATAATGTTTCATTTGCTGCATTATCCTAAGCATGAGTCCACCATAAGCCTAAAAAATGTTATTTGGAGTTATCATAAAAAAATATTTGTAAAAAATTATTATTATTATCATTCTTTATGAAACAGCAATAAAATATGCCATCCTTTGGTAATAAGAAAAAGACTTGTTTTTTTTTTAAAGAAATTAAGGTAGAAAATATAAATATTCATTCCTTAATTGCTGCTGTATAGGTCAATCCAAGGGTAAAACATGAAATAAAGGAAAACAAACACGAACTAAAAGAAGAACAGGGATTTAATGCTGGGATTGTAAAGAACAACTAAATCAATTAGTAAATCAACTGGGAATACTCATTTTAGTACCATATTTATTATAATTATCTGACATATGTTAATACGTTGAAATTACTAATGTACTTATTTCTTTTGTACTTAAACAAAAATTGATTTACTTACAGTCATATAGGCATTCTAGTACATTTTGTGCCACCATGAACTACTGGCTGGGAGAGTTCAATAATATTTTATGTCATTCACCCCTGGGTCAATCTAGAGACCGTTTACTCAGACTGTATTGCTGAATCTGATGCTAGGTCTTAAAACTAGGAATATGCCTAATTTTTTTTAAATTAAAAAATAAAAGTAGGAATATTTGAGCAAATCATCAATGATATTGAAAGGTATGCAGGATAAGATAAAAAGTTGTAAGTCTTTTTTCATGACATGAGCACCAAAGTTTACAATGAAAAATGATTTGCTGCGCAAATTTCATGACTTTGGTCAGACCTATTTGTCCTATTGAAAAAACACATCCATTTGTAGCCTGAAAAATCAAATAATTTCTTTCAAGTTAGAATGCAAACTTCTTCTTTCCATCCTGTAATGCAAGATAAGTTATTGTGTAGTCGTCAACAAATTAATTCTGGTTTATCACCTAACAGACAGTCTAAAGAAAACTTGAAACTGAAGTTATGACAATATCTGAAAAGTAAACAGTCTGTCAAACAACTTAATAAGCTTGCTTAATGGCTTTAATGTATTAAAGATAAGCTTTATATATATATATATATATATATATATATATATATATATATATATATATATATAGTGCTAGCGCATGAAAAGCCTGCATGTTTATGAGTTCTATCAGTCAGTGCTTTCCATATTTTGGGTAAAAAACATGACATTAATCATAACATGCAAAATAAACTGATAGACATTGCATACAAAGATATACCCACTTTTCTGATGAACCTTCTCCTCAGCCATCAACAATGAAACAACTCTCTGAATTCTAGACAGGTCCTTCCACCTGGCCTCTACATCAGGCAGCCATACACAAATCCTAGGATGTAAACAAGGGACTCCATATAACTTGTCCAAGTTTACACTTAGGAAGTATATCGACAAGGAGTATTTCGCTTATCATAGAGTTCTAACTGACTAATTCCTCCACTACATTTTCCCATTCAAATCTTGCAAGTGACTCATAGTCCTCACGCATACTTCTTGCATCTTCACTGAGTTCATTAATAAACTTGATCCTAAATGCCTCCCTCGAATTTTTTGATTATACAGACAGTCTACAGTTTCATTTACACCTCATGAATTGCAAAGATTTGACAGTAATTGTGTCGTGCATTCTGGTGACAGCTAAGGGAATCCAGTTTCTTCAAGTACATATGTTGGCTCAGATTTATTAACATTTCTGCAGCCCTGAATGCTTGTTTACATTTGGTCACTTTCATATGTGCTGTGCCACACTCATCTTCTGCTCTGCTGGTTTCTCTTTAATATAAGGCATCCAAGTAGATTTTTAAAAAAAACGTTTTCTTACCCCAGTTAACAACCTGTATGACAAAACAAGTTATGTACATCTCTTTATCTGTAAATGCTAAAATGTACCACATTACAAACAAATTTTTACTACATGTATTATAAAAACTTTAACTGAAACAGTTGAGATGCTCCTTGTAAAATTCACACTATTATTTTTCCAAATGTGCTGAAACCAGACTAAAAAAAGCATATTCATATACATAATTTATGTGTTACAAAATATATATTAAGAATAAGAAATTGATTGATGTTACTCTTCTACTTTTGTTTTCTTATGTCAAATGAAATAGAGCTAATGTTCAGAACATAAACATGGCAAAACCAGAGAATAACGTTTGCCTGAACACCACTGAGACACAATTTCATAATAACAGAATCTGCCATACGAATTCTAACTAAATTCTGTACATTAAAATGCTCAAAACTTGTTTGTGTCTGTCACAGTGTTAGCCATATGGCTGTGGAAAGAATACCTAGAGGCCAGATGATACAATATGAGATGTAATCTTTCTGATGTAGTATGATTACAAGTCACTACAAGACAGAAGATTTATAACCAACCAAGAAAGTAGCTCAGTAGCAAAGATGAACTTTTAAAAGGAAATCTTTTCTTGAAAAAGAAAGTAACATTCAATTCTGTTTAAGTAAGAAGAACGTTTGCCAGCAGATTGTACCAGAGATCAATTCTGAATGTAAAATTACTTTAGTGTGTTAAAGAACATTTACATGGAGTGTCTAATTACACAAAACCAGTTTGTGATTCATCAAAAATCTGATTATTTACAAAATATTTAAAAACAGTATGAAATAAACTTTAAATTACTGACTGAAGCATAACCAGAAATATGTATTAATAAACACATTCTCCCTTACAATACTGCATTGAAAGTGAAACTGCATAGTGAGTCTGTTACCTTAACATGATATTCAAGGAATAGATGATGGGGTTGCTATATAAAACTTGGTAAGCCCATACGGCAAATAGCAATGAAACTGATTGAGGAATACTAACCGACAATCCAAGTGCAAAATGACCCAAACATTTAAATGTTTTATAAGACCATATGTAACTTTCAGTGTTGACAATATTCATGTTGACATGGATACAAGGATGAAATTTTATGAAGATTTCTACACAACTGGACTAAAACAATTGTATGCACATGATTCCTGTTGCAGTGGGGGCATATTGATTTTCTCATGTCTCTATACTTCTCTCCCTCCGCTGGCATTTCTCAATATTTGCACAAAAAATGATGATTGTACAGATTTAAAAAATTTACACTAATGAATGTTTTAATACATATATGAACTTACAATATTTTAAATAAATTGTATAGATTTGTCAGGGGTTTCAAATATTTTTTTAAATTTCTGTTTTTGGCCTTTCTTGAGTTGAACCTCTACTATCAGTTTATGTTTTATAAACTTAAATCTATTGTTAGTCAATACATGCTTGCATGTGATCCAAATGCATAATTGAAGGTTGACTACTGATGTGATGAAGAAATATACTGACATGTCTTCATTTTGTAATAAAAACACTCCTTTATCTCATTTTAAGAAATGCAGCATTTTCATAAATTGATATATAGACTTTGCACTTCTGTATCAACTCTTACATTATACAGCTGCACGAGTTTGGGTTTTAATGTAGTATGAAATCATATAAAAAAATTGAAATGCAAACTTCTGTAAGACTGAAATTGAGATGTCTGTCTGGGAAAAAGTATCTTTCTTGGCCCTCACAAAGGCTACACGGTCTGTGTCTTGTGACTGGGGACTGGGCTGTCCTGCTTTAATTCTCTTGAAATAAATATGGCAAGTGCACCTAAAGTTTAGATTAACATCTCCTAAGAAAATGCAAGGCTATCTTTGTAGGTAATGCAGTTAGCTATTGCTAGCTGCCCACAGAATTGTAACTCTAATGGTTTGCATATAAAAAAAAATGTTCCAAGTCCCTATTAGATGGATACAATAAGAATATAAATACCACAGATAAGTGTATAGACGGTGTAGAGGTTAAGCGTTGGACAGTGAGTAAGGAACTGAAGGAAAAATGTCAGTTTCATCCATGTCAGCATATGTCCTAGTTGCCCAGTACATGTATAGATTGTCAAAAGGTGAGGTTATAGTTTATCAGTTATAACCAATTGATGTGGGGATGGATGGGGTGGAGCATATCCCTGGAAATGAACCTAAGATCATTGTCATGAAGCATATGATTTATTTCATCATGTTTAGGAAGAGCATGTGTGGATCTCTATAGTTCCTAAGCTATAATGTAATGGTCTCAACAGATGTACATATGGTATTCAATATTATGACCTTTACCTGTGTGGGGTAGGGTATGGCAGGAAAAAGAATGTGACCATCAGTTGCTACACCTATTCTAAGTATACAAGAATACAAGAAAAAAAATTTCCATGCACTTTCAAATACCATATGTGGAGTTGTGCTTTGAATAATGAAGATATTATTACGCATCATCCCAAATTGTAAAGTTATCAGTTATAACATTATTTATCAGTACCAACAATCTGTTAAGTTTCTGTATGAGAACCGACATGTACAATATATAATTAAAAACTGTCCAACAATTTTGTCTTGAATAAACATTTACCTGTTCTTCTTGGTGCACATTTTGTATTTAGTTCTTCTGACCATTTCTCCCAGAATCTTTTGAAATGAAGTTTGGTTTCATTTCCTAGTTCAAGCAGTAATGTTGTTTCTACTTCACTCCATTTGGTTTTAGTGGCCACCCCAAGTATTAAATTCTCATTCTGCAATATAATTTTTAAATGATATTAACATACTGGTGTCTTATTATATAAACATGTAATAATAAACATAAATGTTCTATTAAATGTTACTAACTGCTTAGTACAAAAAGAGACATGATGATAACATTTCATAAATATTTGTCCAAATTATGGCAAAATAACATATTGAAGTATATAATTTTTCTGAAGATTTCATTAAATTTTATTTCATGTTATCTAGTTAGAAATCCAAGCCCATTTCATACACAACATTATTAAAAGGCCATCTGGTCCAAAATATGCAAAAGTTCTAACTGAACTGAGCAAAATAGACCAGCTTTATTTAGGGGTCACTTGTCTCTCCTAAAGGTGGGTCTCTAAATGCAGATTTGTCTGTATTTCATTGAACTAAGCAAAAAAGTTATTGCGACATTTTTATGTTTATGTATCTAAGGAGTGGCATATAGTGTTACCGGTCTCCATTTGTTAAAGTTCATCCTATCCCTTCACAATGTCAATTTCAGTTCAATTACTTCACATGATGTAAATGAATGTATCACAAATCTGAGTAAGGGTTTCATATTGATAAAGTTGAAGTTCCATATTTTTTCATTTTGGCAGAAGTATGCATTATATATTGACGTAGATTAACATGTATAAAATTTGGTAACTGCATTCATACAATGAATATCAATCAAGGTTTACATTATTAGAATACAGAAAAATATTGCATGGAAATGTACCTGGTATATAGGTCACTTTGATTTTGCATATGGAGTGTAACATTTGGGAAGTATCTCTTCCTTTTTCCAATTATGGAGTAATTATGGTCTGAAACTTGGAAAATTGATGGCACAGTGTCCTCTCTTTTCTTACAGTAGCTATGATAAATCTAGAGAGAAAAAGAAATAACATATGAGAAAAGACAATTTTACATTAATTATTAAAGGTAATAATGACACGTTTTCATTCTAAAATACCTTAACCCTTATAATAGATGGCAAATATGCCCTTTTATATTTGAACCTTGATATGCAGTCGCAATCCATATATTTGCGACCATGGCACAATTACAAAATCAATAGTAAAATTATTGATATTGAGTAAAATTATTGACATTAATATTTTGAATCTGTTTGCACTTGCATAATATACGATATAACAATTATATTGTACATTATATAAGTGCAAACGAATTCAAGTTATTTTATTATGTATTCTATACTTTTGCATTGATTCTTGTCTCAATTGCTCCCCCTCCCCCCCCCCCTCTCTCTCTCTCTTTGATTATATATGCATTTTAAAAATGACTTTGACTTTCAGTGCAAACTTCGTACGTTGAGACATGTTGTGCACATCTTTGAGAAGATTGATAAAAGAGGAATTATATGCATCTGAAATTTTGTTTGTATCGGTCCTAGCTTTTTGGTGAAACTTAAAGCCAAACTTCATGACCAATTTTGCTATTATTTATGGAATACAATTTTTGTAGGGAGTATCAGTGGAAACGATAGAGGTTTTCTAAATACAAAATAATTGCAAGGTAAATTTGCTGTCATGATCGTATGCAATATGCTTAATCCATGATGGTTCGTGTGTACCTGTTGTTAAGGCTCCTACTAAACACCGCAAAGAGATACGCAAAGGCAGGGCAAAGACATGCAAAGACTGAGCAAAGACACGCAAAGACAGGGCAAAAACACGCAAATGCAGGGCAAAGGTGCATAAAGACAGTAAAGAGACAGTTTACATTTACAATACTGGAAAACATTTACTGTTGATACAACATTTATAAAAATAAATATATAAGAATTAGAAATGTTTGCTTTGTCTATGTGTTGATCGTTCTTTTTTAAATATGAAACTGTAGAAATTGTGTTGCTCAGTATTTTAACATTATATAAAAACACAATTGGGAATGCAAAAGAAATAAAAAGAAAAACAAATCATAAGCACAGATTAATTAACTTACATACTGTATATTTAACATCTTGAAACTGTCCTTGTCCTGGCGCTATATTAACTGAGCTAAAGGTAGCATGTGTCTACTCTACAACTTGTGATTGTAAACACGTGTTGACACGTGTTAATTGAATATCAGTAGCACTTCCCTACCGTATACCATACATTTTGAATCAACAGTTAATATTTTCCAGTATTGTAAGTTTAAAACGTCTCTGTCCTTGTACGGCCGCCATGTTAATCGAGTCAAATGGATATATTAAAACAAAAAGAACAATGAACACAGACAAAGCAAACATTTCTAATTCTTATATATTTATTTTTATAAATATTTTATCTTTGCCCATCATTGCCCTGTCTTTGCGTGTCTTATTCCATCTCTCAATACTTACCATTATTAAATATTTTATTTATATAAATTTTGTATCAGCAGTAAATATTTTCCAGTATTGTAAGTTTATGACGTCTCTGCACCGTATTTGCCCTGTCTTTGTGTGTCTTATTCCTTCTCTCAACACTTACCTTAATTAAATATTTTAGAAATTCACACAAAGACTTTTCATGGTCAATAAAAAAGAGAGAGAGAGAGAGTAGCTTTAACAATTAAACGTGAAGAATATTCAACTTCTTATGTCAAAATGAAAATCACAAAATAAAATTCTTACAACAAATTCATTCTAAAAATCTACAACTATCAAAGCATAGATTATATACATATATCTTATATTTCTTTAGATAAAACATGTTTCAATAACAGGAAATTTCCAGTTAAGTAAAGTTTTTAAACATCTTTGCTGGTCTTTGCGCTCTTCTCTTTTTGCAATACTTACTATATGTATATACAAAATATATACTCACGAGGAACTCTCTTCACGGTCTTTGCCCGTCTTTGCGGTATTTAGTAGGACCGCGGTTGTTTGCATTTGCAACATGCACAGTGGAGAGATTGTTGGCATAACTGTACGCTACTTTCATGTACTGTGGCTGAAATTTCGTTACATATTGTACTTGTGGAAATTGTACATGATCTAAGCACACAGCTTGCAAAAATGGCTGCTCCCATGTTTTGAAAAATCAGCCTGAATTAGTCCAAAGTACACTATCTTTAGCAGTTATTAAAATAGGAAAAATGAATTTTGCCAGAGTAGGCAATACCAGTTTCTGAAAGTGCAATGAATGAATTACAAAATATAAAAAGTAAAAAAAAGATATCGGCTCGTTTTTTTTTTACAATTTGGACCGGTACGTCCTATGACCGCGTTACTACCTTATAAATATTAAAAAAAAAAAAAAATGTCACTATACTTACTCGTTCATTTTGAATTATTTTAATTTCTGATCAACGGGACCGTCAAAGTGCTGGGTATCCCGAGGTGACCTCTAACAGGAGGTGCTCTAAAGAAAACGCCCTATAACCGCGGCAATTGAGAAATACAGTGACCATTGGTAGTACGGTATGAAAGTAAAAAAAAATTAAAAAATCAGGAAATATTATGTAAAAGCAACACATTTAATAACAAAATTTCAACATTAAATTCATAAATTTAATCAAGATCATTATATGCGCAAGTTGTAGTAAATCCATTCAATAATTATGATTTATGATATTCTTACATGTTATATTTATAGTTAACCCCAATCCCCACAAATGATTGTATGTCCCATGTCTAGAAAACACCTTTTATGAATTTGAAGGAAAGCAGTGTTCATTAACGTGCCTTTATACTACTGGTGTAAGAACCCACACTGAAACAAAACTCACGAGTTTGACAATACACCTATATGGCCCCCCCCCCCACACACACACACATACACACATACACACACACACACACACACAAGTTATAAAACAATTTTTATCGAATAGCGTCAGTCATGTTACCAATTCTGCTTGTATTATTTAAATTGTGAAGCAGACGATTTGCAGAAATTGCACTCGGTACGATTTTATGATTTGAAAAGTACATCAAAGGGATTGGAACTGGATATGGTATTAATGGGATTTGATCACTTATTTAAATCTGTACATGTAAAGGAAATCTACGATTTTGTTTACCCTGAATAGAGTCAGTCTTCACATTTTTAATATTCACGGCTCTGTAAACTTCCTGACAATATGCTTACATACAGGTTATTCAAATGTTACGCATGGTGACATCACTGAACAAAAATGTTTAAATTTCGCGGTGATAGGACGTGCACTTACCTTTGAGGTCCAGGAAGTGAAAATGACTAGCAGTTATTTGATAGATGCACATCTGAAGTAAGGTCAAGCTGTATCCTCTATAACCCAAATTACACATATCAATCATACACCAAAATAAAGTGAATTAAAAGTTTCTTTAACAATACTTAAGATATACAAGGTCTTTTTTAAGCTTCCAGGATAACCAGTGAGGAAAATCTGGGAAATTCTTTTTCTTTAAAAATCTAACCCATGCAAAATACGAAACTGTAGAGATCCTCCTAAACACTAATAACTAAAGGACTTTCTTTTAAAACTTAATTTTTTTATGTAGCTTTTGTGCTATTCTGTGCAACGATAACACAATGTCCCCACCAGAACATATTGAATCGGCACATTTATAGTGTTTTAACCTACGACCCAGGGTACCCGGATAAAAGCAGGGGTTGAAAGTCTTTGCACGTCCTTCAAAACGAAGCAGTTATACCCTCAGTTTACATCAGGCGTGATAACATGAGGCCCAGTCCTTCACATTGTGCGGCCCGCGGCCATGTAGGCTGTCCTACGTGTTGACTAAAAACAGTGAAGAGAACTGTTCTTGCTAATGCGTCACGCGACCTTGAGTATTTTATCTGTTTTGGCCCCCAGCCAATAAAGGTTGGATGCCCCTGCTTTACACGCAATCATGGCCGGGCATGAAACGTTGTTACAGTCTAGTGAATTTCAAAACTTCTTGTCAGTTCAACTGGCATTTCGATGTCTTGCTACAGAACTACATGAATATGTGGACACCACACTGAAAGCAATTCACGAGGATATTTATACAGAATGCTCCAAATATCAGCCTTGTCAACATAATTGTAGTGAAACTTGGAAAGAGACTCACAGGTAAGACTGCTTAAAGACTTTAGATAACTGCATGCTACTTGTTATTATAAAACTATGAGAAAGAGAAAATGCAGAATAAACAAAGTAATTTCTTCAAACCTGGTAATGTTCACACATTGAGGGAAATAGTGTAAATAGTGTACATTAGTTGAAAAGACAAAGCCACTCGACATCTGTTGCATAAGGATAACAATATAACAATTGGAAAAAGCTATACAAAGTCACTCTAATGATGGTGAAAATGCAGTTGGAGACAGTAAATCTGTGTATAAACTACTGCTGCCAAAGACAAGAAGTAAGCTGTTGTTAAAATGCCAAAATTGCATCAATTAAATCTTCTCTCTCTCTCTCTCTCTCTCTCTCTCTCTCTCTCTCTCTCTCTCTCTCTCTCTCTCTCTCTCATTTAACATATAGGATAAGCTCTGAAAAGATATTTGTACAAAAATTTTACTTTTCATTATTAACCAGTTATGTACCTCCAAATCCGTATATACTCTATTTTAAGTTCACCCATTTCTAGACTGGTTTCCATGTCTTCCATATGATTAGTACCGTGAGTCCTAAAGTGTTTATGTTATAGATTAATACGAAGGCATGCATATCCTATCAAATATCCCATCTAACACTGAATAAGTTGAAACGGTATGTTATCTGCATGCTAATTACCATTGCTTTCATTATGTGTACCACAGAGAATTTTTTTTTCTCATTCCAATAACTTGACAATAATAATAATAATAATAATAATAATAATAATAATAATAATAATAATAATACAAGCTTTGATATAATACTTGTTTTTTCTTTATTTTCATGAATGGTTCAATACTACTACTGCTTATAATAAATAATGATATTATTATTATTATTATTATTAAAGTAACAACAGCATGAATCAAATAGTATTAGTGATGAATCACACAACATTCTGATTTATAGTATAACATGTATTGTATTTTTCTTTACATTTATTCCTGTTTTTATTACTCATTAACAAGAAGAAAAAGAAATAATATTTCATTCAAGCTCTTATTACTTTCATATAAGTAGATTATTTTTTAGAAAAAGATTATTATTAGTTGTGGTAGTAGTATGCACTTACTGGCATGAAAAAATAACATTTTATTTGTGGTATACGTAATAAAAGAAATAGAACATAACACATAAATAGCATACCTTTTGAATTTATTCAGTGTTGGATTGGATATTTGAAAAGATACACCTAAGTATTGTTGTATAACATGAACACTTTAGAAGCCAACGTTCGCCATTTTGTGGAAGGCTGAGTACTTTTTTTAATTATTATGTGTGTTTCTTTCAGGTTGGAAATATGCCTTAGTATTAATATGTAATGTTTTGTAGGAGCAATAATTACAATAAAAACTACTTTCTAGGTGGTTACGAATTTTTGTATTGCCCGTAGACAGTCTGTTAGATCCCAACCCTTTTACTGAGGACTGGTCAGAGTGTTTCAGAATGTTTATTTCTCAAAACCGCTCTTGAAATTCGCTTTTGTCAATATTTTAAGACCTTCTTGACAAAAAAGGAGAAAATAACTCAAGTCTCGATGACATCACGCACATCAACAAACACTTTACTTTGCTGGTACTAGAAATGCAAGCCAATCTCCTAGGTAGGTAACTAGTAAAGCTGTCTTTCGATTGGTTAGTCAGTGACGTCATTTTCACAACACTGACGTCATTCCTATAACTGCTAATTTGGAAACCTCCCCTCTGAACTGCAGTAATTGGTTGGTAGCGTCACATCAGCATGATGCATCATAGGATCAAATTAGAGAGATTAGGTACTTTCACTACGATAGAGGATGATAGTTTTCTGTGGTCTTACGAGTACAGGAAGTGTGATGTAGTTTTTAGTGAAACACTTGACATGCATTGCATTGTTGGTACATGCAGCATGGAGATTCAGCCGAGTAAATAATTGATGATACAAATAGATTTTCCCAACTATAAAAGTTGAATTGAAGAGCATTATTTCTGATTTGTTATTTGCATTATTTTCAGTTGGGATAAGATTTTGACATATTCTGCGGGGAAACTTGTAAAAAAAGAAATCAAAATGTGATTTTGAATCCCATCTGCTATATACTGTAGTAATTATAGAAATACATATTGAAACATTAGCCTACTGATATTGTTTTATAAAGATAAATGGTAAAAAAAGAAACAACAACAATAATAACACACACACACACTACCCCCACCTCCCCAAATATACTTATGCAAGTCCGGCTTAGAAACAAAGAGCATGTTCAGTTACAGAGGTTTCCAGCGAGATTTTATAGGGAGGAAGATATTGGATGTCTTTAATATTAGGTATTTCAAACACTAATCAAGATTGAAAATTGGATAAAGTAGAGTAAAACAGTCCTTTTACGTTCATCGTCACAAAAGCGCAAATATTACATTTGTGACGTGAGCATGTTGTAGGCCTGTTGGCAGCAGCTGATTAATTATGTTCATGATTGTTTTAGCTCACCTGTACAGATAGAACCACCCGGTGTTTAACTCTTATCTTTAACATACCTAGGTCTCCATGCATAGGCTGTTGTAGTATTATTATCTCTTTGCTTTACGAATAAAAGGCGGGGATTGTATGACACTGCCCATTCAGACTTGCTTGTGAGCGTGCGAACGTCCGTGCATGCTTTTTCGTGCTGTCACACAACTCTCATACACCGTTCAACTGCGGAATAATTTTAACTGTTTTCTTTGACTCGCAGAACTTCCTACATCAGGGGTGTCAAACATACAGCCCGCCAGACTCATTATTTACTATTATTATTTACAATTATTTTTATAAAATCTGGCCCGCCATAGCAAATGAGTTTGACACCCCTATCCTACATGGTTAAAGTTTGTGAATCGAAACCTCGTATTTAATACATGTGCACAAGAGTTTCAGAATTTTAATTCATCCCCGGGGCTGAATATAGGGGGTGGGGACAATTATGCGTCGATTGAACAAGATATTGTGTAGTAATTTTAGACCACCTGGCTGTAGATGAGAAACAAATTTGGTACTTTTGACCCATCCCACTTGGAAGGGGCATGGGGTTAGAGACGGTTTTAACACAATAAACGCCTAAGTTGCAGGTAGTCAAAGATGTCTGAGAATTGGTACTATGATCACTGACCCAAGTTTCAATATATATCAGATGGGGTTTTACACGAGACCGTTGGGTCATGTCCCAAAGGGCATGCAGATATGTCCCCAGGGTCTTAACTAATTAACTGTTGAGATCACCGTCCTAAGACTAAATACACACTTCCTGGCATAAAAAGACAAATTCAGATATGCAGCCGACATTAGTCACAGGCTTTATCCTTAATCCAGGGCAATTAACCCCTGGGTCAAACCTTGAAAATGAGATTCCCATCCTGACATCCTATAAACACTTACTAGGCGTAAACAGATGACTTCCGATATATAAATATAGTATCTTGGGTCTTTTTTATATACTTTCACCCCTATCCATTAGGGACTTGGCATCTCAATCACAATGTTGAAAGTAATCGAGTTATCGAGTTTCTCATTCTACACACACACACACACACACACACACACACACACATATATATATATATATATATATATATATATATATATATATATATATATATATATATATATATATATATATATATATATATATATATAGGTGGTATAGCGATTAATAAAAGGACAAAAGAACATTGAAGATTGGTTGGAAAAGTCAGACAATCATGTGTTCGATTAAGATTTTCTGTTATCAATAATAACAATGACTGAAGTTTTATTGGAACTTTTTGTTTTTAATTGTTCCACTTTTTAGAATGATATCTTCTTGGAAAAGTACAACATGTGAATAATACTATCCAGTTAATATACCCTTCCGTTTTTTAGTACAACCAAAGTGCCTATAACATGTTGAATGACAAATGTGCCAGTAAACCTTCGACTTTACGGGATACAAGTATGCAAAAATGACATTTTAAAGGAACAACTAATGAAAATATCTTCAACTTATTAAAATCTATAGTTGATAGATTTATCATTGTAATTAATTAATCATCAGTCTTTAATTTTCAACAGATTCTCACCACACACACCGACACACACACACACACACACTATGTAATTTGTCACGCAGCCAGGGGGAAAAAATCGGAATATTTAGACCACATTATGAGGCTCCATATTCATACACTACCTTCCTACCTTCAGGACACAACAGACTACCTCGTTAAAAGTAAAGCAAGTGAACTGTTAAACTACCCAACACAATGCTTGGTTAACTAGACGTAACATCCCTCTATACCAGTATTCCACAGGATGAGGGAATACTGGCCCATAAAGAAACCTGGGAAACAAGAATTGTGAAGACGCCTCCCACAAAACTTCTGGTCAGATTCCTGGAGTTAGTCCTTGAACACAAAACCGATCATATATTTTTATACATAAAAACTAAAGTTGTCGCAAACATGCTCCATACAAACATTTATTCCAAAACAACTGACAAACATAAATACCTTCTTCCATCCAGCTGCCACCCAATGCACTGCATCCAAAACATCCCCTGCAGTCAAGCACATAGGAGAATTTGCTCTGATGACGTAGCTTTCGATGAGAGGGACAGAGAGCTGACCCAACAAAGCGGACCTACAACACATATAATAGCGAAAGAAATACATAGAACAAAATAAATTAACCGTGCTGACCTAAAACACAAGGGAAATGAAAACCCGGAATGAACACCCTTCACAGTCACGTTCTATCCAGATAGTCTTCAAGTAGGTCGCGTAATTCAAAACACTGACCAACCAATGAATCGTGTGTGAATCGGTTAAAATGATCTTTCCACACAAGCCAGTTGTAGCATTCCGTAGACCTGAACATTTGAGAGACATTCAAGTCAGGAGAAAGTTAAAGCCACTCTCAAATCAAACACCAGTTGGGGATCAAAGCCACGTGGAAACAAAAGATGCAAGACATTCCAACACATTAAAGAAACGTACATTTCAAAGCACAGTCAAGGTAAAAAGTTCAAACATTCAGAGCCAGAGCTATAACATGCAACACGGAAAATGTGATCTACATCATTACATGCAATGTATGTAGCATCCAATATGTTGGAGAAACAAAGAAAATAAATATTAGAATGAATCTCCACAGATCAGATTGCCAGATTTAAAAAAATGGCAAGAAGCCCAGTGATGGAATATTCTCTTTCCCCAGCCACACTTTGAATGATGTAATCCTGACTAGAATCTCATATAACTCAAAATGGAGCAAAAAAATAAAAATAAAAAATTCCAGATACACCTATTGCATTCACCACCTGCGAACACTCAGATCTAATGGTCTTAAACTCTAAATCATGAAGGATAAAAACGGGCCAATTTCTGTGTACAGATAACACTTAAATTTCCTACCAAAGTTACCAAAATCACATTTTCCTGCTATTATATCACTTTCTCATACCCATAATCCATTTTAAAAACAACAACAACAACAACAACAAACGGAAATGTAAAAAATGCATATAATTTTATATTATTTTATTTTTGAATTAGTCAGAACACAAATTTGTGATACTATTTTAGAACAAAACATTTACTACTTTGAAGTAATCGTCAGTTCAACAAAATATGCTGTTCAGGATAAATTCTTAATTGGACAGTTGTCGACAACCCTACAGATTGTGCAAGATTTTTATTACTGACCTACAAGCTTACGTAACTAATTAGATTCCTTAAATCTAGCCACTTTCCGCTTTGCAAGCCTTCACTTAAGATACATTGTAACAAGTGGCACCATACAATCTTATTAAAATATCCACAGTCAAACATCATGTAGATTTGTAAAGTAATTACATTGTTGCGCTGTGTTCTGGTCTTGTTTGTGTAATCGCCCTATGTATCTCACTGTGCCCTTGAGACACTCATCATTATCATCATCATCATCTTGCCTAATTACGTCATTCAGAACTGAGTAAAATTACAGTTGCGGGTGGACATGCGTGAGGTTTAAATACCGCTGTATACAGGTTAAAAACAACAGTAGAAACAGGATTTCTGACATCAAAGACTATATATATATATATATATATATATATATATATATATATATATATATTACATTAGTGTTTCTTTTGCATGTGATGGTGCTGCTGTAAATGCTGAATTTTAATAGCAGTAATAAAACACCTCCTATTATTGCCTTGCTATAATATTTTCTTGCACTAGTCACCAGTCCAAGGAGATTATTCACTTCTCCCATTAGTAATTGGAGGTCTACAATAAAAACAACTTGATCCAGTATGATACCTTAGTAAACATTCGACACTCAGTATACCGCCTTTCATTTCCTTGGACTCCGTGCACTTTTACACGTGTTTCTTAGGCGCTCAATACTTCATCATTTAAATGGTCTTCTGGCAATTGTACTGTCAATCGTATCATTTTTTGCTGTTGTTGAATTTGTTATTTTCTCCCCAGTCCTTGCTTTATTTTCACGTATCTTTGTTCTTTTTCGTTGATTTTGAGGGAGTTGAGTACCTCACCAGCAAAGCGTTGTTTTTTTTATGTTTTATCCCTCTAATTTTAACCGGTGTTAGGGTAATTAAATTCTACCCAATTGCTGTTCCGCTTTATTGTTTTGTTTCTTAGATTCCTTTCAGCATTCAATAATGCCTTAATGTGTTGGTAAATATTGGCATAAAAAGACGACGTGGGACACCCCTCTCTCCATGTGTACGCATGGACGGCTGCTCCATTTGTTGTCTGTGGCCCGACGAAGTTTGAAACGTGGCAGAAAGTCACTGGGCCTAATGGGCCATGATGAAGGTTATTGCTTCATCCTCTTTCTGTTTGTAGGACCCCCTCCATTCCAGGCACAGGTGACGGCACTTCATGATTTAGGGAAGACGCCAGCTTCCATAAAAGATATGTCCGGGGGATATAAGTCACCCACGTTCACTAAAATTGTGTGTGTTTGTGTCTGTGTGTGGGGGGAGGGGGGCTGAGCGCTGACACTTGGTAGAAAGGGGTCAGCTCCCTAGATTGAGGGATGCTTGGCACTTCCCGACATAAGGAGGTTGGCTGTACCAAGTAGCGAGTACCGCCTTTCCAACGCACGTGAAGCGCGGTCGTCGTCTGGCACAAGTAGACCAGGAATTAAATCAAGGAGATCTCGTTCGTCGTAGTCGGGTTCCTAGGACAGAGAGTCCCCAATATGATCTACATCATCTAAACGTCATTGCCTCTGGCACAGGACACAGGGCAATGTCCCAAGTGACATTCACCGAGTATCTTCTCTCACCAGGCACCGGGCAGCATGCACCGGGCGCCGATCACCGGGTAAGGTGTGTGGTGCTGATCTTCTGTTTTTAGTCTCAGGTTACCGAGCACAGAACATCAATAGTCGGGCACTGAGTACGGAGAGTCGGATATCGGACGTTTAATACCGGTCTTCGGACCGGGTACTGAATTTTGAGGACCGGTCTTGGGGAAGGGATCGGTTTGATAACCCCCCTTTCTATGTTTTATTCAATCCCTTTGGGGAACGGGCTTCAAATTTTGAGGACCGGTCTATGTGAAGGGATCGGGTCGAGACCACTATTTTCTGAATGTTCCTGTTAAACCCCTATGAAGCTTGGGTACTCCACCACCCGGTGGTGAGTCGGACACGTTTTCTTTTCTGACCATGACACCATGGATGACTTTGCCTTGGCTCCACGGATCGGACCACCAGGCTCGCCTTAGATGTGCCCCGCCTACTTCAGCCTTTGTATCAAAGGAAAGGGAGGGAGACAGCCACTCGTCACCAACTGAGCAGAGAGGGAATCGTCAATCCCTTTCTCCATGAAGATAGGATCAAGGGGCTAGTCCCGCCCCTCCATCCCCATCCATCCCCTCCCCTGCTCCCCCTTGAGCATAGACAGGATGACGATTCCCTGGTAGGAAAGTCACCTTCTCACGGGAGGGAGATGACGCGAAATAGTCCTGCCTCGACCAGAAAACGAAGACAGGATGGCCAACTGTCGATTTTCGTGGATGCAGACGAGTTCCCAGAAGAACCTGTCACACCGAGTCCTTCTTGAATGTTGGGTTCTTCTTTTTCATCCCACACTACGATGGAGATGACGGGGGATTAAGAGGCGAGGTCTACTGCCTCCTTCCCCCATATCAGTGTCCCAAAACCTCCGGATCGGGATCGTCAGAGGCTCCAGTTTGGAGAGACTCTCTAGGGCACCGCATAAGTTGAAGCTGCTATTGCTCCCTGACTCAGAAGTTGTCTTGAGACCAAGAGGGGGCCTGACAGCAGAAGGGGTGTGCTGCCCCCTATTCTTTACTTTGGCTCTATGTTCAGCTCCAGATACAGGATCCATTCGTCAGCTTGGTCCCTTAATCCCTCCCCCTGGAGTCGAGTGCTTCCCAGGTGAGGATTTCAGCAATGACCTGGACCTGTCTCCTCCTCAAAGCTAATCTTCGGCTGCGTCTTTTAATAAATTGAAAGAGGAACCAATTTCTCCAGTTGCCTTGCAGATATTGTTCGATGCCGTTGCCAAGACATGAGACACACGCTCTTGGTGTCCATGGCGCACTTTGCAGAACTCCTTCACTTCCGTAGGGATGCTGCCTTGGAGACATCAAAGGTTTTGCCAGAACACAGCAAATTATTCGGATGGCTAATCCATACAGTTGCCTCTTAAGATTTGAGGGATCAGCAACACTGGTCCCTGGCCGCGGTATCTGACCCAGCTAAACCTGCGAAGAAACGAAAAGTCTACAGCTCTCAGCCTAAAGGTTTTAAACAAGGAAACCATCAGAACTGTCAGACAAAGTCTAAAACTCCTTTCCTCCCGTCTTTCTCACGACGATGTTGCCGGCGAGGTCACAAGAGGAAATCTTCGGAACGCTCCCTCTTCTCTAATGAGGGAGACAATCGTCCTTTGGAATCATACCCTCTCCTGCCAATCCCCCCTCTTTCCAATGTCCCAGTAGGTGCCAGTTTAAGACCTTTTTTCAGAGGTTTGGTTGAACCTCTCGGAGGATGACTAGGTCCTTTCCACAATAAAAGAGGGTTACTGGCTTCGCTTTCGGAACCCTTCACCTCTTTCTAGGACCCCCATATGGTTCCACGAGTCTCAACTGGTATTTCTATGG